>CM070834.1:9787457-10074957 GCA_036326025.1 Chrosomus eos
TACAAAGACAAACAGAATCACATCTGAGCAGACTAATGCACAGTACAAACAGCTCCTCTGTGAAATTACTCTACACACACTTTTCTCTCTGTCTCTCCACAAAACAATTTATTTCTCACTTGGTGTTTCCAAATTACATGTGTTTTTGTACCTCATAGTTTTCTACTCTGTTTTCTATTTCATATTGGAAATTGGAAAACCTTTTTTCATCAGGTTACTGGTTACATGCAGTTCTACCACACATTGCAATTTGTCTCAATAAAAACAGATCTAAATGTCTTCCTTCAGGTCCTTTAAACTACAGTAAGTGTTATCCTAGCCGATTCTTTCTAGCCCTGTCTCTCTGCCATCATAATTTGACTATTGTAAAAGAAATATTCTGGGTTATTGTCTGAAGTCTGTATCTGTATAGCTTTTCTTTAGATTCACACAGACAATAATAGGTATATTCTGCTTACAAATACAGGAAACAATAGACTGCAATACCCGGGATCCGGAAGCAAATCATTTCACAGGGAAACTGATTTTTAACGATAACATAAACCTTTAAAGTCAGCCCTACTGTGATGTACAAGGTGTTAATCGATATATTTGCTTCTGATGAAGCCGTTAGCCTGCATTTCAAAGTTTTATCAAAATGTTATACTGTATACCGAAAATAATCATGTTTAACATCAAAATTTGTGGTTAAAACTACATTACCCATGATGCTCTACAGAAAATCTGAGACAAGCAAAACAAAGTGCCCCAATCGAGTCTATCGCTCTGCACTCTCAAAATAATTAAATATTTGATTATATATGAATAGTTTGCAATAAACTTAAAATATTTTGGTTTTGAAACATAATCAAAAAAATGTATACGAGTAGTTTGACATTTCTTTATTTTTAATTCGATTATGCTGTTCGCAATGCTTCATGGGATTGTAGTTCTTTCTCTCACTAAGCAGGTAAGACACAGTCTTGTACCTTTGTATTTTTGTCTGATTTTCAAATACTTTTTTGTTTCAAATTCAAAGTTTGTAATGTTATAATCATCTCACCTCAGCTGGTTGGTTTGATTCATGGCACATAATGCTTTAACAAAGACTGCTTTAAAATCCCTAAAAGAAAAAATACTTCTGGAACCTATGCCGCTGAACCAATGCACCCCAAAACTGAAATTTAAGTTAATATAAAGCTATTTTGCTTAATTGTTTATTTTATTTTTTGGCTAGTCATTATTATAATGTCTGTGCTGCTCTTTAACTTACAATAAAAGTGGATGGGGACTGACCAAAAAAAGCACCAAAAGTAGTCCATATGACTATATTTCAAGTCTTATGAAGCTAGGTTTGACATCAATGACATCAAACGTAATTGGTTTATTCTGTGTCTTATGATCATTCATCAATAATGTCTATGAACATATGCAAATACAAAACAATTTTTAGAGCTATGAGGAGGGGGAACATTACAAGTAAAAAAAAAACTATGTACATTTCAATCATTGTATGGCTTCAGAAGACTTAGAATGTACAAGTCATATGGAGTACATTTATGGTGCTTTAAAAAAAATGTAAAAATAATGCCCCATCATCTTTCATTGGAATAGGAGCAGCAATGATATTCAGCAAAATTCAAGTGTTCAAGTCATATAAATCAACATTATGATGAGTAAACAATGACAAAATTATGAATTTTTAAAAGAAATGCCACTGTTAACTTTTAACAGGCCAAACACATCTGCAAGTCATTCATCCACAGTATAACATTTTGCCCGTGAAACAAAAGGGGTATTAGGCCACATGCACTCTTCCTGAACGCCCAGGTGGAGGTGTGAATGAATAGATGCTGAACTCAACGAGTGGTTTGGGGTTTCCTGTCTGACTCTTTCTCATCCTCCCTCTATCTTTACCGCAGTTTCAACCCACTCCATCAAGCGGCCCCAGAGCGCCACAGTCTGATGCCTTGAGAACGCCAGCTTACATGACATAAATGCCACAAGCAGCTAATTGGAAATAAACAAAACCGGGGGAAAGGGCAGAATGTTGTGTGTGAATTACCAAAGGTGTTAATACTGTATATACTCAGAGCGAGACTTTGAAAAGTTCTGCGTTTGCTCGAGGCACATGAAAACATCAAACTCGTGACCTTTGCAACAGGAAGTGAGCATGTTGGCTGTGCACCGGGGTTTAGGGGCAGTACAAATGCATCAACCACATTTATAACAGGTTTTTGTTTAATACATAACCACTTGCAACTAACGTGCTCAGAAAAAGTAATAATAAACAACAAGGGGCACAGCCACAGACCTAGTTTTAATTGTCTAACTCTTCCAAATGATAGTAATACCGCTTATTATTTAAATAAATGGGTCTTTAAATGGGTATACACTAATGGTCAAATGTTTTAATAATGGTTTGTATTATTATCAATGCTGAAAACTTGGAGATCTTTTGAAACAGTATAAATGTCTTTACTGCAAAAGTGACAGTAAATACATTTATAATGTTACAGAATATTTCTATTTCCTAGTCTTCAACACTGATAATAATAAGAACCATTATTAATAACTGAGCACCAATAATAATTGATAACTGAGCAGCAAATGATTTCTGAAAGATCATGTGACACTGAAGAGTGGAGTAATGATGCTGAAAATTCAGCTTTACATCACAGGAATAAATTACATTTCTAAATATATTCAAATGACGCTTAAACCCTGAGAACATTGAGCTCAAAGAGGAAACCAGGCCGACATCCAGCGTATGGATCCGCATCAGAGGCCGAGAGAATAAAAGGTTGTAGCTGGTAGCAGGTGAGGTTGAAGATGAGATGAATGGAAAGAGAAATATACTCTGACATCCCATTTGTGAGAGCCTGTGTGCATGAGAGAGAGATCTCATTCTGTGCTTAATGAGGACGGCTGTAATAAGGGAAGGAGAGATAGACCAATGCGGTGTAATTTCAGCCAATTCCGACAGAAAGTATCTCTATTAGCAGACTATCAGGACGCTGCGTTCCTGCCAGAACTCCCACAAACAGCAGCGGTGCGGGTGAACACAGCCATCGTCTGTGAGCAATCTGAACACTTACATGCTCACACATTTCCTTGTTTTACCTCGACTGTTGATGCTGCTGTACAAACGGTCACGGCAATATTATGATATATCTGACAGCTGAGGTGATGCTATACATTTAGAGGAGACCGGGGCTAGTTGTCACGTCATGGGAATGTTTCAGTTAAAAAAGGAAAAGAAAATGCAGTCATTTTTGCATGTTAGTTTAAAACATTTTGTGTTAGGCTACATTTTTGCTGTTTACGGCCTGACGGTGCGCATATATATAGACCTAAATATACATATTAAATCTATGGATAATTTTTTCCGATTAAGAGAGCATCTCTTCTGCATGTCCCCAAAGGGTTTTTTTGTCAAACTGAGTTTACTTCTGGGTACAAATTTATCTCTGAAGTATAGCTCGCCCACACACACACACACACACACGCACACACACTGCCAGAGGTGTCTGAGTTTGCAGCTGCCACTATGACACACTGATATTAATTATCATTGTGTTGATCTGACAGCCGAGAGCAGGGGTCTCCAGCCTTTAGCTGTACAAAGAGCGATACAAGCAAATCCACATTTGATATGACAGCTTGGGGAAAAATTAAAAGGATGATCATAAGGTGATGTCTTTTTTCTGTAGCTTACAAAGAGTTGGCGCTTGCAACGCCAAGGTCATGGGTTTGATTCCAGGGGAAAGCAAGAACTGATAAGAATGTAAAAATGAAATGCAATGTAAGTCGCTTTGGATCTGCCAAATGCATAATGTACATGCAAATATAAAAAGAAAGAAAACAACACCATTTTGGACACATGCGAATGAATTTGTTTCTCGTTCAAAAAACTTTTGATCTGAAGGTTTATTAAATGCTTTAAATTAATTCTGCAGAAATATATAAAGTGTGCCTATTTATTTACATAACAAGCTATTTAAATTTAAATCTAAAATATAGGCCTAAGACAATTTTAAATTGATAGATTGGTTTAATAAATGAATTAATAAGATATTAAATAAATAGAAAAAAATGTGTATGGTCACTATAATATATAATATATTTTGTTGTAAAACGTATTCAGAAAGTGACTGTTATTGTTGTAAAAAAGTTGAAAAAAGTAGTCTGTGTTCAATCTTTTGACTGATATTTATGCTTAATGCATTTTTATGTGTTTGTGTATGTATACAGAGAGACATTGTAATAAAACTCAGGCAAATATAATTCAGCTCAATATTACAATACACAAACACATCTGTCATATAGGCATAGAGATGTTTATTGAGTGAGTCTGTTATTGGACCTGAGTTTCTATTAGTCTGAATGACAAATGCAAGACTGAGGGAGACATTTATTATTAAACCCGTGATGACAGACAATCAATATGCAGGTGTTTGCCAGTGTCCCAGACGCAGGTGACGACAAAATTATTGACTTACATGCAGTTTTTGCTGTGTGGTAATCCAGTTACGGCCTCCTGCAGTCTGTCAGGTGAAATGAAATGGCGGAGCTCAGAAGAAGTGTGTGTGTCGCGTGCGTTGAGAACAGGAGACGAGAGCGTGAAAACCTGCAGCTTTAAAGATTGTGTTTTATTCTAGTTAAAGGCTTGAGTCTTTTCTTCCCTATTGTGATATATATCACAATATATAGGCCTATACACAAGTGAAACGCTCGCCTTCTCGAACAAGAAAAAATATAGGGCGGGACTTGATTTTGTCCATCGAGAATTGCTTCCTTGAGATATTGGTTGATAAACTTGTATCTGCCACAAAATAAAACATAATAACAGATGCAACTTTTTATCTCACAATTGCTAGTTTACATCTCGCATTTCTGACTTTATTTCTCAGAATTGTGTGATATAAAGTTGCAATTGCATGTTATAAAGTCAGAATTGCGAGATATGAACTCACAGTCACAATTGAGTGTTATAGACAGGGATGGATTACTGACCGGGCCTATGGGGCCAGTGCCCAGGGGCCCTTGACTACCAGAAGCCCGGGGGGGCCCTGGGGTTTAAGGCTGCGCAATCCAGTTTGGTTCAGAAAACCCATTAACAATGAAACCAAATGTTTATTAATGCTGTCATAAATCTGTCCCATAGCCTACACAAGGCCTCTTAAAACAAGGCTCTTTGACTATGAGGGCTCCCTGGAACTTACTGTCCGGCCCTATGTGAATATGAAGGCCCCAAAACCTAGAACTATTGTCACTCTTTGAGCTTATTTTTATGTGTGAAAAGTATTGGGAAAATAACTATTTATTATTACAGTATAACTGCCCATTTTCCCTAAGTTGAAGTGAGACTACATTTTTAAACATTGCCTAATTTTTTATTTGCCTCATTTGCATAATTTTGTATTGCCTAATTATAAATGATCCAACAAAATAGGCCTAGAGAGAGCAATAGAGTATGTTTTAGCATAGTTATTAAAATTTGAACTGTAAAAAATAAAAACGTACACCCTTCACTCTACAGTTGTTTGAACGGCTAAAAGATGCACCTTCAAATAAAAAAAGCAATTAAGCAGAGTGTATATTGGAAATTACAGCTTTTCTTTTTTTTTTTACTGGTCAAACCAAATTTTACCACAGCACTTGAAACGACTGGTCCCATTAGATTGTAATACCTATTACCACTGGACAAGTGAAGTCAAAACGATCCACACGATTGTGTGAGACTATGAGGGGTGGACCTCAGTTGTTCTAGATCCGGGGGCAAGAAAAGTTTCTAGATTTTAAAGTTAAATGCATTAATTTGAACTTTTAAAGTTCGGAAATATAAGAGTATTGTGTTCACAATAAGTGTATTGTGAATGTGATTCTCAAAACATTTGCTGACCAAACAGAATTTCATTAAGTTTAGTAACAACATGTAACAATGTTTACATCAATTAATTTGGATAAATATCAGCTACATGTTAATTTTTCTCAAGGAAAGATCTCTCACTGATGCTATAGTTGGTATTATTATTAAAGGTTAAAATTAACAGATCAAATATAGTGTGTTTTTTAAAATAACGTTATAATATTTTAATGATATGAGAAACTATAATATGTAGCCTAATATAGTGCATATATTTAGCAAAAATGATCCTCTTAATTTTTCTAGCTAGGCTGTGGTCATTAAATGACTTTTCTGAGGTAAATATTACGTTACGTGACTTGTTCTCCAGTTGTTTTAATGTTTTATTCTATTCTATTAATGCACTGATTGAGTGATTACATGACGAGACATGACACATTTCAGCAAGTTGTAGGCTACTGTATCTTCCAACATAGTTCATTCGAATTGATTTACTAACTAAAGAAGAGGTTTAGATCAGTTCACGTCAGGCACGGCGTTATGGGTGGGCCTGACGGGCCTAGGCCCACCCACTTTTCAACAGGCCCACCCAAAACATTTCTTCAAAAATGTTTTGTCAAGAATTATTAAAAAATCGCCAATAAGCTCATAATTTGTGCTAAAATAGTTTTAGCTAATAATTGTACTAAATAATATGTTTAGTTTTAAAAACAATTTTAAAAAGCTGGTTATGTCTGATGTTTCTGCGCAAGTTTAGCAGACAGTAGCCGCGTTTCCATTACCCTTCAAATTGCGCAAATTGAAATTGCAAATTGAAATTACGCTCAATGGAAACACGTCAATTTCGCAAAAACTCCTATTTATCGCAAAAAAGTTTTTACGCTCGCATGAGGAGGTTTTTCAGGCAATTCGAAAAAGGAATATTTCGCAAAACTGCAACAGAAACAGTTTTTGCGCATTTACAGTCACCTGACTTAGAAGACGCGGTGTGTTTGGGGTCCGTGGTATACGCAAATAATAATAGGCTAATAATTATCATCATTATTATAACATTTATTAGGCAACATATTCAGAAGACGCTTTTATCCAAAAAAGGAACAAAGCAATTCGTCAAATGTCATTCATAATGGTAGATAATAATAATAATAATACAGGGCTAAGATTTCTCACAAATAAACAAAAGATTTTGACGCATATCCAAGTGTGTGTGTGGGAGTGTGAGCGCGCACTGCATGGCACGGAGGCGCGCGGGCGCGAACACTTGCGTTTTCCTATCAACAAAAAATACTCTATAATTTCTGGTCATACAGAAAATAATAATACATTATTCGCAACTATTTTTATTTGTGTAAACTCACAATAACAAGAAAACGTTGTGTTTTTGTAAAATAAAATAAAACAATCAGGCGCGGTTTCATGATCTCCGTGAACTGGAGCACGAGAACTGAAACAAAGTATAGGCCTATGTACTGGCTAAATCTTGAAATGTCCACTTTAAAACGAACAAATTCGAATCGAAAGCTAATACCTTCTGATTATGTAATCCGTATGAAAGGTGCATTTCTCTCTAATGGTGCATCAGCCTTACAGCGGAGATGGAGATGTTTTTAGCCGACACTAATTTAGAAAACAGTTTATTAATAAACAATTAAAATGCCTCATTATTTTTTCTTTATCATTAGCCTATAACTCACCTAAATCACCTTTCTGTAGGCTGTGGTTCCAGAGACATAAATATAGCTCTTCTCATTCAGCACTGCGGGAAAAATATCATTTCCAGGTTCTAATTTGGCCTAATTTAAACCAATTAAATCTCCATATTTTTCGTATTAATTTGTGAATATTTTAAATGTTTAATAAAGGGGCAAAAAGTCATCAACAAAAATCTGAAATTTAGTCGATATTTAGGCTAGCCTATTTTTTTTGCGCAGCATTTGTGTAAAGTTCAAATTAAAAAAAAAAAAAATTGGTGTTCAACTTTGCGTTTTAAATAAAAAACAACCACCGTTCATTTTTCGTTTTGAGATTACGGGTGAAATAAAGAAAAACAAATGGACACAAATGTACACTGACCATTTGGACAATACGAGACAGAGATCTAAAAGAAACAATAATTACAGGAATACTGGATTCTAAACCTCAACGAAATGCCACAATCAAGACCTCGGAGCAGAAATGAGGGAGAAACACCCAGAAACTCCTTATGTGCTGTTCGCAGTATAAGGGTTTTTCCCTTTCCCAATTCTGATATAAAATCAGAATTGCATGAAATAAAGCCGCGATTGCGTGTTATAAAGTCAGAATTGCATGAAATAAAGCCGCAATTGCGTGTTATAAAGTCAGAATGTGAAATAAAGTCGAAATTGCTTCTTTATTTATTTATTTATTTTACCCCAGAATAGTTTATGTCTCACAATTCAATTCTGACTTTGTAACACGCAATTGCGACTTTAAATCATGCAATTCTGCCTTTATATATCCCAATTGCGTATTATAAAGTCAGAATAGCGAGATATAAACATGCAATTCTGTGAAAAAAAAGTCAGAATTTCAAGCTATATTTCTCGCACTTTATATCACGCAATTTTGACTTAATAACATACAGTTGCGACTTTAGGCCTATATCACGCAATTCTGACTTTATAGCCAACCTGCAATTGCCACTTTATATCACGTAATTCTGAGATAAAAAGTCAGAATTGTGAGATTAAAAAATCGCAATTACATTTTTTATTTTTCACTCTGGCGGAAACATGCTCCAGTTGTCGTGCAATGCAAGTGATCGTGCTGGCGCCTTATTACATTGTCTGCTATAGGCCTATATTTGCTTCTTATTTCTTAAATACAGCCAATTGGTTGACAAAACATTGATCAAATTCAGATACAATTTATACAAAACGAAAATCTTTTTTTTTTAAAAAGTCTTTCTACAAAACAAAACTCAAAATAATGTTTTACCCACTCCATGTCTCCAGAAATATTGCAGCTTCAGCGCTTATCATTAGCTTGTGAAAGTGTGAAAATAATTTCCAGTAAAGGACAATGTTGCAACAGTCGTTGTTTAGGTACCTTAAACGCGCACGTACAGTCTCTGAGTCATCACTGCAACCATGGAGATGAAGGAGAGCTGAGATCCACATCACCCAGCACATCTTCGTCTCTGTCACCCGCTATAGTGCGACTATCGCAGCGAGCGCGACCAGCGCCGTTGCTATGAGGGCACCAGCGCCTCTGCCTATCCTCCCATGATTTCTAATAAATGCAAGTTCAACTATTTCTGAAGTGCTTTTTTATAAAGAACACCGCTTTTTCTTTTATCGGGAAACGCAGTCCTGCAGGTGATGCGTAATGGAGATTCCAAAGCGCTCTTCTTTGGTCAGAACCAAGGAGAGCGATCGCGGATAGGTCCGTCCTGACTCCATATGCACCGAAACTTTTTAACAATTAATGCAACAAAATATTTAAAGAGCATTACGCTATTAAAATCTATATTATGTAGCCTATGTAAAGATATATTAGTCAGTAATTTTTTATTAGGTTAAACAGTGATTGGATAACGTTTTTAATTTAAGGCCCACCCACAATTGGTCTGGCCCATCCAAACCTGGAATCCTGGCGCCGTGCCTGGATCACGTGCCGCTTGAACCGAGGTGCTGATCTGTCACGTCATATTAAAGAGCGCCAAAACAGTATTCATTGTTTGAATTTCGTAATAAAATTGACTTAATTTGAAAGCTGAGACTTTGTTTCATATAATAAGTAACCTGCCTTGTCTTGTCTATCGATGTCAGCGATGTTTTCTTTGAGTGAAAAAAAACAGAGCAGTGTCAACACGATGCGTGAGATTTGGCAGCGTCAACACTGTGCATTCTATTTATTAAAAAACTAAAAAAAATGCAGCCCTTACAGATTTTTTATCGCACGGGGGGGGGGTTGGGGCTTTGGAGATAACTGGCCCCAGGGCCTTACAAGTCATAATCCGTCCCTGGTTATAGAAGTCAGAATTTTGAGATTTCACAATTGCGAGAAATAAACTCGCTACTCTTGACTTTTTTCTCGCAATTCTGACTTTATAACACGCAATTACGAGAAACGCAATTGCGCAAAACGCAATTCTGACTTCTTTTCTCAGAATTCCAATTCTGGAAAAATTTATGACTTTTTTTTATATCTCACAAATTCTGACCTTATAACACAATTGTGACTTTATATCATGGAATTCTGAATTTATATCCAATTGCATGCTATAAAGTCAGAATTGTGAAATATAAACATGCAATTCTGTGAAAAAAAGGCAGAATTGCAAATTATCTCGCAATTGCGAGTTTATATCTCACAATTCTGACTTTATAACATGCAATTGCGACTTTATATCACGCAATTCTGACTTTATAACACAATTGTGACTCTATAATCACACCATTTTTACTTTATAACTCGCAATTGCAACTTTATATCATGCAATCCTGATATAAACTCGCAATTTTGAAAAAAAAAAGTCAGAACGGTGAGATAAAAAGTCTTTTTTTATTTTTTATTTTTTATTCTGTGGCGGAAACAAGCTTCTATAGGTTGTCCCCCTTGCGCCTGTAAACACGATTTGAAAATATAATGATGTACACAGATAAATAATTTATAATAAATACCACAATCTCTTGCATTTGCGTGCATATGGAAAGAGTTTGACTGTGTGCTAATCAAAACGCTGCGATTCATTGTGGTTTCCCTCCTCAATGTTCAAACTTACAGACCATGACCTTTAATAAGCTAATGATGACGCACATAAACCTGCAGTCTTCGTGACAACTAAACAAACAATTGCTGAGGTCAGAGGGGTCTGTTTAGGTACTGAAAGTTGAAAACTTTAGTTTAACTGGTTATATGTGTTTTAATGAGCAATGCTAATGCCACTGGATGTTCACTGAATAAAGTGAACTAAATTCAAAGTGTTCCCTTACTTGTGCTTGAACTTTGCTGCCTCAGTAGTTTTCTTCAAAGACATTGACCATTATGTCGCCTGATAATTACTGTTATACACTGCCCGGCTGCTTGGATTTAAATAGGCAAATGCTTAAGAGTCTGATTGGATCATTATTGCATTGATTATTATGTTAGCATGTTATATGTTTGGCCACAGTTTTTTCTAACCCTAATTGATGGAGTGTGTAGCTTTTCATATCTTAAACAACCATTATAGGAAGACACATCATGACCATATTCCAGGATGACAATGGCAAGATTCATCAGACTGTGAAAGAATGGTTGGGAGGAGCATGGAGAATTTTCACACATGAATTGGCACCTCCGATTTTAAAGGGCACCTATTATGGCATTTAAAATGTTCCTAATATTGTTCTGGGAGTCCCCAACAACAGTTTTACATGCGTGGAATGACAAAAAGCACTTTTGTTGTCTTATAATATGCATTTATTTTTACCTGATTTGCTCACCGACTCCCAAATGATTCAACGTCTCATTTTTCCAAACCCCTCCTTTGCGTGACGCTAATCGGCGGTGATTGGTCAGATGACCCAGTCAGTTGTGTTTGTAAAGCAATCGTCATTAAAATGACGCGAACACAGCACAAGGTTGGGCTACTTGTGTGGTATTGGTATAGTTGTAAATATAAACTCTACCCACTGATTCTTCTCATGCTCGTCCCTGGGCAGTGAAAAAAATGGTCGCTTTTGATTCGCACTTCAGAACACAGCGTCTTGTTATCGACATGATGTTTTCAAGTTTTCCCTGGTGTCTGCGTGCGCAATGAGTGGGCGCGGCCAATTTGATAATTTTTTGTCTTGACGTCTCAACGAAAAGGAAAATGACTCATTGGAAACCGATTCATTAAATTGACTCAGAGTCGACTGACTACTTTGAGAGACAATAACTTTGTATACGGTGAACTTTCAGATATAAAACTTTGCAGGATGTTTTTGTTCACTTAGATCTGTGTTACACACTACATGAAAGGTAATTTTCTAAATTCCATAATAGGTGCCCTTTAAATTCTTTGAAAGTGTTTGGGATGTGCTGGAGGAGACTTTACAGAGTGCTGCACTCTTTCATTGCCAATACAAGGTCTTAACTCAGAATTTATGCACTTCTTGATGGAAATAACATCACACCATTTATTTCCATCAAGAGGTGCATTCGTTTTTGGTCAAGAATTATTTGGCTTTGTCATCCTGGAATGCACCCATGACGTGTCAGACTCTTAATTTTTAAAATCCAAACAGCAACTTTTTTTTTTTTTTGCCAGGCAGTGTACCCAGCAAGCAATAGTCGTCATTTCACCGTCTAGGTTAACTATAAGTAAGGGATAATGTATAGCGAGGCGTTGTTGTAACGAATACCACCCCGACAGGCTGACTAGGAGCCTGACGCGAAGCGGTATTCGCTATAACAACCGCCTCTCTATACATTATCCGCTTATTACATGGCTACCTCCCTAATTAATCAATAATTTGACTCAAAATATTGATTTAAAAAGGAGTTTATTGATTTAAAAACGATTGTATTGCTTCCGCTAAAGAAAATAGTCCGTTCCGTCGCTGAATCTCCATGGCAACGCTCTGTTTTTCATGGCAACGGTGTGTTATACCAAAGTCCTGTTAGGCAAGTCCTGCCACTCAGCCGCCATCTTGGCAACGCCTCCGGGCAGCTATTTCTGAATAACAAGACCAGGCTCCTTTCTAAATGAATGGGCAGAGAGTCAGAACTGCAGTTTCACTGGTCACCGGGACATAAAAACTGCATGTATAGAAACAGCAGTAAAATATGATAAAAATCGCTGAAAAAGTTGGACGACTTTGCCCCAAAATAAGGTTTAAAACGCCTTTTCCCCCACAGGTTATACTTTTACTACGCATGCGCAAGAGTTCACACACCAACACGCAGGTCTCTCGCTCTCTCCCTCTCTTCAACGCACACATACAGTACATTTCAAATCTGCCGCCTTTTCAAACACTAACGTATTCTCCGCTGTCGCAAACCTCAACTGTGCGCATGCGTCAGAGGAACCAGACGATAGGCTCAAATGTTTCCCGGCTTGACTGTTAAAAGCAGACGATTGGCTGTCCAGCGGGAGGGGCGGGACATGTGCATACAACCACCATCTTTGGCGTTACAGGTTTTCCGTATATAGTTCTATTGAGGATGGAGGAAGTGCATGTCTCATATAAATTGTCTCTGGTTATACTTAGCAGCGTCTGTTCTCAAGAAATAACACACCGCATTCTACATTGGAATTCTACAGAGCCATGTAATAAACCTGATATAGTCTATGAGTAACACACTTCTACCCAAAATAACCTTGCATTTGGTTACGTCTTTTTTCCAAAATAACTTGCGAGATGTATGTAAATGTAGCATGTATCATGTAAGCTAAGTTAACAGTGATTGCAAGGTGTTTGGTTTAATTTCTTCACTCATTTCATTTCTTTATCTATTTGATGACTAGTCTATTCTTGGGTGATGGTTTTGACGTAAATTTCACTGACAGACCAAATTCAACCTTGTTTTAGCCTAGACGTCTGGGCTGTGTTTGGACGTCTATGCAAAATTGCTTGCTGAGTATGTCTAGATTTTCTTTCTGATTCACTTTCCTTTCATAAAAAAAAAAAGATTGTCTATCTACAAAATTAGCCTAAAGATCCATTCACACCAAAATGGACCAGCTCAAGAATGTTTGCAAACCTGAGTGGAAGAGAAACACATTCTGGTCATGTGTGAGAGAAAAACTAAATCTAGGTCATGTGGTTGTGCATGGCGAGGACCAGTTCACCTGATGGAGCATTTGACTCTCTAAATGCAAAATCTGAACATATTTAGTATATCAGAAATAACCTGGTGTATTTATTCTGCTTGATTTCTTAACCTGTTTTTTTTTTGTTTTGTTTGGTCAACAGAAGTACATCACATTAAAAACAAGGTCGAAGGAAACCAGTTGCACTGCACTTTCCATTTCCTGCCATTGACCCGTCAATACCACCAGAGTTTCCACCCTGAAACTCGACATCTACCTTCTTCTTTCTTTCTCGCACGTAATGAGTAGTAACAGTCAATCGTTTTCACACTTTTATTTTAAATGGCAAAAGAAACCACTTTTTTTGGTTTTGGTTTTGAATTTGCTTCTGAAAGTTTCAGAATCAAATCTTAGAAACATTTCTAAGAAGGCTAAGAGGCGTAGCCGACATCTGTACAGTATAACTTTTCACAGTTAGACACACTAATATATACATGTTTGAATTGCATCAGTTTGGGCATGAACGTATCAAAGTAGTTTTCCGTGTCAGTTTGCTACATCGTTTTCAGAGAACCAAAAAGACTAAGACAAAAAACTAAAAATAAGAAGAAAACAATCTATTAGTTTGATCTACAATCTATTAGAGAGATTAATATCTGATACCGCGATCGAGAGCTCAAGGGTAAAAACAAGATAAAAACAGTTTCTGCTATTTACAAAGACATTCTCACGAAAGAAAGAAAAATGCAAAATACAGTCCGATGAACATCACGTTTGCCTTTCCTTTCCGGTGGTCATTTGTCTTCTGCTCCCTTCTGTAGATCAAAGTAAGACCAGTAAACTGGTACTTGATACTGTAAAAAGAGAAAGAACATGAAACAAACATGCTTGTCATTTAAAAGATAAGAGCTGATAAAAGATCAGATTTGGCACAGAACGAGGCTCAGTGCACACGGGTGAGATCTCGCCGCACGCGTCTCAGAGAACTCAGTGGAATTGCAGATGTTGCTCAGAGATTGTACATTATGACATCATACAGTTATGTGGAAAGCAAAACAATCCAGAGTAAAAGCATATTTTAATTTATTCTAATTCAACAGATAAACATGTTTTTTTAAGATCTAGCTGGATACTTGCATCTGTACATCACAGATATTGAATTGTACTCTGAACTGCAATGCGTTATTGTTGATTTGGGTCAAGTGTCCTTTATAGGGGGAATGTTTGAAATTTGCACTATGCAAATTTCTGTGTGCATATTACCCGAATGACCTCTACATTTGCCAAAATTATGCATTACACACAGAACACACTCCCAGATGACGTCTCAACATTTCTTTACCGGTTGAATCATTGTTGAATTGTTGCCATTCGAATTAAAGCAAATATTGCGACATTGTTTCGATGTCTTTTAAACATAGATGAATGAATTTCAGACATTATTTCAGACAAGTGCCGACTGGGACTGTGTGGGATCTGTATCCCACAATGCATTGCACTTCAGTGCAGTGTGACAGATGAACTAAGCAAGATACATAAGACGTTGAAGAGATTGGAGTCAAATAAATTGGTAAAAAATGCATAATAACCCTATTTATTTTATCTGATTTCGTTAATCTAAATAAAGAAAAAAATCTGCTGTGAAACAATGTCCATTGTGAATAAAATGAACTTTAGTGAACATGCAGCATCATGAGGTCATGTGACACCAATGTACATGTAGCATGCTAAAGATTGAGTCAAGTCACCTTTATTTATATAGCGCTTTTTACAATGCAGATTGTTTCAAAGCAGCTTTACAGAGATAACAGGAAAATAATGTTGTAATAATATAAAACTACCCAAAAAATGTAATGTTTTTACAAAATAATACACAGTACATACTTTGCAGTACGTAGTACGCTAGTAATCCATTCCGAACAGAGCTAAAGACCTACTTATTCTCATGACAATTCACTACTTTTTTCACCTTTTATAGTTGTTTTCTTATTTCAGTAATGTTGAGGCTTCATAGATATAACCTAAGTTAGGGTTGTATGTTTTTACGTGGCTCATCATATATAATTTTGCCCTCTTGTATATTATTACGACTTCCCCTGAGGCCGGATCTCACTTACCCATTGTAGAGATCCTCGAGAGGAGCCCGTGCTGCCGTCCTCCTCCTCCACGTGCTCATGCTCCTCACCCTCGCTGTGTGGCGTCTGGCGAATCACCACTCGTTCTGAGGGAAGATATCCTGAATTAGTTTTTCTTTTTTGTTTTTTACATTATCAGTTTAAAACCTTACAACCTCCTTCAGCACCATCTGTGCTTTCTACGAACGCAACGGTACAGCTTCTGGGTAACGGGTTTGCAGAACACATTATTGCTAAAATATACTGGTGCCCATGTTTTGACTTTGGAAGGGGTCCTACACAGTCAATAACAGTTTCTCAGATGGCCCTCCTATAACGGGTGTTGGATTGAGAGGAGACTTTTGGAACAGTTTGGTTTGCTTGCACGCTGGCAGACATCACATGAACGACAGAAACTAGACAGTGGATTTTACCCCAGGCCAGTAGGAATGTTTAGTGATCCGCTGATGTTTTAGTGATAGAGGTGTCCAGAGAGAACTTTTTCATGTGCCAGTTTTAACACTTGAGAACGATCTGAAAAACTGTTTGCCAATCGTATCTTTCTGAAGATTTTGGCTCCCGCTTACACATTAGAGGGAAACTCCACCCAAAAATGAAAATTCTGTCATCATTTACTCACCCTCAAGTTGTTGCAACCCTGTATGAGTTTCTTTCTTCTGCTGAACACAAAGAAACATATTTTGAAGAATGATTGGAACTTTGGCACCATTGACTTCCATAGTATTTTTATTTTCTACTATGGAAGTCAATGGTGCCAAACAACTGTTTCAATCGTTCTTCAAAATATCTTCCTTTGTGTTCAGCAGAAGAAAGAAACTCATACAGGGTTGCAACAACTTGAGGGTGAGTAAATGATGACAGAATTTTCATTTTTGGGTGGAGTATCCCTTTAAAACCACTAAAAATGAAAATTGTGTCATCATTTACTCACCCAGTTGTGGGGATTGACTTCCATAGTTTTTTTTCCCCTCCATACTATGGAAGTCAATGGTGCCCCACAACTCTTTGGTCACAAACATTCTTAAAAAGCAGAATAAAGACATTTACAAAGGTTTGGAACAACATGAGGGTGAGTAAATGAAGACACAATTAAAATTTTTGGGTGAATTATCACTTTAAGGTTTTTTTTTTTAGTGCATAAAGTAAACTAAATGAAACAGAGACATTTTTTATATATATTTTAAATAACAATTTTTCGTGGTTTTAGTTTTAGCTAACTATAACCATGTTTCACACTCAAATAATTTTTTTATGGTTATACATTTTTTTATCTATATTGTGTTCTAAATAAACAGAAATGTCCTTACAATCAAATATGTGAATATTAAATATATTAATATGAACTGCACAGGCCCAATGATATAAAAATGTATATTATGACATTGGCCGAATAGGAAAAAACCAATACTATTTTGTAAATGCATAAACATCCAAAGTGTGTTCTATCAGCCAAACACATGGAACAAACACTGATGCTAAATATTAAAATAATATTATCCATACCACGAAATGATAGAATTGAGTATGATTATGATTATTATTATTATTTTGTTGCTTTCAACATTATTTACCTTGCTGTTTGGGGGTTGCAACTCACCATTTGTGAACAATATAACATTTTATATATATATATTAAAAGAAGTCATATTTTTATATTAATACACTTATTATAAATAATTTTTAGAAGTAATGTTCATAGAAATGTAATTATTATTTATGTTTTACTTTACCTTCTAAAACTAATGTTAACTGTGTGTTTGAATAAGCTCAACAGTCACTTCCTGTGCGGAGGGGCCACACCATTACAAACCCTGACAAGCTTTGACACAAAAGACCTGCTCACACAGCAACTTTCTGACATTACTTTTCAAATTACATGCACTTGCATCATACACTGCTCAGTTAGTCAGTGAGAGTGTCTGGATTTTTGCATGACAGCGTGCTGTTGTTTAGTCAGCCGAAGAAAATGTCCAAGCCTTCCTTTAAATGAATAATAAATGGACAGGACTGGGTACGTGGCATCAAAAAAATCATAATAATTCTTAATAAAGTTTTAATATCTTAGCTTTGCAGGAAAAAGTACAGTCAATACACATGCAACAGATGATAAAGGAATTCAAAATAATAATAAGAATAATAATACAAATAAATTCACAAAATGAACCCCCTCTAAAAGGTTTTGAAGCGCCTGACTGATTCCTTCAGTGTTCTATAGAGCCTATTCTTCTAAGACTGTAATGAGTCTCAGTATTAAAATGAAGTGTACCTGATTTTTTACAGGAGTTCCTCATCTTGCAGAGACTAACGGTCAAGCCGAGGGTCACCAGGACGATGGCAGCGGCCAGGGACAACGGCAGGATTGCATTTGCTTCAGGGATTTTAGTTGTACACTCTGTCTTGGTTGTTTGAGACGAGGGAGAAACTTCAACAGAAGAAATAGACTGAATTAGATCAAATATTGTATGAGTTTAATAATGTTGGTCTTCTAGCCTTTTAACTGTATTGGAATGTGTAGAAAAAAATATATTGTGATGGTAAAATCTTACCAGTCGTTGTGTTTTGTAGTTGTCTGACACTGACTGATAGATCTGTTCCACTTCCATTCACCTTAAGCAGGGTAGGAATGTCTTGAGTCACTTCACAAACATAATGACCTGTATGATTTTTAAGTATGTTTGTGAGGTGGAGCGTTGAACAGTTCTGTGTTTGATGCTCCTTTACTTCTGAAAGTTTTGTCTCATTGATGTACCAAGCAATTTTATGTCCTTGTATTTTGTTCCAGCAGCAGGAGATTTGAGCAGACTCTCCCTCATTCACACTGATGTTAGATGGGCTCTGATTCACAGTCAGATTCTCACTTGAACCTGCAGTGACTGAGAAACAACAACATGAGACACATGAATGTTTATGGCTGTTTTTGATGTTGTAATTTGTCTCTTTATGGACTTCTCCATTACTCAGACTTGAAACTGTAAGCAATAAGTAATTTTAACCTTATAAAACAGGAACCATAAAAAAGTGTAACTTCATATCTAATAAACAACAAAAGAAAAATTGTATTGCTTTCTAAATGTATCATTTTTCCAGGATGCACTTTCCGTTATGTAGAATTGTAGCTAGCTAAATTGGATTTGAAGACCAGCTTGAAATGTGTCTTTGATTAGACCAAAAAAAAATATGTGGAAAAGAGAAAAGAACATATACAACATATACAATATTTTTGTTTATAATTAATGTATTGTGATAATTATGAAACATAAATAAATAAAAGACCAAAGTCTCTTACTCTTCCAATGGTTTTTGCTAACATTGACAAATATCCTTAAAGACATTTCCAAGGAACTTGCTTTTGTTTCTTTTGTTTCTGTGTGTTGTAAAGTTTTATATTTTGCTAAAGTTTTAGCATAAGTACCATTATGCTATATAGATGATAATATATGACACATAATTACTTTATGTAGGTGATCCATCAATAAACATAATACACCCATACAACTCATTTCGGTCTAAACATATCAGTTCATATCTGCCATACTTTCCATGTATTATAATAATTATGATCGCAACATGTAATCATTGCTTTAACGAGCTCATTGTTTCTGCTTAATTGCATGACGTTAGCTAACTTCATGATTTAAATTATCTTAGAACTGTATATTTCTACAATATGGACATTACTTTGATACAGTCACCTCTGATAACGGATTACTTTTAATTGTAACCAAGTAACTGATTATTTTTAATATGGATTCAAATTTAGATTCTAAAAATTTAAATACTTATAATTAGATTATATTATATTTTTTAAAAACTCATAATCAGAATTAGGTTACATTTTTATTGAGTAAATTACTACTTAATATTCACAAAATGGCAATAAATTATTCAGAATTCTTTTTTATCTTTAAAATTTTTCTTTTCTCAAAGGTTTTGTGAAATTGCACACACAGACCGGCTTTAGTCAAGTGACTATAATTATATAGAACATTTTTAATTTAACGTTTTTATGATTTAATTCGCTTTTTTACTTTATGAACCCCCTTCTATTCCTTCCCAACCCCTGATGTAATGTAATGTTTAATGCGCTTCACTTTGGTGATAACAAAAATGGAATCATTTTTCTTTCTCTTTGTATTTTTTTTATCAATATGGTTTAAGATTATACTATTCAAATCAATGTTATTAACACGTTATGTCAAAAGTAATCTAAAAGTAATCAAAAAGTAGTCCGATTATATTACCTAAAATGCATAATGTAATGGTTTATGTTACTAACTACAATTATTATGTAGTTTGTATTCAGTAATGGACTACAATTTGTACGTAATCTACCCAGCACTGACTGTAACATAGAAACATGCATTTTCTGTAAAGCTGCTTTGAAATGACACATTGTGAAAAGTGCTATACTGTATACAAATAAATGTGAATTGAACTGTATACATCTTCCTCCTTCCTCATGCCTATACAGCTCTACCTCTTAAAAATACATTTAAAAATCAACATAAAAAATATGCAAGTTAATTTGTAAATATCAAAGGCATATGACAAATCAGATAAAAAGTTACACAAATAAATATAAAGAAATAAATAGCTACAATATGCCCGCTATTAATTGGTGTTTATTAAAATAGTGCAATATGCTACAAAATAATGTCTCCAGCTGACTGAGGAAGGCAGCATCATCTCACAACTCTACGAACATTTG
Source organism: Chrosomus eos (assembly GCA_036326025.1). Taxonomy (NCBI): domain Eukaryota; kingdom Metazoa; phylum Chordata; class Actinopteri; order Cypriniformes; family Leuciscidae; genus Chrosomus; species Chrosomus eos. The sequence continues at coordinate 9,807,893 of CM070834.1, forward strand.
ATTTACTTTATTTTGCACTAATGTCTAATAAGTCTGTGGTGGTTTCCCATTCAGGAAGGTGTTTTGAGCGGCACTTACCTCTGAAACAAAGGCATGACACGAGGAACCCACACAGGAGTCTGGAGGAACACTTCATTTCTGAGCATCTGCAGAGAATCTGATCTCAGCTTTACTCCCACATCACAACCGTTCACACGCATGAGACACTCGTGCTCTCAGATTTTCTCTGAACATCCCCTACCCCCCCAAATGACCACGCATCTCTTGAATAACCACAACACTGATCTCACACTAGTCACTCGTTCTCACCCGGACACACAAACATACACAACCCCACAAAGAAAACAGACAAAGATTCATGCATGAAGTTGAACAAGACTTTTTTAATATATATATTTCAAATCAAGAATTTAGTCACAGTCATTGCAAACCATTAGGAGTCTGCAAACAAGCTATGATACAGGAAGTGACATCATAGACCTGAACAGAACACCCTTATCTCCATTTCCTGTCTGTCTCACAGAGCTGAAACAATGCTATCTAGCACAGAAACGGTCACGTCTTCAACATCAGCCATTAGATTAGTCTTTTCTGAGGTGTCCAGAACAGAAACGGTCTTGTTTTCATTGCCATGCATTGCAGATAAACCTTGTTCAACGTCCACAACTACAACAGTCTCTTTTTCTTCATTCTTTTCTTCTTCTGTTGCAGCAGGTTCTCTGAGTTTTCACTCCCTTTCTCCTGTTCAGAAAGTTCAGTTTGATTTCTCTGTGTCTCTCCGGCCTTCAGGTCTTCATCCAGTTCTGCTTCTGATTCTACAGATTTGGATTGAAATATGAATATACATATGAAAATCAGTAAGAACTCAGCAACATCTAAGGGTATAAACTTACTTTAACTACTTTAAGTACCAAACCTATTATTTAAATTTGCTTACCACACTTTGTCATAACAAAGAGACAAAAGAAGGGCGTTGGTGCTCATGCATGAAAACAAACGGTCTGAGATGTTGTTAGATACTGGCTATATTCAAATGAACCCATTGACCACAAGTTCATACATCACTGCTGCGGCTTTAAAATCTGAATATTATGTCAAGGGTTTAGTGGTCTTAACAAAAGTAAATAACAAAATTATACTTGGCTGGCTATGCGGTAGAAAGGCGGGAAAAAATTATATTGGTGCTACCTGACAAGAGAAAACAGAGAAAAAGGGCTGTTGTCTTTTTCTCTTTTGCCAAATAGGTAGGAAAACTTCAACACCCATAATGCATTGGGCATGTGGCCATCCAAGGCCACGGCAAAGACTAGTAGAGGCTTGTTCGACTTCATGCAGCTCTGCGCAGACCGATCGGCGGCTGACTTGAAGCAGTGCATGCCGGTTAGAAATGTTGTCCGACTTGATACAGCGCCGACGCCACGTGACTGTGACGTATGCTATCAAAGTAGTGCGAGAGCGATTCGAGAGTAGCCGGAGAACTCACACAGCCAGAGCCCGTCTAACGGAGAGCCTTGGCACTTCCTATTAGCCCCATTGTGTATCATCTTGGTTGCAGTTCCATTAGAATTCCACTGGAGGTGATCGCGGGCGAGTGCAGAATGAATGGGAGTCTATGGAGCTAAACGGCTAAATGTATCTCTTTCTCCTGCTTGTCGTTGAATCAGAATAGATTTTATTGTTGATTCCGCAAGTTCAATATAGATTATAGGCCAAAAGTCGAATGAACAAATAATTATGTCCTTTCGATTTCTTACAGGTTAGGCCGTTGTTGGCCGGAACACGCTAGCATTCTGCTATTGTGTGACGTCATCACATTTTTGAACGGATTTTTAGAACAGATAAGTGAACTTAAACCCTAAACCAACTTTTTTTAGTTAATGATCTGTAAGAATGGGGCTTTATTAGTACTGGTCATTGATTCAAGTAATTGTTTTGACATTTGTGTATAAAAATGTTTTAATTCTACAATATATGGTGTAAAAACGTCTGAGTGCTGCCCTCTTCAGGTTGAACGGTGGCTATTGCAGTTGAATTTTCCTATTGGCTGTTTGCGGTAGTTCGTGACGTAAGTGGTGAGAGCTGACGTAAGCAGCTTCCAGCTCACCACGCAATTGGTACGAGCTACCACGCCCATGGCAGTATAAAAACCATTGTTTAATTTGTTTATTTCTGTTTACCTATTTGTATGAACCCTGGTTTTGTGTATAGTACTTATTAACTGGATTTAACACTTTGGTCTTGTCATATTTCTATACCTTGGGTATCTCCCTACAACAGACATTCTCTACCAGGGGCCGTGAGCTGCAGTGCCCACAGGTGCACCAGTTGAGACCGAATCATTTGTAATTGTAGCGGGAGACTTAAAACTGGGGTCTGCCCACTTTTCCAGAATTTTTCATATATTGCTAGTGGGTGGAGTCAGACTCTGAGCAGGGGTTTAGTTACCCTTTAAAAATGCAATTTTCAGCGGAGTGTATTATCTTAGCCCTCTTTTTTGAATGCAACTTTCATATTACTTGACAAAAAATTACATCCTGAGAAAAGTGGATTTCTGGGGGTGAAACCCCTTAGACACCTATTCATTCTGCACTCAACCGCGAGCGCCCCCGCATGGACAGAGACGTGTTACTGCAGCCAGTCCAGAAACCGGAAGTAACCAGAAAGTGCCAATTCTCTTCAATTAGACATTCTCTGACACAGCGCAGCTTCTCAAGAGCGGCTGCACGAGCTCTGATGACGACACAGCTGTTCCACGATTGGCCGAATTCACAGCATGACAAAGATCATGTGTGTTTCATGTTTATTCTCACACCTTTAGTTACACTAAAGCTCACAAATCAGTGTTTTATAACAGTAAACACTGATTTCATGTAGTCGCGATGTTATATTGTGTCATGTTTATCAAAATAAAACTGATTAAAAAAGAGACTCCACTTCATTGATAGCATAGCTATAGGCTTATGTTGAACTTTATTCTTGTTCAAACAGACACTGTATGAAGCAGTACAAGTATTGAATGAAAATGTCTCTGAAACATCAGTGTATTTGGCGATTATTGCATTTATTTCACTTCAGCTGTGGTAAAGCAAACACAGCGCGAGCATCACTACTCGAACCAGAACGTGTCCGACTTCACGTCTCCGACGCAGCTCCTCCCCGCCTACACGCGGCAACTCTCGCCGATCAGTTACATCCAGCCGCAGCCGATGTCCAACACACCTTAGAATAACCCAAGACACACTCGTATTGTTTTGAATGAGGAAAAGCGTTACACTCAATATGGCAGAAGAAGAAGAAGAAGAAGTTTTATTTATATAGCGCCTTTCCAAAGCTCAAGGTCGCTTTACATGGTACCTTTATAATACATTTAACAATGACGCACAACTTTACAATAACAAAGGACACATATAATCACATTTAGACGAAGTACATGTTAAACAGATATGTTTTTAACTGTGTCTTGAAAGCAGTCACTGATGAAATATTTCGAAGTGAAAGGGGCAGTGAATTCCATAATGTTGGCGCATTAACACTGAATGACCTTCCACCTACTGTAGATAATCGAAAACGAGGGATGGACAGTAAACCAAGTTCAGTTGATCTGAGAGAGCGTGCAGGACGGTAGGTGAAAAGTAGATCAGACAAATATGGGGGTGCAAGACCGTTTAATGCCTTATATGTTAAAAGCAATACCTTAAAGTGGATACGAGATGAAACAGGTAACCAGTGAAGGTCATGAAGCACCGGAGTAATGTGAGCAGAACGCCTGGTGGAGGTGAGAACTCTTGCTGCTGAGTTTTGGACATACTGTAATCTTGCAATAAGTTTTTTGGGAAGGCCAAGAAATAAAGCATTGCAATAATCCAGACGTGATGTGATTGATGCATGAATTAAGAGTTCGGCGTCAGCTAAAGTGAGAGATGGTCTTAGACGAGCAATATTTCGAAGATGAAAGAAAGAGTTTTTGACAATGGAAGAAATATGAGAGCCAAAAGACAGAGTTGAGTCAAATAAGACACCGAGGTTGCGAGTCAGTGATGAAGGCTTTATATGGACACCATCAATATAGAAGGACTGGTCCATCCTTTTGACTGAGGCTGGAGAACCAATCACTAATATCTCAGTTTTATTATCATTTAATTTGAGGAAGTTAAGAGACATCCAATGCTTTATGTCCCTGATGCATGCAGTGAGTGAGTCAGGCAGGGATGGTCTATCGGAGCTGGTGGTGAAGTAAATTTGGATGTCATCTGCATAGCAATGGAATTGTAGTCCATGCCTGCGTATGATGCTACCAAGTGGGTGTATGTAGATGATAAACAACAGTGGACCAAGAACCGAACCTTGTGGAACGCCCCGTGTAAGTAAATTGGTGGCAGAATTATGACCTTGTATGGTGATATAATACATTCTGTCAGTGATATAGGAAATAAGCCAGGAAAGAGCGGAACCAGTGATACCAATATCAGAAAGCCGAGAAATAAGCAATTCATGGCAGACTGTGTCAAAAGCGGCGCTTAGATCAAGGAGCATCAAGATGTTTATTAACCCTGAATCCATCGATGAGAGAATGTCGTTAACCACACGCAGAAGAGCAGTTTCAGTGCTGTGAGATGGGCGAAAACCTGACTGAAAAGGTTCAAAAAGACCATTCATATCCAAATAAGAGCGTAATTGTGAAGCAACAACCTTTTCAAGGATTTTGCTTAAGAATGTTAGGTTTGATATCGGTCTGTAATTGTCCATGTTTAGGTGATCAAGGCCAGGTTTTTTAAGAATGGGAGTCACTGCAGCAGTTTTTAATTGCGCTGGGACAATGGCACAAGCTAAACTACAGTTTATCATGTGAGTTATGAATGGTGCGACCTCGAGGACGCACTTCTTAAGTAGAACAGTAGGTGTAGGATCGAGCCAGCAGGATGTAGAATTTGACTTCACAATTAGGTCACTTATGGCAATAGGAGTAGTCAGAGTAAAAGTAGAGAGAGGGTTTGACAAGTGGGCTGGTCCAGTTATCATTAAGTTTGAGTCACTTGTATGCGTGTTTTTGGTGATGGAAGAAGTGATAGACATCAATTTGTCTGAAAAGAATTTAGAGAAGCTATTTACAAGCTCCACAGAGCCTGACATAACATGTTGTGGTGGATTTGTTAGTTTGTTAACCATAGCAAAGAGTGATTTGGGTCTGCACGAGGAATTCCTAATAGTGGAGGAGAAATAAGAGGATCTTGCATTGTTAAGGGCGGTCCGGTAGTTGAGCAGGTGTTCTTTAAAAGCTAAAGAGTGCACAATGAGTCCAGTTTTTCTGTATAGTCTTTCTAGACGGCGACCCTCAGTTTTCATCATCCGAAGTTCAGGAGTGAACCAGGGTGAGGGACGAGTAGATGGAACCAGTCTAGTTTTAGCAGGGGCATGCATATCAAGTATTTGAGACAGAGCATTATTGTAAGTACAGCAGATTTCTGATGGATGGTTAGACAGTAGACATTCTGATAAAGTAGAAGCCCTTATAGAAGCAGAAAAAGAAGTTGAATTAACAGAGTTAATTTTACGATAGGTCAGCATTTTCTTCTGAGGAGACATAGATATTGGAAAACTACAACTGAAATTTATAAGTTTGTGATCTGAAAGTGCAAAATCAGAGCCATTAACAAGAATATTATTCAAGCCAGATGTACATATGAGATCCAGTATGTGACCTCTGGAGTGAGTGGCAAAAGTTACATTTTGAGTCAAGTTGAAACAGAATAAGTCCCGCCTTCTAAATAAGAGCCAATCGCAGGTTGATAAAGTCATCACATCACTGCATCTGCCATTAGAAGCTCCTGTTCCAATAGAAACAGTCAGACGTGTACTTCCACTGCGCATGCACATTAGCTTGCTTGGTCCAGCTGAAAAATGACGTTTTCTGTCATGATTCCAGAGTTTAGAAACAAAATTTATGAGACGGTTGTTTTCAGATTTCATTGGTGATTTCAAATATGGAATTTAACGAGTTCGTTTGCCCATAAAATCTTTAGGATATTAGGTTAAACTTATTTGGCTTGCTGTCCACTGGAGAGGGGCTCGATGAAGCAGCTTCAACTCGAGCTCTGATATACCCCCCAGTGGCTAAATGTAGGACCTGTTTATTAAAGGGCAAGGTACCTAAGATGAAGGTGGAGTTTGGGGAGGTGGAGGGATACTGGAACAGCTGATACTGGAACAGCTGATGCCAAGGAAGGGGTAAGCGGCTGCTTATATAGTATGTAGGCTGTTGATTGAAAGATTGGATGGGCTCGCTCCTCCCTAATTTACGTTTAGAAACTTCATTTAACGAGTTTGTTTGCCCATAAAATCTTTAGGATATTAGGTTAAACTTATTTGGCTTGCTGTCCACTGGAGAGGGGCTCGATGAAGCAGCTTCAACTCGAGCTCTGATATACCCCCCAAAAGTGTTGAATAAATATTAGGGACAGCAAGTTGGAATAAAGTGATCAAATAATTAAGAACTTAGAAAATACAAAGAGCTTAAGTATGTTACCCCCCAAAAAGAGTGGAAATTGAAAACTGTATGGAGCACGGATGGACGCTGTTGCAGCAGTGATGCTTCATGGGGCTCCAGGCTGGAACTGCGTCTCCCTACTATGCCCACCATGTGGGGCTATGAGTGGAGCTCCGGCGGGAGCTGTGTTTGAAAGAGTGTGCCTACGTTCATTGTGGAGTGAACAACATGGGCTTGAGGAAATTTGACTGGGGTACATCTCACCGCTGCACTGCTGCGGCAGTGACTTTCAGACATTACTCCTGCGGGAGTATCTTGGGATTGGAGGTTTGAGTACGAGGTTGGAGAACACCCTGCCACATCCACGACATGGAGCCCCATGGAGTTAGAGAACATAGGGGCTCCAGGTGTCACAAACGGGGAAGAAGGTCCTCGTCCCTAGAGGCAAATGGGCCACCAGTATCTGAAGCGAAACTCCCTACGCAGCAAGAGGGAGCCTACGGTATACATAGGAAAAGCAGAACTACCATCCTTCTGACGCAGGGGGCGGAGATCACATAAAGACATAATGGCCCGTCGCGTTCAAGGGACGTACGATCCTTGGTACCTCCAGTCCTGTTTTTCGGATAGGAGGGCCCACACTGCGATCCGAACAGGAGAGCCTCCATGGTTAAAAAACATGAAGGATCACACAGCGATTCGGAAAGGGAGAGCCCCCACAGCGCCCGAACGGAAAGCTCACACTGCGATTCGACCGGGAGAGCTCCCGCGTTTCGAAGGAGAGAGCCCCCCATATGTATAAATAGGGAGTTCACTCGGCGATCAAAACGGGAGACCCCACACAGCAAGTCGAACGGGAGAGCCTCTGATGCATCTGAATGGGGGAGCCCACACGGCGATTCGGATGGGAGACCCCACTCTAGGAGTGGTAGGTCACGCACATCCGAAAAGGGAGAGCTCTCACTGAATCCAGATGGAAACACGCCCTGCGGGGCTGGGTAAGCGGGGAGATGTGAATAGTAGGGAGAGGCGGTCCAGACTGAGAAGGATGCTATTGCTTGTTGTGCTTGTCTAATGTAATGTAGATCTGAACGAACGTGTCGAAGGCGTGGGATGACCATCGGCCTAGCATTTTGATTTGGTGATTGGAAAGGCCCCTTTGTGCTGCTGTGGTGGCTGCACCTATTCGGAAGGAATGTGAAGAAAACTGTTTGGTTGGGATGCCAGAGCTGTTGAGGATGGATTTGAGGTTCCTTTGAAACCAATGTCTGGAGGCCGGGAGGTTATCATCATCGATGAAGAGAGGATCGAGAGAAGAGGTGATTTGGGAATTCCTCAGATGGAGAAAACAGTTTAAGGACTGGTATGGTTGGATAGGGGTTTTGCAAATTGAAGATGAAAATCGAATGACCATGTTTCATATGATCGGATTGCTTTGTTTGATGTTGAAACGTATGGTGTTGCAGTTTATAATTTGGAGTTTGGAGAACGTGGGATGGATGGATGGGTTGAAGTTTGAGTTGATGGTAAATTCTGAGACTCTGAGGAAACCAAAGAAGCCAAATTGAACATGGCGTCTAGGGTTCTTGTTTTGTTAAGAGAAAAAGACCTGAGCGGAGAGTGGTTAGGCAGACGCTAAGAATGTTGATGGTTAAAGTTAGCTGAGGCGGCGCACAGGGCACATAGAACTGGCGTGAGCTCTGCCACACAGAAATTACAGACATGGAGGAAGTGGTATTGTTGTCTGTTGCAACGTGATGAATTAAAGCTGTTGCACACTTGTCTGCCTGAAACTGAGGTAAAAATCTGGTTACGGTCATTCCTTGATTGAGGGACATATGAAGTGGATTTTTCTTGGAAAGGAGCTGGATGGGTTGGAAGATCTGGGTTGGTTTGGGGACATTCTGAAGTAGAATGAATGATAGACCTGCAGATGGCGCAAGGGCTTCAGCGCCTAAGAAGACTCTGTTATGTAGTTCGATGAAGTGAACTACATGAAGTGCAATGAAGTGCAAATAATATCTGTGTATCTAGCAAAAGCAATGCAGAATTCTGCAAGAGTGAGAACTCGTTTTGAAGGTTTGTACGTAATTTGTAAGATAAACGATTTAAGTCAAATTAGCGGTGGGATTCATTGAGAGGGACGGAAGTCAGTAGAGAAGATCGATAGTTGCACCTGATAGAATTAGGGAACGGAGATGGGCTGGGACTGGAGGTGGTTCCATGGCAACTGCATTGTTAGGAGCTGGAAGATGGGCTGCTGTTGAGAGTGAATGGCTGGCAAGCGGATTTTACCTGAGGAGCAAGTGTTAGTGTTGAGAAAAGTAAATGAATGTTGATCGAAGGGTCCCTTTACTGACTGGTGTCCAGTGTTGGGAAGGATACTTTCAAAACATATTTCGTTACAGAATACATGCCCCAAATTGAATTTGTTACGTTAAGTTACTCAATCTGAGTAACGTATTCTGAATACTTGGATTACTTCCACATTGAACTGCATTTTATAAGTGTAGGAATGCGGAATGGTGATGCGGTGGTGACGCGTTGTAGGGATGCCGCTGCCAATAAATCACCTAAAAGCTATCACAAAGAGTCGGCAAAAGTATTGATTATGAATATGTCAAATATAGCAAGGATATATTTTAATTGTTTATTAATAAACGAGGGTTTCTGTCTGTCACTGTCGCCTGCAAGGATGAAGTTGACCATGCTGACTCGCGATCTTTGCATTATGCTATAGAACGCGGCAGAGAGAAATGCGCATTTCATACGGATTACATAAGCAGAAAGCAGTTTGTTTTGTTTCATTTTGAATTGTTTAGAGAGTGACTAAACTTGTGAAACAGAAGTATCGTAATGTAATCCATTGATTTCAACAATGTAACTATTCTAAATACCAACTATTTAAATTGTAACTAATGGAATACAAATGGGCCTACTCATAATTTGTATTCTGAATACGTAACGCCGGTACATGCATTCCGTTACTCCCCAACACTGCTGGTGTCCAAGATGGTTGGCATGGGCTGGGGAGTGGCCCGAGTGGGGCTGACTGCATGAAGTTTGTGAGAGCTGGAGAAGAAGCGGAACTGTTTTTGCGGCCGCTGTTGCTGGCCGGGTGTAAATACCGGCGGACAAGGAAGTGCGAGTCGCGGCGGCGCCGGCGGCGTTTGGATCGGCGCCGTTGGGATTGTGTGGGTTCAAAAACGCCGAACAGGGAGAGAAACGGAGGTAGAAGAGGTGCTAGTCTTACTTTTATAAGATGTTGAAGTGTTTGATAGAATGCTGAAACTGTAAGAACTGATGAAAAGATCGTAGAGTTGAGCTTTGATGATCTGCAGGAGAAATGGATTCCGGAGCTGGAAGACTTGATGTAACTTAGGCTGTTGACCGAACATTTTGAAATGGGTGGAATCGGTGTATTAGCAGCGGAAGAATGGAGAGAAGAAGATGGACGAGGCTCGGTTGAAATTGGCGATCTTGAAGATAGAGGAGAGCGTTGCCTTTGGAACGTGGTTTATATGAGTGCTGGATTTCTCGATCAGAACGCAACATGAAGATGATCCGTAAGATTCGATCTCACGCGGGGTGTGACTGGCTGTGTCCCAGGAAGGCTTGTCAGTTCGTCGTCTGAAGGAAAGCGCTGGATTTCCGGGATGTCGGACGTTATTCCGTGCGGCAATACTGGGACAGCTGATACTGGAACAGCTGATGCCAGGGAGAGGTAAGCGGCTGCTTATATAGGATGTAGGCTGTTGATTGAAAGATTGGATGGGCTCGCTCCTCCCTAATTTACGTTTAGGAACTTCATTTAATCGAAAGCTTGGTGAACAGTTTTGGAGAATTTAATGTTTCCCCATTCAAAGAGATAGGAGCTGCACTTGCATGCCCGAGAGGTGTTTCAAAGATGGCCGCCGAGTGAAATGACTTGTCTTAAAGGGACTTTGAACACGCCCAGTCTTCTATGGACATGCTTGACCAGAGTCAAATACTGCCTTGTTTTAGTAGGAAATACTTCTTAGCCAAATTTTAATCATAATGGTGTCAACTTGAATTGTTCATGGGAGCAAAAATAAAAGAGTAAATGGTTTCCAGTGAAGGATCCAGAGTGTTGTATGCAGTGGATAAAGGACACAGTGTGTTAAGGTCAAATGGGTGAAAAAAACTGAAAGAAACTGCCATTCCATCAGTTAATTTGGAAGAAGAGGAACAGGGCACCTTCTGCCCAACCTCCAGAAGTAAACCACCATAGTGTACAGGTAATAAGCTGTTGCCATAGTGTTCTATTTTTACCATAATGCTGTTTAAAGTGTAGACAAAGTACGATAAAATTTTCAGTGATAAACCAACTCTCACAATAACTGTTCTGTTAATAACCCTCTGCCGATCAGACTGTCCGTGGGTGGGGATACAAAAATGCGGAAGTACAATCTGAAGTTTTTACCAAAGCCTTGAGCTCTCAATACTCTCAATACGCAGAATGATGCATTTGATAAACAGGAATTTCCTTTACATATATTGTTAAAAGTGCTATGTGGAACTTTTCTTCTAAAATGAATCCTTTTTTTATTGCCTGTGTGTGAAGGGGTTGTAATCACACATTACAATGATCCACTTGTCGAGTTTTGCTATTACCTCTGAAGGCCAATATTCATATTTATATGTGAAGTCTCCGGGTCGGATTTACCGCGAAATCCAACGGATGTGACGTGCATGCGCGCTCCCGAGCCCCTCTCCTTATATACAGTCTATTGTAGACGGTCAGGGAGTTACGTCCGGTTAAAGGCGCACGTTTTTCGGCTTATATCTCGGTCAATCTTTGATCAATATTCCAATGACTCGAATCGTTCGTAGTGCTGGACGGGGCCTTTCGAACTAGCCCACCCCCGAGGTCCAACTCGCCCGGCTCCCCGAGTTATAGGGGAAATCGAAATCGGTGGGTCCCAGCGAACGGCGATCCGATAGGGGGCATCCCCGAGGCCCGCCACTCTAGCGTTCGGGCAAGGGTCCCCCTGGGACCCCCTCACCCGAATTTGAGCTCTCTGGGTCTTTGCGTTCTAGAGATACGAGCGATTTCTTCTGAGATCGTGACTTCACCGGCGTCCGCAATTTTGCAGCGCGCCCGATGGTTTTCTGCTAATATCTCCGCGAAAACACCACCAAAAACTATGGAACTTATATGGTTCTTTTCAGCTCGACTAGATGGTCCCAACGAGCTCGGTGCTCCCCGAATCCGCCTAGTATTCGCCGAGATATTTGCGTAACAGACAGTATTGCCTATGAGTTCGAGCACGAGCGCTCTTATAAAAATTGGTTGCAATCTGAAACATCACCACTAGAGGGCGCTAAAAGTTACATAGAGCACCTTTAATATAACAATACAAAACAGGTTGAAAATAGCAATTCTATTTGCTTGCCATAAACAGAGTCACTCTCATGATGTGTAAAAGAGTGATTTTGCTTATTTTTAATGTTAGTTTTTAAATGAAATCAAATCATTTATTTTTAATATTTTGTGTGTTATTCTTGCGTCATCTGGGAATATTTTTATCCTTGAAACTGTAGATAATGCATTTTACAATTCTGGGATTTTTTTGTGCTAAAAATGTTAAGCATAGTCTATTTCCAGTTTTCATATACATATCTGACTCAAATCAAATGTTTCAATGTTGTGATTCTTCATCTGTGGTTTGTTTGGTTAAAGGCTAAACAAACAATTAAACTACATTGTGAATTTTGTGCTGATATGTTGAACAGTTACCTGGTTTTGACACTGTTGCTTGTTTGACGTTCCTGTTCAGGTAAAAGAATGTCATCAGCAGACAGATGAAGGGCAGACTTCTTAATATGTATATTATTACAACCTCACGTGAACTACCTGTGAGAAACAATGACTCTTTTTAACAGAGGATCTTTTGAGGGAATCCAGAAAACTATAACTACATAAGAAAAGTTAGTAAACCTGAATAAAAAACAAATTGCACATTTATTTCCAAAATCTTTCTTCAGTTATAAAATATTAATAATGATAATTAATTCTGACACTTGACATTCAGCCTTCTAATTTAAGAATTTATTACAAATGTAAAACAATTTATAAACGTATTATTTATTTTATTCATTAGACAGAGACAACACCGTTTACACACGCATTTAGCGTCGTTTGTGATCCGAGAGACCAAAATGCATCCTAATATCCGGTGTAAACAGGACCAGAGAGTGACCGGAGACCATTGAGACGACAGTTACACCCCGACTCGAAATCTGCTGTACCACAGAAAAAGAATCGTTTTCGCTATACTCACTGGCTGCTGGGAGTCTTGTGGGGACCTGGACCATTGGTGGTGGGTTGGAAACTATATGAACATTGTCTGTAAAAGAGCAGAAGAATTAGGGCCCGGTTCCCCAAAACGTTCTTATCGCTAAGTAGTTCTTAACCTATTCCTTAACCTCTCTCTTAACATTATGGCACGATTCCCAACAGGTTCGTACACGTTCGTATATCTTCTGTAAGTCACACTTTCGTAAGGTTGGTCTGGACCATTCGTAAGCTCTCTCTTAGCGTTGTTTGAGCTTGAGACGCTAGTCGCCGCCACTGTGCAGCAGTCTTTAGAAATCAGCGCAGTACAAGTCAAACTGGTGTGTTGACAATGTTGTGGCTCAACAATGATTTTATGTTATGGACATTTTAGGACTAATACTAAAATATGTTCGCAATGGATACAGGCCTATTTATGAAGCTGACTTTATTTGGTATCAGAACTAATATGGTGGTAATTAGCCTAGGCTATTTCGTAATGTCATTGAAGCGTTTAAATTGGCAATCACTTTTGATAATTAAAATCTGTAAAATAATTTGGCTCTAAATGGCTAAGATCTATAAATGGGTAAGCATGGTGGTGTCCAGTAAGCGACCAACTATGGCAGCGATCCAACGTGTCCTTGTAATGAATCAAAGACGGCGCCAGCCGCGGAGTCCATGTCAATTTTTTATTCGGCAAAACTTAGCCCTTTTGACATTTTGCCTGACGTGGCTATATTAAAAAAATTTCGCCTCCCAAGACAACTCATTATGGAGCTGCCAATCAATTCTGATCGTAAAGTACCTTAAAATTACTATAAAAGTGTATTACATAAGTTTTAGAAGTCGTTAAACCCATGTCAAGAAGCGGCACAAGTGGCACAACGGGATAAGGAGGGTGGATGATTAGCGAGGGATACCCGGTTCGTCTACCCGTCACAACATATCGTGTGAATATATTACTGACAATTTGATAATTTAATTAAGTCTATATTTTACTGATAACTTAAACTATGTTACTGGAATAATTTGAGGAATGTTTCATTTGCATAGAACATGTTGTCTTTCTTAACACCGTAATGCACCTTCACGTGAAGTGGGAAATCGATTCCTGAGCAATCGATGCCAACTACTTCAGCACCTTCACTTGGGACAGCGCCTTTGTAACGTCGAACGTAAGAGCTTTTTGTTAAGAAGCTTCCTAAGGGACACTTCGGGGAACACACTTAGGAACTTAAAGAACTTTGGTAAGATATATCTTTCGAGTCTTCTTAGCGAGCTAAGAGTGAGCGTTATCGGGGAATCCTGCCTAGATCATTTTCATTATGCAACAGTCTTAAATCTGATATTGCCTTATTCACGCAGCAGGAAGAAATGCATGTCTTCCAAAATGGTGGTCTTTAAACTGCAATTTGCTTGGTTGAAATTTGTGAGATTACAATCTTAGTTGTTGAATGAATTTGAACCATGATTTATTACAATGAATAGTATTGTATTTGCTGAATCACTTTTTATACATAATTACATTCATTATTTTTATTTGGGATTTTTTAGAGTTGTAAAAGGCTCTTTTGTGCTGAAATTCTTTGCAGGCTAGTTTTATTAGCAGCTGGTGATTTGAACGATAATGAATACTGTTGTGCTCAAAAGTTTACACGCCCCTTGCAGAATCTGTGATCATAGAAATTGCATGTCATTTTTCATTTAGTACTGCCATACAGAAGCTACAGAGGATACTTGCATGTTGCATGTAAACTTTTTTTGCACAGGGTAATTCTTTTAATTCAGCTATTATTTTGTTTTTTGTTTTGTTTTATTATTTTGTCACACATTTGCTAACATTTTCGCAGATTCTGCAGTGTATGTAAACTTTTAAGCACAACTGTAACTGTGTTCTATAGTCTTGTAATAGTAGTGGAATTTAAATAATATTGTGCCAAAAGAGTTTTACCAGTCTGTGCCTTTTGGGTTTTTTGAAGCGAGGGAGGAACTTCAACAGAAGAAACCAAATGAATTAGATCAAATATTGTATGAGTTTAATAATGGTGGTCTTCTAGTCTTTTAACTGTATTGGAATGTGTAGAAAAAAATTATATTGTGATGGTAAAATCTTACCAGTCGTTGTGTTTTGTAGTTGTCTGACAATGACTGATAGATCTGTTCCACTTCCATTCACCTTAAGCAGGATAGGAATGTCTTGAGTCACTTCACAAACATAATGACCTGTATGATTTTTAAGTATGTTTGTGAGGTGGAGCGTTGAACAGTTCTGTGTTTGATGCTCCTTTACTTCTGAAAGTTTTGTCTCATTGATGTACCAAGCAATTTTATGTCCTTGTATTTTGTTCCAGCAGCAGGAGATTTGAGCAGAATCTCCCTCATTCACATGATGTTAGATGGGCTCTGATTCACAGTCAGATTCTCACTTGAACCTGTGACTGAGAAATGATAAACAAGCCATTAACATTAGCATTTTCTCATTTAGCAGACACTTTTATCCAAAGCAGCTGACAAATGAGAAAATATGTATGTGTTCGGACAATATTTGTCAATATACTGTACATTTGATATGTAGAAAACATTTGGGCTGTACAGGGACATCTAGAGAAACATATAGTGAGACGTGTTTGCATTTCCAAATGTACTTAACCCAAGATAACAGAAATAAAACACATTTGAATAACTAGTATTTTGAGCAGGTGTTTAGGCTGCAATGAGGCTCTTACCTGTGAACCAAATGTAGGAAAACATGAGACCACAGATGAGAGGGCAGGAAAACTTCATTTCTACGTATTTGATTACAAATGCAAACTAACAAAAGCGCCGACACACCCGCTCACATTAAAACACACCGACAGTCATAACTTCCTGGTCTTGTATCTGTGTGCCCCAAGGTGTGATCTCGCCCCTCTTTCTCTTCTATCTTCTGGTTAATCTGCAGTAACTGTAGAAGATCATTGTCTAACATTTACCAACAACACTTTTTAATTGTTCTCAATATTCTCAAAATGGACCTAACTTAACCTAATACTCCCAATTAATTGCTGTGTAACTCAATATGTGACTAGTTTGACTAAATTAAATAACTAAAAGATAAAATACAAATAACATCAACATGTTATAATTTATAATTGTTATATTTTTTAGAATTTTCTGTTCATTCTGATGTTGACGGAATCTCTAAACCCATCCTTTCTGAGAGCCTGCTCTGCTCTGATTGGTCAGATTCTCCAGTCTGTTGTGATTGGTCTACTCTGCTCTGATTGGTCAGATTCTCCAGTCTGCTGTGATTGGTTTACTCTGCTCTGATTGGTCAGATTCTCCAGTCTGTTGTGATTGGTCTACTCTGCTCTGATTGGTCAGATTTCCAGTCTGTTGTGATTGGTCTACTCTGCTCTGATTGGTCAGATTCTCCAGTCTGTGTGATTGGTCTACTCTGCTCTGATTGGTCAGATTCTCCAGTCTGTGTGATTGGTCTACTCTGCTCTGATTGGTCAGATTTCCAGTCTGTTGTGATTGGTCTACTCTGCTCTGATTGGTCAGATTTTCCAGTCTGTTGTGATTGGTTTACTCTGCTCTGATTGGTCAGATTCTCCAGTCTGTTGTGATTGGTTACTCTGCTCTGATTGGTCAGATTCTCCAGTCTGCTGTGATTGGTCTACTCTGCTCTGATTGGTCAGATTTTCCAGTCTGCTTGTGATTGGTCTACTCTGCTCTGATTGGTCAGATGCTCCAGTCTGTTGTATTGGTCTACTCTGCTCTGATTGGTCAGATTCTCCAGTCTGTGTGATTGTTACTCTGCTCTGATTGTCAGATTCTCAGTTGTTGTGATTGGTCTTACTCTGCTCTGATTGGTCAGATTCTCCAGTCTGTTGTGATTGGTTACTCTGCTCTGATTGTCAGATTCTCCAGTCTGCTGTGATTGGTCTACTCTGCTCTGATTGGTCAGATTCTCCAGTCTGCTGTGATTGGTCTACTCTGCTCTGATTGGTCAGATTTCCAGTCTGTTTGATTGGTCTACTCTGCTCTGATTGGTCAGATGCTCCAGTCTGTTGTGAAACGGTCTACTCTGCTCTGATTGGTCAGATACTCCAGTCTGTTGTGATTGGTCTACTCTGCTCTGATTGGTCAGATTCTCCAGTCTGTTGTGATTGGTCTACTCTGCTCTGATTGGTCAGATTCTCCAGTCTGCTGTGATTGGTCTACTCTGCTCTGATTGGTCAGATTCTCCAGTCTGTTGTGATTGGTCTACTCTGCTCTGATTGGTCAGATTTTCCAGTCTGTTGTGATTGGTCTACTCTGCTCTGATTGGTCAGATCTCCAGTCTGTTGTGATTGGTCTACTCTGCTCTGATTGGTCAGATTCTCCAGTCTGCTGTGATTGGTTCTACTCTGCTCTGATTGGTCAGATTCTCCAGTCTGTTGTGATTGGTCTACTCTGCTCTGATTGGTCAGATTTTCCAGTCTGTTGTGATTGGTCTACTCTGCTCTGATTGGTCAGATTCTCCAGTCTGTTGTGATTGGTCTACTCTGCTCTGATTGTCAGATTCTCCAGTCTGCTGTGATTGGTCTACTCTGCTCTGATTGGTCAGATTCTCCAGTCTGCTGTGATTGGTCTACTCTGCTCTGATTGGTCAGATTTTCCAGTCTGTTTGATTGGTCTACTCTGCTCTGATTGCTCAGATTCTCCAGTCTGTGTGATTGGTCTACTCTGCTCTGATTGGTCAGATTCTCCAGTCTGCTGTGATTGGTCTACTCTGCTCTGATTGGTCAGATTTTCCAGTCTGTTTGATTGGTCTACTCTGCTCTGATTGGTCAGATGACTCCAGTCTGTTGTAATCGGTCTACTCTGCCTGATTGGTCAGATTCTCCAGTCTGTTGTGATTGGTCTACTCTGCTCTGATTGGTCAGATTCTCCAGTCTGTTGTGATTGGTCTTACTCTGCTCTGATTGGTCAGATTTCCAGTCTGTTGTGATTGGTCTACTCTGCTCTGATTGCTCAGATTCTCCAGTCTGCTGTGATTGGTCTACTCTGCTCTGATTGGTCAGATTCTCCAGTCTGCTGTGATTGGTCTACTCTGCTCTGATTGGTCAGATTTTCCAGTCTGTTTTGATTGGTCTACTCTGCTCTGATTGGTCAGATTCTCCAGTCTGCTGTGATTGGTCTACTCTGCTCTGATTGGTCAGATTTTCCAGTCTGTTTGATTGGTCTACTCTGCTCTGATGGTCAGATGCTCCAGTCTGTTGTAATGGTCTACTCTGCTCTGATTGGTCAGATTCTCCAGTCTGTTGTGATTGGTCTACTCTGCTCTGATTGGTCAGATTCTCCAGTCTGTTGTGATTGGTCTTACTCTGCTCTGATTGGTCAGATTTTCCAGTCTGTTTGTGATTGGTCTACTCTGCTCTGATTGTCAGATTCTCCAGTCTGCTGTGATGGTCTACTTGCTTGATTGGTCAGATTCTCCAGTCTGCTGTGATTGGTCTACTCTGCTCTGATTGGTCAGATTTTCCAGTCTGTTTTGATTGGTCTACTCTGCTCTGATTGGTCAGATGCTCCAGTCTGTTGAATGGTCTACTCTGCTCTGATTGGTCAGATCTCCAGTCTGTTGTGATTGGTCTACTCTGCTCTGATTGGTCAGATTCTCCAGTCTGTGTGATTGTCTACTCTGCTCTGATTGGTCAGATTCTCCAGTCTGTGTGATTGGTCTACTCTGCTCTGATTGGTCAGATTCTCCAGTCTGTTGTGATTGGTCTACTCTGCTCTGATTGGTCAGATTTTCCAGTCTGTTGTGATTGGTCTACTCTGCTCTGATTGGTCAGATTCTCCAGTCTGTGTATTGGTCTACTCTGCTCTGATGGTCAGATTCTCCAGTCTGCTGTGATTGGTCTACTCTGCTCTGATTGGTCAGATTTCCAGTCTGTTGTGATTGGTCTACTCTGCTCTGATTGGTCAGATTTCCAGTCTGTTGTGATTGGTCTACTCTGCTCTGATTGGTCAGATTCTCCAGTCTGCTGTGATTGGTCTACTCTGCTCTGATTGGTCAGATTCTCCAGTCTGTGTGATTGGTCTACTCTGCTCTGATTGGTCAGATTTCCAGTCTGTTGTGATTGGTCTACTCTGCTCTGATTGGTCAGATTCTCCAGTCTGCTTGTGATTGGTCTACTCTGCTCTGATTGGTCAGATTCTCCAGTCTGCTGTGATTTGTCTACTCTGCTCTGATTGGTCAGATTTTCCAGTCTGTTGTGATTGGTCTACTCTGCTCTGATTGGTCAGATTCTCCAGTCTGCTGTGATTGGTCTACTCTGCTCTGATTGGTCAGATTTTCAGTCTGTGTGATTGGTCTACTCTGCTCTGATTGGTCAGATTTTCCAGTCTGTTGTGATTGTCTACTCTGCTCTGATTGTCAGATTCTCCAGTCTGCTGTGATTGGTCTACTCTGCTCTGATTGGTCAGATTCTCCAGTCTGCTGTGATTGGTCTACTCTGCTCTGATTGGTCAGATTTCCAGTCTGTTTGATTGGTCTACTCTGCTCTGATTGGTCAGATCTCCAGTCTGTTGTAATGGTCTACTCTGCTCTGATTGGTCAGATTTCCAGTCTTTGTGATTGGTCTACTCTGCTCTGATTGGTCAGATTCTCCAGTCTGTTGTGATTGGTCTTACTCTGCTCTGATTGGTCAGATTTCCAGTCTGTTGTGATGGTCTACTCTGCTCTGATTGTCAGATTCTCCAGTCTGTGTGATTGGTCTACTCTGCTCTGATTGGTCAGATTCTCCAGTCTGTGTGATGTCTACTCTGCTCTGATTGGTCAGATTTCCAGTCTGTTTTGATTGGTCTACTCTGCTCTGATTGGTCAGATGCTCCAGTCTGTTGTAATGGTCTACTCTGCTCTGATTGGTCAGATCTCCAGTCTGTTGTGATTGGTCTACTCTGCTCTGATTGGTCAGATTCTCCGTCTGTTGTGATTGTCTACTCTGCTCTGATTGGTCAGATTCTCCAGTCTGTGTGATTGGTCTACTCTGCTCTGATTGGTCAGATTCTCCAGTCTGTTGTGATTGGTCTACTCTGTCTGATTGGTCAATTTCCAGTCTGTTGTGATTGGTCTACTCTGCTCTGATTGGTCAGATTCTCCAGTCTGTTGTGATTGGTCTACTCTGCTCTGATTGGTCAGATTCTCCAGTCTGCTGTGATTGGTTACTCTGCTCTGATTGGTCAGATTCTCCAGTCTGTTGTGATTGGTCTACTCTGCTCTGATTGGTCAATTTCCAGTCTGTTGTGATTGGTCTACTCTGCTCTGATTGGTCAGATGCTCCAGTCTGTTGTGATTGGTCTACTCTGCTCTGATGGTCAGATTCTCAGTCTGTGTGATTGGTCTACTCTGCTCTGATTGGTCAGATTCTCCAGTCTGCTGTGATTGGTCTACTCTGCTCTGATTGGTCAGATTTTCCAGTCTGTTGTGATTGGTCTACTCTGCTCTGATTGCTCAGATTCTCCAGTCTGCTGTGATTGGTCTACTCTGCTCTGATTGGTCAGATTCTCCAGTCTGCTGTGATTGGTCTACTCTGCTCTGATTGGTCAGATTTTCCAGTCTGTTTGATTGGTCTACTCTGCTCTGATTGGTCAGATCTCCAGTCTGTTGTAATGGTCTACTCTGCTCTGATTGGTCAGATTCTCCAGTCTGTGTGATTGGTCTACTCTGCTCTGATTGGTCAGATTCTCCAGTCTGTTGTGATTGGTCTTACTCTGCTCTGATTGGTCAGATTTTCCAGTCTGTTGTGATTGGTCTACTCTGCTCTGATTGCTCAGATTCTCCAGTCTGTGTGATTGGTCTACTCTGCTCTGATTGGTCAGATTCTCCAGTCTGCTGTGATTGGTCTACTCTGCTCTGATTGGTCAGATTTCCAGTCTGTTTTGATTGGTCTACTCTGCTCTGATGGTCAGATGCTCCAGTCTGTTGTAATCGGTCTACTCTGCTCTGATTGGTCAGATATCAGTCTGTTGTGATTGGTCTACTCTGCTCTGATTGGTCAGATTCTCCAGTCTGTTGTGATTGTCTACTCTGCTCTGATTGGTCAGATTTCAGTCTGTGTGATTGGTCTACTCTGCTCTGATTGGTCAGATTCTCCAGTCTGTTGTGATTGTCTACTCTGCTCTGATGGTCAGATTCTCCAGTCTGCTGTGATTGGTCTACTCTGCTCTGATTGGTCAGATTCTCCAGTCTGTTTGATTGGTCTACTCTGCTCTGATTGGTCAGATTCTCCAGTCGTGTATTGGTCTACTCTGCTCTGATTGGTCAGATTCTCCAGTCTGCTGTGATTGGTCTACTCTGCTCTGATTGTCAGATTTCCAGTCTGTTGTGATTGGTCTACTCTGCTCTGATTGTCAGATCTCCAGTCTGCTGGATGGTCTACTCTGCTCTGATGGTCAGATTCTCCAGTCTGCTGTGATTGGTCTACTCTGCTCTGATTGGTCAGATTTCCAGTCTGTTTGATTGTCTACTCTGCTCTGATTGGTCAGATTCAGTCTGTTGTAATTGGTCTACTCTGCTCTGATTGGTCAGATTCTCCAGTCTGTGTGATTGGTTACTCTGCTCTGATTGTCAATTCTCCAGTTGTTGTGATTGGTCTTACTCTGCTCTGATTGGTCAGATTTTCCAGTCTGTGTGATTGGTCTACTCTGCTCTGATGCTCAGATTCTCCATCTGTGTGATGGTCTACTCTGCTCTGTTGGTCAGATTCTCCAGTCTGCTGTGATTGGTCTACTCTGCTCGATTGGTCAGATTTCCAGTCTGTTTGATTGGTCTACTCTGCTCTGATTGGTCAGATTCCAGTCTGTTGTAATGGTCTACTCTGCTCTGATTGGTCAGATCTCCATCTGTTGTGATTGGTCTACTCTGCTCTGATTGGTCAGATTCTCCAGTCTGTTGTGATTGTCTACTCTGCTTGATTGGTCAGATTTCCAGTCTGTGTGATTGGTCTACTCTGCTCTGATTGGTCAGATTCTCCAGTCTGTTGTATTGGTCTACTCTGCTGATTGGTCAGATTTCCAGTCTGTTGTGATTGGTCTACTCTGCTCTGATTGTCAGATGCTCCAGTCTGTTGTATTGGTCTACTCTGCTCTGATTGGTCAGATTTCCAGTCTGTGTGATTGGTCTACTCTGCTCTGATTGGTCAGATTCTCCAGTCTGTTGTGATTGTCTACTCTGCTCTGATTGGTCAGATTTCCAGTCTGTTGTGATTGGTCTACTCTGCTCTGATTGGTCAGATTCTCCAGTCTGTTTGATTGGTCTACTCTGCTCTGATTGGTCAGATTCTCCAGTCTGTTGTGATTGGTCTACTCTGCTCTGATTGGTCAGATCTCCAGTCTGTTGTGATTGGTCTACTCTGCTCTGATTGGTCAGATTCTCCAGTCTGTTGTGATTGGTCTACTCTGCTCTGATTGGTCAGATTCTCCAGTCTGCTGTGATTGGTCTACTCTGCTCTGATTGGTCAGATTTTCCAGTCTGTTTTGATTGGTCTACTCTGCTCTGATTGGTCAGATGCTCCAGTCTGTTGTAATCGGTCTACTCTGCTCTGATTGGTCAGATACTCCTGTCTGTTGTGATTGGTCTACTCTGCTCTTATTGGTCAGATTCTCCAGTCTGTTGTGATTGGTCTACTCTGCTCTGATTCGTCAGATTCTCCAGTCTGCTGTGATTGGTCTACTCTGCTCTGATTGGTCAGATTCTCCAGTCTGTTGTGATTGGTCTACTCTGCTCTGATTGGTCAGATTTTCCAGTCTGTTTTGATTGGTCTACTCTGCTCTGATTGGTCAGATGCTCCAGTCTGTTGTAATCGGTCTACTCTGCTCTGATTGGTCAGATACTCCAGTCTGTTGTGATTGGTCTACTCTGCGCTGATTGGTTTTAACATATAAATTTGAGTCCTCATCCTTTGGAAGTGCATGCAAAGTGGATTCACTTCCACAGCGTGGAAAACAGTGTCTTTTCTACATCATTTGTCCACAACACAAACCAAACTCTTCCAGGCCTCATCAGCTACAACTACTGTACTTGTTTGAGGGCGTATCAAAGTAGACGTTGTTCGCCGGCAACCAATGAACAACTTAGGCTGGCATTATGCAAATTTGTTACAAACCTACATTAGTTCAAACAGGAAGTAAAACTGGAATTACTTAAGAATCATGAATTCAATGAATCAAATCATCAGAATTGGTTATTTCTTTTGTGAGACCCTTTACATTCACATATACAGCTATATTAGTCATATGAAAGGCAAAAAGCAAGAAGCACTTTAATGTCGACCTTTTCAATGACTTTTGAACATCTAAATGCATGCTGGGCATTTCATTAAAGACATTATATTCTCCTGTCTCTTTGCTAACATTCTTCTGCTGACTTTGCGTGTTAATTGAGTGCGCTGCTGTGGTTGGTTTGAGCCCTTCAGCGCTGCTGTCTTCTCTGGTGCACCTGTGATGAAGAATGATTGATTTCCGCTGGTTTGACCACTGCTGTATACTTTTTAAAAGAAACAGCAGATGCAATGATGTCCTGAATGATAGGAGCTAGTCTTTAGCCACTGAGATATAGATACTGTGGCCAATTAAAGCTGCAGTCAGCATTTAAACAACTTCTTCTACAAATCAAATCTGTACAACAGCTTCACACATTTGTGCATGTATCGAATGCATTCCAATATGTTTTCTCAAACTGACACGCCTCAAAATCTTCAAGATCTGAGCTCATATGACTTTACAAAATATACGCAAATCATTTTAAAGATGGACTACACCTAAACTTCATCCATTTGATCTCACATGGCATCTTCTCACAGAGTATGTTGGCAGGAAGTGGTTACAACAACAGCTTGATAAACAGGACATACACTATGGCCTATGAAGAGAAAAGAGTCAACAGTGAGTGCAGATCAGAGCTGGGTGGGCTTGTGGTTATCTGTTTGATGTATTTTAAAATGTTTCAAACTAGCCTGTTAAAGCTTTGTGTCATTGTTTTCTCTTGGTTTTGGTTAGGTTGATTTTCAGTTTTGTTTGCGTTTTCTGTTATTAGGTCAGTTTATGTTGAAATTCTCCCATGAAGTTCTGTTGCTTTTTTTCCATTTATTAATAAAAATAAATATAATTTGGTTAAAATTTTAACACTTGTTCTTGAAGTGCATTTATGAACCATTTTTTCTCACCAGGTTGGATGAAGATATATAATTGCATCCTCCCAAAGTATACAGCGGGTGAGATGTATGATTTTACACACCTGTACTCTGGGCATTAACATGTGTGAAGGTTCATTGCATACAGATGGATCATATCACACTTTACCATGGGAATCACTACAATGATTGACAGGAAGTCAAATTAGATTGACTAAACAGAAAAAGTCAAATGTCAAATTTAAAAGCTGCATGACAAATATAATTTAAACCAGCATTTAGAAAGTCAGAAAGTTTTGGTAATGCTTTTGAAAGAAGTCTTTAACTCAGCTATAAAACTGTAAAATTGTGAAATATAGTTTTCTATTTAAATATAATTTAAAGCAACACCATGGAACTTTTCCTCTTCGGTTGCCCTACTGGTTGGAAACGAAATTGTCCATTGCCGCTGTCGTAAATAATTTAGCCTACCGTCGCACGCACGCTCGCTGTTTATCCAGCACCGGCTTTAGAATGAACGATGTCCACAGACAAGGTAGAGTATGTTACATGATTTCATGAAAGGATGATGTATTGCGACATCAGAAACGAAGAAAAACTAAATAATGACTATTGTAGCGCTTGACGTAAAGCAGTCGAGTTTTGTAGTTCTTTTGTGGTCGGGTTACTACCAGAGACCCCGAAATTACATAGTGCCGTAAAAGCGGCACAGACCCCGTCAGGCGATGGCTAGTCTCAGCCTCAGACGTCACGACCACGGAACGTTGGCTAAACGTCTGATGCATATGGTACACTTAACTGGAAACACTTCAGGAATGTCGAAGTCGTCATCTGATTGGTTGAATTTTATCGGATTTCCGGGGGGCGCGAGTGTCGCGTTTATTTTCGGTCCGCCGGGAAACAAAGCGCAGACGTGCGATTGCGGAAGAAAAACTGTTGTGTTTACATGAGTGACATTGAGCATTTATCAAGATCAGCTAAACGTAGTAATCAGTAAATGTAATCAGCAATGACTTACTGCTTGTTTTCTTCTCCTTCTTTGATTTTCTATACTGACTGACTTGTTGCACGCTGGTCTGTTGTTTTGGGGACATTTCCACGCCCCGAAATGTGACGCTGAACGAAACGAACTGTAATCGGTTGTTTGACATGTCGGTCAAACGGCCTCATGGGCGGACCTTGGCCAAAGAAAGCTGCGATGAATTCCAGACCTTCAGCCGTCAGTCTGAAGGTCTGGCTAAGCGAGACTAGGTCGATGGCAGAAGTGACTTTCACCCTGTTACGACTTGATGAACCACTGATAAGATTTTGGAAAAATTATTTTAAGGTAAAAAATGTTACATAGTGTTGCTTTAAAAATGTATTCCTGTGATTTTCAGCATCATTACTCCAGTCTTCAGTGTCACATGATCCTTCAGAAATCATTCTAATACAATGATTTGCTGCTCAAAAAATAATTTCTTATTATTACCAGTGTTGAAAAGAGTTGTGCTAAATATTATTGTGGAAACAGTGATACATTTCCTTGTACATTCTTTAATAAATAGAAAGTTCAAAAGAACAACATTCATTTGAAATAATTGCATCCTTGCTGAATAACAGTTTTCATTTCTTTCAAAGAAATATATCAGTAATGTGTATATATATATATATATATATATATATATATATATATATATATATATATATATACAACCCCGATTCCCAAAAGTTGGGACACTGTACAAATTGTGAGTAAAAAAGGAATGGAATAATTTAGAAATCTCATAAACTTATATTTTATTCACAATAGAATATAGATGACATATCAAATGTTGAAAGTGAGACATTTTGAAATGCCATGCCAAATATTGGCTCCTTTTGGATTTCATGAGAGCTACAAATTCCAAAAAAGTTGGGACAGGTAGCAATAAGAGGCCAGAAAAGTTAAATGTACATATAAGGAACAGCTGGAGGACCAATTTGCAACTTATTAGGTCAATTGGCAACATGATTGGGTATAAAAAGAGCCTCTCAGAGTGGCAGCCCCATACGGAAATGTAATATATGACATATATGTCCCTATATCGCAAGTGATGCTGTCATATATGCTAAATATAAGACAATATATTACTATCACATATATAATTATATCTAGATATATGTTGATATAGGTTTATAACATATATAAATTGTCCATATTAAATGAGTATATTGACATATATTAATACAATATATATGATTATTGTTTATATAATATTGTATGTTATAACCATATATTTCACCAATATGTTTAATTTATATATGCCAATTTATTTAAACAACATACATACATTTTACATGCTTATGGTTCCTTATTAATTCATTCCTTGTTTTCCTTATTTGAACATCTTGAACTTTGAACAAGTAATTCAAACGCAATCAAAAGACCGCCAAATTACGCGCATTCAGAGACCAAGGGATGAAGAATGTTCGCTCTTGTCGAGTGGAAAGAAGAAACGGATAATTAAAGTTGGAGCATTGTTCCAATATCACACATAAAAGACTGTATTATACATGCATAAAATATATGGGCTAGTTTTATATGTCAATATATGAAATTGTTCCATTTTCTAATAGGTTTTATATATGGCCACATATATGTAGGCTACATATATGTTTTCACTTTCTATGTGGATATATGTAATATATGTATATTTCATATGTGTACATATATTACATTTCCGTATGGGAGTGTCTCTCAGAAGTCAAGATGGGCAGAGGATCACCAATTCCCCCAATGCTGCAGCGAAAAATAGTGGAGCAATATCAGAAAGGAGTTTCTCAGAGAAAAATTGCAAAGAGTTATCATAATCTACAGTGCATAATATCATCCAAAGATTCAGAGAATCTGGAACAATCTCTGTGCGTAAGGGTCAAGGCCGGAAAACCATACTGAATGCCCGTGATCTTCGGGCCCTTAGACGGCATTGCATCACATACAGGAATGCTACTGTAATGGAAATCACAACATGGGCTCAAGAATACTTCCAGAAAACAATGTCAGTAACACAATCCACCGTGCCATTCGCCGTTGCCGGCTAAAACTCTATAGGTAAAAAAAGAAGCCATATCTAAACGGGAACCAGAAGCGCAGGCGTTTTCTCTGGGCCAAGGCTAATTTAAAATGGACTGTGGCAAAGTGGAAAACTGTTCTGTGGTCAGACGAATCAAAATTTGAAGTTCTTTTTGGAAAACTGGGACGCCATGTCATCCGGACTAAAGAGGACAAGGACAACCCAAGTTGTTATCAGCGCTCAGTTCAGAAGCCTGCATCTCTGATGGTATGGGGTTGCATGAGTGCGTGTGGCATGGGCAGCTTACACATCTGGAAAGGCACCATCAATGCTGAAAGGTATATCCAAGTTCTAGAACAACATATGCTCCCATCCAGACGTCGTCTCTTTCAGGAAAGACCTTGCATTTTCCAACAAGACAATGCCAAACCACATACTGCATCAATTACAACATCATGGCTGCGTAGAAGAAGGATCCGGGTACTGAAATGGCCAGCCTGCAGTCCAGATCTTTCACCCATAGAAAACATTTGGTGTATCATAAAGAGGAAGATGCAACAAAGAAGACCTAAGACAGTTGAGCAGCTAGAAGCCTGTATTAGACACGAATGGGACAACCTTCCTATTCCTAAACTTGAGCAACTTGTCTCCTCAGTCCCCAGACGTTTGCAGACTGTTATAAAAAAAAGAGGGTGTGCCACACAGTGGTAAAAATGGCCTTGTCCCAACTTTTTTGAGATGTGTTGATGCCATGAAATTTAAAATCAACTTATTTTCCCCTTAAAATTTTGCATTTTCTCAGTTTAAACATTTGATATGTCATCTATGTTGTATTCTAAATAAAATATTGAAATTTGAAACTTCCACATCATTGCATTCTGGTTTTATTCACAATTTGTACAGTGTCCCAACTTTTTTGGAATTGGGTTGTATATATATAAACACAATTCACAATTTAAAATGTGTCATGATATGATAATAGTTGCTATATCTGATACTGACTGTGGCTTTAAACATCTTAGTATTCTCAGGTGGAGAGAATCAAAACAGGATTGGTGATGGTTTTTATTAGCAAGAACACCTCTGCCTATATTGGGCTCATAATATAAAGTAAAAAATATGGCACACACAAAATGAAATATCCTTTAAGACAGTTCATCTCCAACCCTAATCAAACACACCTGAAGGTCTTCAATTAAGGTCTTAACAACCATTTAAGGTCTTCAGGATTACTTGAAAATTAAAGGCAGGTGTGTTTGATCAGGGTTAGAGATAAACTGTGCAGGACAGTCGATCGCCAGGAGCAGGGTTGGGCACACCTGCTTTAATGCCGAGTTCAGACTGCACGATTTTAGCCACGATTTTGGCTCGCCGACAGGTTTTGAGAAATCGCCGACAAATGCCCGAAATCACAGGCAAATCGGTGCTCGTTCACGCGAGTGACAATCACGCAGTGTGAATGAGCAAAGACGCGATCTGAGAGAATCGCCGACGAGTCGCCGACGCCCGTGAGATATTTGGCATGCTAAATATCTGGACCTGTCGGCGATTCACAATCCTGCTGTGTGAATGTGTTCTGACTGAAAACTTCATCGGCGATGAACGACAGCCAACGAGAGAGCAAGATACAGGACAGGCTGTTCGGGGAGGAGTTATAGACCAGAATATCAGTATTTTAATAGATAGATAGGCCTATATTTACAATTATATCAAACAGAAACAAAGCACAAACATTTGCATGACCAGCAGCAACAGCAGGACGTTTGCAAAATTATTTATTTACCCCCAACTCTCTTTCCAAAACACAGTCCTTGCTCCCCTCGTCTTCCCAACCATTTCCTCCTGCATAAACTGAATATTTATTTGTTTCATTTTCGCTACAAATCAGTGCACAGACAATTTGGATCGCAATCTTCTTGTAGGCTATCATTTTTAATAACAAAGTCAGTGTCGCGCGAGAACTCCGGTCTCACGCACGCGTGATCTTCCGTTATTTCCGTATCACTTCTCGCGTTTGTTTGGTTGTGAAACGTAGTTTGCGGACCAGGCAGAGGTTGTCGGTGATTCTTTCTTTTGTAAAGTCATGCAGTGTGAAACCTCCTGTCGCCGACCCATCGTGCAGTATGAACACAGAAGCAACTGAATGTTACCCCAGATAGTCATGCAGTGTGAAAACAACAGTGACCCGATTATTTTGAAAATCGTGCAGTCTGAACTCGGCATAAGACAAAGCTCAAAGAGGGCAAAAGGCACACTCACTTCTCACTTCCACTCAACTGAGGGTTTTTAAAGGCCTAACAGTGTCCTGCAGCCACTGCCTCATTAAATGACCCCGCCCACATCAATTAGCATATTACTGGGTTGCGCATAAATAAAAATGATGAACACATCGAAAGGCTTAATTCAAAAAACAGTATGTGACAAAAGAATATGTCTGAATTCACAGTACTCATAAAAGAGTATGGCAAAAAGTACCCGGATGACCTACTTCAGTGTGCATACAATGTACATCTTACTATGAGGCCATGGGACAGGATTTATGAATGGCAGTGAAACAACACAAAACTGATGCTGGTAGATCACATGACAAGACAACATGGCGAATGTAGTACATCTGGATTACATTCATACTACACACATTCATACTATATCGAACATACTTTTTTAGCGGTCACAAAGTAATTACTTATTCAGAAGAGTGTGTGATTTTCGGACGCAGCCAAAGGCTACTAATACTAATACTTAACTCCACTTTAAGACAGATGGTGAATTCAAACTGCATACTAGCATACTACTCATTTCTGTCTTAGAAAGTACACTCGCAAACTTCCCTGAGCACTTCCCCTCGGGAGAATCCCCACTGGTATTTTGAAGTGTGTTCAACTTCGTCAAGTGAGCGAGGGAATTTTATTGGACGGACTCGATCCCTCGATTTTGACCAAGGAAGCGAGTCTACTCAATCGCTGCGTCCGAATACGTCTACTGTACTTCCTTACTATTTGGTACTGTATGTGAAAAACAGTATGTGATCCGAGTAGTGTCCAAATTCAGTATTCCTAAAAGAGTAGGTGAAAATATTACCCAAATGATGTACTACTCTTCTTGTGAGATTCTGAAGTGCACATCCGATTGATAATTTACTATCCCATGAGGCCACAGGAGAGGATTTATGAATGGCAGTGAATATATGAATATTATTTAACATCACTGAACCAACCTATATACATTAATTTATACCAACACACTAATTTGATTGGATTAAATCAGGTAGAAATAGCTATTTTGCACCTATATAAATAAATTTGACTTTTTTAATTTTTTAATTTCAATGCAGTTCTTTTGAACGCCACTCTATCTACAGTATATGAGCATTAAGCTTTTCCTCTCATATACTCTAAGCCTCATATCATAGTATGATTACTATAACTTTCAATGTTTTTTAAATCCTTGGGCAAGAGCATCTTGACATGAAATCATCAATGCAGCACCACACAGCGCTTTAACTTTTGATTTCTGACAGCACCAGAGCAGGAGACTCCGCGAAAAAGATGATGATCTCATCTTCAAGTCAAGAACCTTCATAAAGCCGTATGCACCTGCTCTTCCACTGTCTCCTAGCAACCAGAGAGAGAGAGAGAGAGAGAGAGAGAGAGAGAGAGAGAGAGAGAGAGAGAGAGAGAGAGAGAGAGAGAGAGAGAGATTGATTCTTGAGCCGCTTTACGGGCATTGGGTGTCTGATCATGGCAGTTTTAATGGTGGCTAATTGAATTGTGTTTTTTAGCTGAGCACTTTCAAGGGCAACGCCACATTTGCTCTCGCGTCTCACAGCTTGAGCGTTCCCAAAAACATCCTCACAAGCATTAAAGCCAAAACCGTTTAATTCAATTCAGCTCCATTCTGAGAGGCCTTATCGACATGACAAATGATCATGTGTTACTATTATACTTACAGACTTTCATTCAACAGAATGATGTAGCTGATTAGAGTTACAAAGCATTTATAATATTTATGAATATAAAGTGACCAAGCTAAAGAAATAAAACACACATAAATAAAACAGAACATTCCAGTAAACTGTTTTAGACATTAATGTCCTTAAAGGGGACATATTATCCCCTTTTTAGAAGATGTAATATAAGTCTCAGGTGCCCCAGAATGTGTCTGTGAAGTTTCAGCTCAAAATACCACACAGATCATTTATTATACCATGTTGTAAATGAGTGGAAAGAAAAACATGCTGTTTTCGTGCATGTGCCTTTAAATGCAAATGAGCTGCTACTCCCCAGCGCCAAGCTTTCCAGAAGAGGGCGGAGCCTGTACAGCTCGTGACTCCGATATTCTGCCAAAAAATAAATCTTTTTGGTTTTGATTATCATCTTTACCATTGCTGTTCTTCATCATCATGAAAGTGTATTATTTGCATGCGTTTTAAAGCTATATCAGTCTAAACTGTGATATGGTTTTCTGAGCGCACACACCTGAAGCACACGCACAGAAAGCTGGCTGTTAGACGGAGCTCTCTTTCACTTCTTATTCCACTTAAAGGGCATCTATTATGGCATTTAAAATGTTCCTAATATTGTTCTGGGAGTCCCCAACAACAGTTTTACATGCATGCAATGACAAAAAAAACACGTTTGTTGTCTTATAATGTGCAGTTATTTTTAATACCTGATTTGCTCACCGACCCCCAAATGATTCGTTCAACGACTAATTTTTCCAAACCCCTCCTTTGCGTGACGCTAATCTGCGGTGATTGGTCAGATGACCCAATCAGTTATTGTTTGCGTTAGCCCAACGCATAAACATATTGATAAAGCACTGCAGTACTACAATACGCTCTATTCTTTATGACAACTCCAATAACAGCGACAAACATTTCACATATTTCAAAAAAATTGACATTGGAGGCCTAGAAGCTGCGCTGAGCGTAACTTACACACACACACACACACACACACACACACACACACACACACACACACACACACACACACACACACACACACACACACACACACACAAATACTTATTGAGCATGCTACAAAACACATAAAAGCAACAATTATTAACAGTACAGGTTGTGATTCGGAGGAGGAAGCTGATCCAAATAAACTTGGTACTGAACCTTC
Source organism: Chrosomus eos (assembly GCA_036326025.1). NCBI lineage: Eukaryota > Metazoa > Chordata > Actinopteri > Cypriniformes > Leuciscidae > Chrosomus > Chrosomus eos. The sequence continues at coordinate 9,840,004 of CM070834.1, forward strand.
CTTCAGTATCAGCCGACTCGCGAATCCACACTTGAAAGCATTTCTGTTTGTAAAGCGATCGTGATTAAAATGACGCGAACACAGCTCAAGGCTCGGCTATGTGTGGGATAGTTGTAAATATAAACTCTAGCCACTGATTCTTCACATGCTCGTCCCTGGGCAGTGAAAAAAAAGATCGCTTGGCTTTTGATTCGCACTTCAGAACAGCGTCTCGTCGACATGATGTTTTCACTGGTGTCTGGCGCGCGCAATGAATGAGTGGGCGTATCTTATTCAAATAACTTGTCTAAGTGACGTCATCTAGACAGAGAAAAAGCATCATTCGTCGAACGATTCATATCAGCGACTCAGAGTCGACTCATACTTTTGAGAGACAATAACTTTGTATACGGTGAACTTTCAGATATAAAACTTTGCAGGATGTTTTCGTTCACTTAGATCTATGTTACACACTACATGAAAGGTAATTTTCAAAATTCCATACTAGGTGCCCTTTAAATGCTCTAGCGCTGAGATAAACATAAAGGACTGTGTATAGCTCACTGAGGGCGGGTCTATGATAATAGGGCCTGGGTAATGTGATTCAAGTGCATGTTCTTATAAAAATATTAAAAATTTTAATAAAATAAATAACATTAAAATAATTAGTTTCTCTGCCGATGTAATCAAGGCCATGTGGGTAGGAAAAATAATATTATTATTTAATAATATTAATAATATTGACCAACAATATCACAATCTAACATAACGTTTTAACTTAATCAAATGCGATAATGCAAATTCCCATCCTACATCATTTCTCAATGAATATTCTGTTTCATTCAGAAATACCTCACAACACAGAAGATAAAAAGCGTGTTGAATCATGTTTCATGTTTATAAAAGGTTGCTGTAAGGTCGGTTGTGTTTCTCTTCACCAGGTCTAATTGTTTCCATCTGCTTATAAATTATTCACAGAAACACAGGGGGAAACGTCTCCCTTGAAGGACATTGCATGGAAAAATAAATCCAACATAGGAATTGCATTTGTCCTTAATCCCCAATGTAAAAGTCCACAGAGATGTTTGTGTCAACACAAAACTCCAATTATTTGGACAACATTAGTCTCACTACACTTTTAGTCAAGTCTCAGTACACTCACTACACTACACTACAACTACACTAAAACTACACTACACTACACTCACTACACTCACTACAACTACAACTACACTACAGTACACTGAAGACATGACTGTTTGCATGTTGGTTGCTGCCTTTGTGTTGCTATGAGGTTCCTAAGAGAGTGTGTAAACATAGGTCATTTCCGTTCTTTTACAGCAAAGGATAGATGTTGCCCTCTGAATGAACTTCCTCCCTCTAACTTCCACCTGTGATATGATGTACTCTCTGATATGAACACATTTACATTAATTTTCTCTCTCGCTCAGTGTCTGTGCTATGGGGCAGAAACACTAAAGTAAAATGCTATTAGATATTAAATATCATTAAGCGCGTGCGCACACACAGATGTTCCCACATGAGGTGATTTAGATCTCACTAAGTACTGCTTTTAGTGTCACAACATTAATCACTGTAGAGCAACACACACATTATCCCATGGCGCTTTACTGTAGCCATACTAATACGGCATATTCAGCATCAACTAATGTTCATTTCTGAAATCTGCACTCACAAATATATTTTTTTTAAATGATGGAAATGGAACAATATAATTCGCAGATTTACACTTTACTCCTTGTAACCAACACCAACACACACACACACACACACACACACACACACACACACACACACACACACACACACACACACACACACACACACACACACACACACACACACACACATAAACACAAACACAGCTGTTCAAGTCTGCATGAAGCGGAAGTTGCGATAATCTTTTCTTCCATATCCGAGTGCTTCTTGAACAATAATTTTGTAGTGTGGGACTTGATTTTGTACATTGGGAATTGATTTGATGGTTGTTATTTTTGGTAAAGTTATTGCATTGGTGGATCTCATGTGATTGACAGGTTGCCCCACCCTTACGCCAGTAAACATGTCATACGAGAAGAGAAGAGAAGAGAAGAGAAGAGAAGAGAAGAGAAGAGAAGAGAAGAGAAGAGAAGAGAAGAGAAGAGAAGAGAAGAGAAGAGAAGAGAAGAGAAGAGAAGAGAAGGGGGATATTTTAATTCAAGATTACGAGGGAACATGAATTAGCTATAAAAAATAATGTGCACAGATAAATAATTTATAATAAATATCCTACTGCAATATTCCACACACACACACACACACACACACACACACACACACACACACACACACACACACACACACACACACACACACACACACACACACACACACACACACCACACACACACAAAGAATGGTCAAATAACACACAGACACACAGGTGCAACATCTTTTGGGATTTAATCCTTCAGGAGTTTGATTTTATCCATCTCAGAAACTCCCACGTTCACATTAATCTAGAGGAGGAGGAGCAAACTGCTCATTAAATTATTATTAGTATAAGCACATTACATCACGTGTGAGCGCCTGACAATGCCTTTATTGCTTTGAGATGCTCACTTTTCTTTCCTGCTTTTGTCACTGATTAAATTTCCCTCCCTCCCGCCAGGGAGTCTGCGTGTGGATAAGACCATAAAACCATATATTGATTCCCCGTAATGTGGAAATTTATATGGAATCGTGAATTTAATGTGAAATAAAATCAGTGAAACAAAAGAGGCTTGTTCTATCCTGCAGCTGAAAGGGGATTTTAATGTGTAAATGATTCCCTATTCAGAGCCATATAAGTCAAGGATAGGAGAACAGTGCCTCCTGTTGGCCAATCAGTTACTCAACATACAGGGGCAGATTTGCATATACTCTACTAACTATTTCTGCTGTATATTGTGTGTATGCGTGCATAGTACGTGGATTTTCTTTATGCACAGAATGACCAACAACATTTTCTTAAAAATGTGCAATGCATTTGACTTGGCTTTCCATTAGTGCAAAGAAAATCTTAATAACCCTAAATATCTACTGTGTACGGCCTACTAAAATTGCACTACAGCAGGAATTAGTTTTAATAAAATACATTTTAAGTCAAATATTTTACAGTTTGTCATTACATTACATATCAGCTTCTCAAACAGCACAGCACAAACAGCAATATTTAACTCAAATATGTTTCTGAGAACATCAGTGAGTGATGCCTTAAACCAATCAGTGAATAGTTTCTCTTTCTTTTGATTGGTTCATTGAAACAAACTGTCCAAACAAACCGATTGACTGAAATGAATCATATTTCTCAGCACTAACCAAGTGTTCTTCACTGATGTGTAACGCACACTGAAAATAATGGCTGACTCTTTTCTGCATGGCATGAAGGAGCAGGATATCTAAAATCCCTCCCGCAGAAGCTCTCAGTGTAATGACCGGATGTCTGTCCTCTCCTCAGCGATACGCCTCACTAACTCTGTCCTGCTGCGACGCTCACTGACCATGCTTTCCCTCACTTCCCTGCTGTGTGTGTGCGTGAGCTTTATTCTGTCATTTGAGGCAGAACAACAAGAAAACGGTATTCAATGGTTCTTTTGATACCCCAAAAAAATCAAACTCAATACAGCTACTGTCCTTCGCCAAGATGTGGGGCATTGCACAGTGGCTGTAAAGTTCTGTAAAAAAAAGTTATTGCTTCGAAAGAGACTGAAAATTGTAATACGAATAATAGTGTTTGAAATATAAAAAAAAAAAAATTGCCTTTGCCACACAAAAGTTTTCATTACAACCAATCAGGAATGTTTTTATAAATCTATTTCAAATGATTTTCTCATATTTTTATATAGATGTTAATATTTAATTTCACTGCAGCACCCATATTTTAAATGCTTGATGTGCGTCTTAATAAATCCAAACCAAAAAGTAACTTTTATTAATCCACTCGTTGAGTTTTTGAGACTGTCTTTGATTTAAGGAGAAAATTCTCAGCAATGGTGTTGATGAATTTACACATTTTGTCTTAAAGGACATTAAAAACACCACATAAACAATATTAAACGCTTGATTCTGATTGGCTGTCAATGTTTTTATTGTTCATCAGCTAGAAAAAAAATCACTCTGAAAGTGATTCCAACTATCTTTGATTACTTGTGGGATCATAAGATTTTTTATTTATTTATACATTTATTTTACTTTGTGGGTATAACTACAGCCTGGAAAATATAACTTAGGCCTATTGTACACAAAAATAAAGGTTCCAAATGTTGTTGTTGTTTTTTGCAGTGATGCCATAAAATAACCTCTTTTTCCCCCCTAAAGAACCTTTCAGTGAGCTGGTTATTCTTCTTTTTTTACATTTTAATAATCTAAAGAACTTTTTTTTTACTATAATAAACTATTCTGCAATGGAAATGTTGCATAGATCTTTAAAATGTCTTCATGGAACCAGATGCCAATCAAGAATCTCAATCTGTACTCTGTTAAAATAGACATTCCCGTATTTTAGGTGTGTATGGCGAGGACAAAGTCTGTTCAAGGGGAAAGTTTTGTGTGTGTGTGTTTTGAAGTTAGTCTGAATAAAACAAACTTTGAGGGGCAAAGACAAACATCATTACAAAGTTGGCTTTGATTAAGCTGTGTGTGTGTGTGTGTGTGTGTGTGTGTGTGTGTGTGTGTGTGTGTGTGTGTGTGTGGTGTGTGTGTGTGTGTGTGTGTGTGTGTGTGTGTGTGTGTGTGTGTGTGTGTGTGTGTGTGTGTGTGTGTGTGTGTGTGTGTGTGTGTGTGTGTGTGTGTGTGTGTGTGTGTGTGTGTGTGTGTGTGTGTGTGTGTGTGTGTGTGTGTGTGTGTGTGTGTGTGTGTGTTTGCCCTACTGCTGGGTCAAACACACACATAGATTAATTTATTCAAAAGGCATATTAACAAAATCTCTGCTGAGTTAAAGGTGCCCTTGTAACCAGGTTTACAGGGACGTTCTGCCAGCAATAAATCACTCCAGAAACATCCATAATCTAAAAGACAATTATCAGCAAGATAAATCTGCCGCCGTTGAAAACTTTGGCTTATATTTCATCAGAGGAAATTGGCAGCTCGAACCACAGGGAAACAAACTTGTTTAGCGGAACATATCTGATTTCGTTCATTGGACATTGTTTATTTTCTCTCCCTCCCAATCTTACACTTTCCACTCTTTTCTTATATTCACTAAATCATTGGTAATGAGGCTCCTGGGCAATTTCCTTGAATTTCTCTCGCTCTTACACCTCACTTGAATACTAACATATTCATTTAAATACTCATCACTTCCAGCTTAAACGTCTCTCTTCCTCTGTCATTTGTTTCACTGATTGACATTCAGATACAGTATGACAGACCGGGGCTGGTCGGGACAATTTTCTTTCTTTGATGAAGAATATCTCTCATAAGAAAACCCATCTAGGTGCAGAATAAACCATATTAGTTAATAATTTACTCACCATCATGTTGTGTTGTGACTTTCTTTCATGGAGCTCAAAAGGAGTTATTCTGCAGACTGTCCAAGCTGCTCTTTTCCATCCAGTAAAAGGGAATGGTGAGTGACCACGGCTGTAGGATAAAAAATTCAATGCAAGGTTTTTAGTCTGTTCAAAAGTAAATTGAGAATCCCGATTTTTTTTTATTTCAAACAGAGATCATGATTCTGGACAGACAACTAAACAAAATAACATGTAATTTACTAATTGATAATAATTGTTGCAGTCTATTTAAAATGCTTAATTTGTCTGAATGAATTAAAAAAAACTTGAATGGTTCAACGACTCACTCCTAAATACTTCACTTGTTTCATTACTGGATGAATCAGCGTTTTTAAACGAATCTCTTGAGTGAATGATTCAACGACAATAACTTTTTTAACGGTCACTTGTCACCACCTGGTGGCGTAACCAGTCGATTATATTGTAACGCCCAGTGTTGCCAGATCGGGTGTCGACCCTCCCAATCTGGCAACACTGGGCATTACAATGTAATCGATACAATCGTTATTTGAAGCGACAAGTTACTTTCAAAAGGGGATTTGCACTATTGATCTCTTCCCTAGACAACAGTGTTTTTATCCGAACTATAAACTTTTAACCCAGTACTTCTGTGATATATTAGTAACACAGAAATAACCATAGGCCTATACTGTGTGGCTGAAAATAATGTTTTTGAAGTGGTTTCATACCTTAGGCCTACATGACATCAGCTCCTTCTGGCTCAGCGGCAACACAAATGCATTGAATGTTCAGGTGTGATTTTGACAAAGGTTTAATACACACGGACGAATCATTGTCATTTAGGAATGAGATTGCATGGGTATTTCAATCAAGATCTTTTAACGATTAATCGTGCAGCTCTACTTGAAATGCATTTCATAGTTGTGCATAACTATATTTCCTTACAAAATGTTGGAAGAATAATGTTGTATCATTTTGATACACTTTACATCATAATTTAATCCATTTTATCTGTGGTTTGACAACCTGGTTACTATATCTCCATTAGTAAAATGCAATTTTAGTCCAGTAAGATGGTTCTTTGTTGTCATTGATGGTTCCATGAAGAACATTTAAAGGGGTCCTATTATGCTTTTACACTTTTTTAACTTTAGTTAGTGTGTAATGTTGCTGTTTGAGCATAAAAAGATCTGCAAGGTAACAAAGCTCAAAGTCCACTTCAAATGGAGATATTTTATTTACCAGAATTCACTTTCTAAGAACTACAAACAACTCATTTGTACTACATACTCATTTGAATAATCCCTGCCCATGGGATACGCAAACAAGGGGTTGAGTCCTGGTTGAGCTGCTGCTATGTCAAAAAGACGCTGTTTTTTCCACCCCTTTTCCAAAACTCATTTGTTTGACCTTCCTAAGGCTGATAAGAGTGGTTAAAATTGATTTTAAACACTTTTCCTGAAGTTAATAACTCCAACGTTTATCTGTGTGCTGCACATTTTACGGAGAACAGCTTCCAGAATCTAAGAGAGTGAATGCAGGCCACGCACAAAAGCTTCTTCTGAAATCCAGCAGTCCCCACTTAGTCGGGACAATCTGTTGTTTGTGGATCACAACTTGTAAGTATGTCTTAACAGTTCCAGTTATAAGTTTTATGTTGTTACTATGATTTAAACAAAGCCTGCTAGCCAACATTAGTGCTGATAGTGTTTGTAAGCCCTGTCCAAATACCCACACTTGCGGTCTTGGCCACTTGAGAGCACGTGTCCGCAACAGGAAGTAAGTGTGCAAGACTGTCCCATGTCCTAAAAATGCTAAAGCACAGTGCCCTGTACGCACACTAAACCCACACTCTTGAATACCGCTTCGGAGCCATCATACATTATGTTCGGGAACTTGCATGCCCCGAAATCAAGAGATGAGGAAAACATTCAATTGTAAGTTATTAGATATTACATATAATTTGGTAGTAAAAAAGATGAGTAGGCTATGTGTATTTTGTACAACATTTGCAACTGCTTTTTATCACTTAAAGTCCCCCTGTAGTCAATAATTGTATCCCTTAAACTCACTTTTGATCCCCAGATTTACATATTTAAACGTTTTTCCCTGAAAAAATGTCTTAATGCCTTAAAAAACCTCTAATGTATGTAACTCTACACCCTTGGCTCATTTAGTATACACGGTTCTATGAATATGTAAATTAGCCCCGCCTCCACTCACTCACTCCAGCTCAGAGATCCACTCCTTGACGATCACATGTTGACGTGATTGGTTACAAGGTAGTTTGTGATGTCAGAAACACCAGTGATTTCAACCAACATTTTTGAGACTGTCTTTGGTTCACTGCAGTTTTAAAGAGAAAATACTCAGCAATGGTGTTGACATAGGCCCATAAGTTTGCACATGGTTTGTCTTAAAGTATATTCTTAAAGTAAATTCGGCTGGCAAACCACATCATCTCACAAGGAATCGTGTAATCGTGACTTCAGCGAGAGGAATTCGTTCCCCACAAGGATTTCGCCTCAGATTCATTAAAGTTCGTGAACTTGAACACGAGATTCACCGCATTCATCATAAGCTGCCTGATTTGGAAGTGACCTCAGTCTGCATTGCTGCTCGCATCGCTGCATTATTGACACAGGACTCGATATGATTCACTCTCCATTCATCTCTGAAAGTCTTCACGAAGCTAAATAAGTGCTAAGCTCCTTTTATTGCTGTTATGTCCCAGAGGCAACCAGGGGATGTGGGACCAACAACTAACTTAATTTCCGGGTTGAAAAGTCAAGCAGGCGACACACAAATTCCCAATTAACTGAAATTTATTATAACAATGCATCAAACGTAGCAAACACAACAACAATCTCCACCGGAGATGATCAGGGGACAACTAAGAGAAGTTTCAGGCAAAATGGAGGATGCCACAAATTATAACAAAAACGGTCATCTCTGAAACAACAAAAAGAAAACAAGATTAATACACACCAGCAGGGACATGTAACAATTGTTATCTAAGGCGCACCGCCCCTTCCCAGAATCTGTGGCTTTCGCAGTAGATCACAGCCACACAGCGCAACACACCACACTCTGTGACACGCCACCTATAAGGTTCTTCAGTTGATCACCGCACAGCAAAGCACACACTGACACGACACCAACTCGATCAGACTCCCCTTCCTTCTCCTCTCCAGCCCTGAGGTTTTATCCCTGCAGCTGATTAGCAGCAACCAGCTGCAGCTGCAAGATGGATCCCAGCAGCTGATTAGCAGCAACCAGCTGCAGCTGTGAGACTGAAGTCACAGCACCGGCACATACCTAGAGAGAGAGAGCACAAAACAAAACACAGGGACCACAAACACAACACAGGATCTTACGGGACGTAACACCCCCTCCCATAAGAGTAAACCCCTAAACACCAGGGTTTGCAACATACAATAAACCACAGCCTTTGACAGTCTCACCCACGGGATAATGCGTCTGCCATGATGTTCTCCACTCCCTTCTTGTGCCTGATGGTAATGTTGTAGTTCTGAGCCAAGAGTGCCCAGCGCATCAGGCGCTGGTTGCTGTTATACGTTTGGTTTAAAAACACAAGCGGGTTATGGTCGGTGTATACAGTGACCGGTGGGAAACTAGACCCAACATACACATCAAAATGCTGAAGGGCTAGTAGCAGGGCTAACGTTTCCTTCTCAATAGTTGAGTAGTTCAGCTGGTGCTTTTTAAACTTTGCTGAAAAGTAGCAAACAGGCCGACCTACCCCACCATCATCCCCTTCCTGTAACAGCACCGCCCCAGCTCCAATGGCACTGGCATCTACCTCTAGCTGAAAAGGCCGACTGAAGTCAGGAGCCGCTAACACAGGGGCACTGCAAAGGAGGGACTTGGCTGACTGAAATGAGTACACACAGTCCTCGGTCCACATAAATGGAACCGCAGGACTGCACAACTTAGTCAAGGGAGCAACTATGTCTGAGAAATTTCGGCAGAAACAACATTAGTAGCCTACCATACCTAGAAAACGTCTAAGCTCTCGCCTAGTAGTAGGGGTTGGAAAAGACAATATGGCTTCGACTTTAGCGTCTACCGGTCGAATTTGTCCCTGACCAACCTGTTTGCCTAGGTATGTAACTGTCGCTTTCCCAAATTCACACTTTGCCAAATTAAGTGTAAGAGAGGCGTCAGCTAGAAGGGTGAGAATTTTTTTTAACCTAGACATGTGACTCTCCCAGTCATTGTCATAGATTACCACGTCATCTAAATAAACACAACAGTTTGGTAAATCGCCTGAAACACGGCACATTAGGCGCTGAAAGGTAGCAGGTGCGTTTTTCATACCAAACGGCATCACAGTGTATTGTTTGAACGCATCCGGGGTGACGAAAGCTGAAATGTCCGAGGCACGTTTAGTTAGAGGGACCTGCCAGTACCCCTTTAATAAGTCTAGCTTAGTGTTGCACAAAGCTGAACCCACTTCATCAACTAGGTCATCCATGCGTGGCAGGGGGAAAGAATCAGTCACTGTAACAGCATTTACTTTGCAAAAATCCGTACAGAATCTCGGAGTCCCGTCTGATTTGGGCGCCAGGAGACAGGGTGAACTCCAAGGACTGTAACTGGACTTAGCAAAACCATGCTCCATTAAGTAACTTACTTCTTTTTTCATAAGTTCTCTTTTATCTAGCGGACATCTATACGCGTGTTGTTTAATGGGTTTAGCATCCCCTACATCAATATCATGTTCCAAGATGTTAGTGCGGGAGGGCACATCCCCCAGCACGCTAGGAAAACTGTGAAGCAGGGCAACCACCCCCTGTCTCTGAGAGGGAGAGAGATATGACAGCTGTTGGTCTATCGCAGCCATAAATTGTGTGTTATTTAACCTCCTGCACATATGGCCTTCACAAGGGAGTGCCAGGTCAGGCTCCAGCTCCGGCTGAGCACCATGAAGGGAAACTGCACCCACCGCAGCAATCTCAGGCGTTCCCGCTCCACCCTTCACCACGTCCCTGGAGTGAAAAGACTTTAACATGTTAATATGACAGAGGCGAGTTCGGCGTCTACGGTCTGGCGTACGAAGTATGTAGTTTGTATCAGAAACCTTCCTTTCAATCGTGTACGGGCCGGAAAACCTGGCGGTGAGGGCAGAGCCAGGAGCAGGTAACAAAACCAACACCTCATCACCGGGCTGAAACTGCCGTTCCACTGCACGCTTGTCAAAACGTCTCTTCATATCAGTTTGAGCATGGGCAAGGGATTTCCTAGCCAACTGAGTGGCACAGCGTAACCGATCCTTACACCTGGATACAAACGCTGACACACTACACTCAGGAGGGGAAACACTAGTGAGCTTCTCTTTTAGAATGGTTAGCGGGCCGCGCACGTTACGGCCGAAAACCAACTCTGCAGGACTAAATCCTAACGACTCTTGTTTAGCGTCTCTGATGGCAAAAAGAGCAAATGGCACACCCTCATCCCAATCCCTTTCCATCTCATAGCAAAACTTTTTAAGCATCCCCTTTAATGTCTGATGCCAGCGCTCCAGCGCACCCTGACTCTCTGGATGATAGGCACTTGACACGGCGTGGGAGATACCTAATGATTTCAGGTTTTCCTTAAACACCTTTGAAAGAAAGTTAGTTCCCTGATCTGTCTGCACCACCTTAGGGAGACCATAAGAGGTAAAAAACTTTATCAATGTTTTGACAACTGTTGCAGCTGTAACCTTATGCAACTGGATGGCCTCAGGAAAACGGGTGGCAGCACACATTATAGTCAGCAAGAATTTGTTACCAGATTTGGTCTTCGGCAGGGGACCTACACAATCGACTAAAACATGTTCGAAAGGTTCGCCAACTGCGGGGATGGGCTGTAACGGAGCAGGTGGCACAGGCTGGTTCGGCTTGCCCACCATCTGGCAAGTGTGGCAGGTTTTGCAGTAACGTACTACGCTAGATTTTAAACCGGGCCAAAAAAACTGTTGAAGCACTCGATGGTAGGTTTTTCCAACCCTCAAGTGCCCTGACCACACATTCTCATGTGCCAAAGATAGTATGTATTGACGACAGTCAAATGGTGCCACCACTTGATAGGTCACACTCCACTCATTATCCGAACCCTTCTCTGCACTATCCAGCCGAGGACTCCATCTGCGCATTAGCACACCGTTCTCCACGAAGAAGGGATGCTCTGGACTTCTCAACCGCTGAGGCAAAACACTTAGCTAGTGAAGGATCCCTCATCTGTGCCTTAATGAGAGCCTCCCTATCCAGTGTCTGGGGTTCGGCGAGCTTAGATTCATCACCCATTCCTGTTACCCTGCCGCCCACTACCCACTCCGAAACCGTAGGGTCACTACCTACAGAGTTACTACCGGAGAGCAAACCATCCTCGGAAGAAGCAGTAGTAAACCATGTGTCTGACAGGGCCACATCCTGAGCTTGTTGTCTAGCCCGCGCTCTTGTTGTAACACTGGCTACAAAAATCTGTGGATCACTAGTAACCACTACATCTTGCTCTGACATGGAAATGGGAACGTCTACGACTTTTGGAACCGGATACACTTTACCACCCGCAATATCGTTCCCCATAATAAGGTCAATACCCTCAATTGGAAAATTGGGCCTGACCCCAACCGTGAAAAAACCTGTCACTAAATCAGTGCTTATGTGTATGCGGTGTAAAGGAGCCGGCACAAAACCCATCTCTATTCCCTCACTATTGCTCTGACATCCGACCGGTCACCCACGGGAAGAACGTCAGCAAGTAGCAGCGACTGCGAGCATGCAGTATCCCGCAGCACTCTCACAGGGCACCCATCACCAGGCTCTCCTGTAAGGGAAACAAAACCGTCAAAAACAAATGGTTTAAAACACACATCTGGTTCACTACGAGCTAAGGAAACCTGGGACGGCGCCTGGGAAGTTTGAATTAACCCCACCCCTTTCGGATACTTCCGCTCCGCCCCCTTATTTCTCTTCCAAGCCTCACAGTCAGCTACCAGGTGGTCAGGCTTACGGCAAAAGAAACACAACTTCTCCATTTTAGAATTAGTGGTAGTATTACCGCTGTCACGGACCTTTCCGGTCGGTGGGGCAGGAGCTGGCTTCGGAAAAGATGCGGGTGGGAATGAAACACGCCTTGAAAACCAGGTCTTGTGGGTTAATGTGTACTCATCTGCCAGTGTGGCAGCCTGCTGCAGATTGGTAACCTTCTGCTCGTTCATGTAAACAACTGTTCGTTCTGGCAGACAATTTTTGAACTCCTCTAACAGCACTAACTCCGTCAAAGATGTAAAATCATTTGCTTTGCTGGCTGCACACCATCTGTCAAACAGTGTTCTTTTCTCCCGAGCTAGATCGACATAGGTTTGATCAACGGTTTTTCGAAGGCTTCGGAAACGTTGCCTATATGCCTCCGGCACCAACTCATAAGCACGGAGAATAGCGCCTTTTACTTTTTCATAGTTCAGCCCATCTTCCACTGACAGAGCAGAGCATGCTTCTTGAGCTTTACCTGTCAAGCGACACTGCAGTAAAATTGCCCACACATCTTCAGGCCACTGCAACGCAGCTGCAATACGTTCGAAAACTCCAAAGTATACCTCAACCTCTGACTCACGAAAAACTGGAACTAATGAAATGTTCTTACTCACATCAAAACCGGAAGTGATGGTTCTGCCGTGGGAATGCTCACCCCCAGGACTCTGGCCTCCCGATCTTGCCTTGAGTTCGACCTGGCGCATCTTTAAAGCAGTCTCCGCATCAAGTTTTTTCAATTCCAGTTCACGGCGAAGCTGAAACTCCCGTTCTTTGTCCTCCCTTTCCATCTGAAGACGCTGTAGGCGCACCTTCAGTCGAACATTTAATTTTGAACCAGGAGAAGATTCTGAGGAGAAAGGAACAAATTGTGGCAGAGTAACTGGTTTCCCCACCGTTCCCTCACGTTGCTGCGCTGGGGTAACATCAACTGTGCGGTGATCAACTGTCTGGCCCTCCTCCCCTTCCTCTGCCCCTTCACTATCCGAGCTGCTCTTCAGCCCAGGCGCTACCAGCACTCCCTGACCGACCAGGCCTTCTAGAACAGCAGCCTTGAGCTGATCTTTACGGAGTGAAGATGACACGACTATACTGTAATGCTCTGCAATTAAATGCAGATCTCTCTTCTTACATTTATTTAATTGACTTACTGATGGGTTGGACTCAAACGCCTGTAACTCAAACGCTACCATTTTGAAAAACTCTCAAGAGTCACTATACTCACCTATCTGTCTTCAGGGCCGTGCCGAGCTCGAGGCGTCTTATTGGCTCACATCAGCGGCCGAAGCCCTGAAACGCCAGCCCCCTTTGGAGAACGATGCCTCCGCTCAGGATTAGACCCCAAAAATAAAAAAGGCAAAATAATAAATCAGTATCCGATGGAAGGACTGTAATCAGCCCAGCTGGACACTCCCTATCTTAGCTGAGGAACAGTCTCATACAGAAGAAGTAACTAAGTGACACAGTGGCTCTGAAACTATTCAACCTACCAAAACAATCGCCCACAAGAGAGGTGGATCTCGGACGAGCCCCCAAATTGTTATGTCCCAGAGGCAACCAGGGGATGTGGGACCAACAACTAACTTAATTTCCGGGTTGAAAAGTCAAGCAGGCGACACACAAATTCCCAATTAACTGAAATTTATTATAACAATGCATCAAACGTAGCAAACACAACAACAATCTCCACCGGAGATGATCAGGGGACAACTAAGAGAAGTTTCAGGCAAAATGGAGGATGCCACAAATTATAACAAAAACGGTCATCTCTGAAACAACAAAAAGAAAACAAGATTAATACACACCAGCAGGGACATGTAACAATTGTTATCTAAGGCGCACCGCCCCTTCCCAGAATCTGTGGCTTTCGCAGTAGATCACAGCCACACAGCGCAACACACCACACTCTGTGACACGCCACCTATAAGGTTCTTCAGTTGATCACCGCACAGCAAAGCACACACTGACACGACACCAACTCGATCAGACTCCCCTTCCTTCTCCTCTCCAGCCCTGAGGTTTTATCCCTGCAGCTGATTAGCAGCAACCAGCTGCAGCTGCAAGATGGATCCCAGCAGCTGATTAGCAGCAACCAGCTGCAGCTGTGAGACTGAAGTCACAGCACCGGCACATACCTAGAGAGAGAGAGCACAAAACAAAACACAGGGACCACAAACACAACACAGGATCTTACGGGACGTAACAATTGCTCATTGCTAAAAGCTATCGGGCTATTGGCAACATGCTTGTTGCTAATGCTATCTGTGTTGCTTGGCGTATCTAGTATTATTGAGCATACTGTACTAAGCGACATGCTGTGGTAATGAAAGCGTTGTTTTAGCCTTAGGTCTGCCATTCAACGCTAACAACATCGTAGCTTGATGATCCCGTGAATGAGTGTGGAATCATGGGAGTCATCATCTTCACCTCCACAACCATGGGATTGAGTACGACGGAAGCAGAAATCATGTTCATGAATGAGGAAACCCACTGTACTTCATTGCTTAGCAGTGCACTGCATGATTCAGAGCTACAGGTTGTAAGCTTTTTTGCTGCCGCTGGGGTGTAAGCTTCCCCCAATAGATCCCATACACTGTTCAATTGGCTACAGCAACATGCTTGTTGCAATGTGTCTTTGCTTGCTCCAGCTTGGGGTGATGCTTCCCCCATTAGATTGGATCTATAGTGCCAATAACCTATGCATATGCCACTAACATCAGGATGTATTAACCATTCTAGCAGCATCAGTCGTGTTGGGGGTAGTGTATTTAGACATCCAGAATTTCTCTGTCAGATTGGTTGGGGGATATTGGCATATGGTTTTCTTTTGGGGGGTTATTGCTGCTCTCCCTGCTCTTATCCATGCTAGGCTGGATGTGCAGGGAGTTCTTGTCCAGAACAGAACTGTTACGTAGCAGGCAGGAATGAAGCAGAGAGTGAATCCAATCGCAAGCCCTTTAATAATCCAACACACAGGTAATCCAGGGTAAACTCAGAACAGCAAACATGGACCACCATTACAAGTAACATTAAGAACTCACAAGGACTGAACTAAAACACAGGGCTTAAATACAGAGGACCGGGCGAGTAAAACAAGACACAGCTGGGCAAATTAACTAAGAAAACACAGGTGGAAAACATGAACACAAAGGAGGAGTGGGAAAACTAGACAGGACTAAACCAAATAAACAATAATGGGGGGAACACAAGACAGACAGGAACAAGACATGAAACACAAAACCCACACCGTCCGTGACAAGAACCATACCGCCATTCCTAACTGTATGCTAATTGTCAATCATATTTGACGATAGTGGTCCTGACAGAAGTGGTTCTTCTATGGCATCACTGTGAAAACATTTATTTTTAACCCTGTGATGCATGATGGTCACTACAGTGGACAGCTATTCAATTCTCACTTTCTTTTAAATGCTCTGGTTTCAATGGTGCAACTGCAGTCACTACAGTGATTCTAAACCTGCGTTCACACTACAAGCGATAAGATCCCATTCATTTCAATAGAGAGGCGATTTCCAGTGACACGAGCGACAGTGACTGTTGGAGACAGGATGTAGACATGTTCAGCGATGCGACAAACTTGAGATATGTTTAACTTTATGCAAATGAAGAGCGAATTTGGGAGCGACAACCAATAGGAGTGAAGTCAGAGGAGCACACGTGATCTGTCAAGGCAAGATGGAGAAGTGCTGTCTGACTAAGAGCCTGAATGATTTCTTGAAACCAGATAGACTGGAGCTTGGGCATTATTTATCATGCAGGGTATTCACTGTAAAAAAAATTTTTTTTAAAAAGACGTAGCCTTATAGTTCTATTGTGACCCGGAGAGGGACCCCCACCTCTGTTGAAAAGCAGAGAAGTGACCAGAGGACCTCCTGAGGTCAGGTTTGATGGAATCACTGGCACCAGCTCACCAAAGCAAAAAATGCAAATATATATGCCATGATGCTTCCTGAAACGAAAGACCAGCTACATCTATATGCAGTTTCTATAGGCTATACAGTTCCAGATTGTTGTTGTTTTTTTGCCATAGGCCTAAACAGTATACAAATATTAATGTGTTTTTTTATCTGCATTTTTAATTTTCACATATAGTTCTAACGCTCAAACACATGCAGAAGTTAATTGTGTTTTTTCATGCCTGGAGGACAATAAAAACACAGGGGGGAAAATCCTGACTCGGGTTGTCATAATTCATGCATCAGAGGATTAAGAGTATATTAAAAATGTATGCATATTAGGTCAGATTTATTTGTGTGCTTCGTTAATAAATTCAGTGCAAATGTCAGTCATCCGGCAGGAAATCTTGAGTTCGCAGGTGCTGCAAAAGTATAAAGCCACATACAGCCCTAAATAACCCAGTCAAAATGATCAGAGAGAAAAGAGGAGACAAGAGACAGTTTGTCTGGGACTGTGTAGGTGTTATAGACGAGGAGAGACAGCAGGTAAAAATTATAATGACAGCGAAACACATCTGAATCATCTGCCAAATCAATCTGAAAATCACACCCATTCTGTCTCCATCTCTTTCACTCCCACACTGAAAAAACACTGTCTTCTTCAGAATGATCCGCACACATAACACAGTCTCATCCCAAGAAGTCATATATTGACGTCTTGGGACGTCTTTTGACCATACGTCAATATCCGCCTTTTTAGGGTACCCTTAAACGTCGGTAAATGACGATCCTGGGACGTCATACAACTGACGCTATACCTTTAACGTCAGTAGGTGACGAAGTAGGTTTAGGGGTAGGTTTAGGTCCGGGGTAGAGTTAGGATCCGATAACGTCATCTAACCGACGTTTAAGGGTACCCTAAAAAGGCGGATATTGAGTGAAACAGACACAAGTCCAGACTTTGCCATTATATATTAAACTTCTTGGATGATAAAACAATAGATACATTGGGGGGTAAGCTGTGGTTACTCTGCTAAGACAACAGTTTGAACTAAAAAATGACGAAGAGAAGTGAAGTTAGTTCTGAGTAAAGGATGAGAAAAGCATTCAGAAGCTCCAAACATTCAACAAAACATACCAAATCACCAAATCACTTTGTGGCATTTTCGAAAACAGCCAGTCTGCCTTAATTCTCACACTAGTAAACAGCGCCACCAAGTGTCCAAAGACTGCTACAACATCAACAAAATAATCCCAAACAATTGCACTGCTAAACCTTTTTCATAACGATTTTGATCAATAATAAATAAATAAATAAACTGCATTCAGTCTCATTACATCCTCATCACTTATGTTCAATTTACTCTCAGGAATTTACAATTTCAGAGAATGTATTGTGAATTTGACTGTTAGCTTTACAAAAAAAGTGTCAATGAATATATAGTTGAATTAGTTATTAATTATTAATACACAACATAAGCTATGAAAAGAATTAAAAGGCAAAGAATCAAATCAGAAAACAGGGAGAGTCAAGATGTTTTGACTTTTTTTATTCTTTACACTAAACATAAATGTACAAGTTTAACCGCAAAAAAAAAAAACGAATACAGATCAAAATGGAAATTAACTCAATTGATAAAACTAAAACTAATATATATACAGTATATATATCCCATAAGTCTAAAATATAAACACTTATATTTGAATGATTGATGATGTAACGATTCATTATTTAAATATTGTTGTAGTTTTAAACAAAAAAACGTTACATAATACAACTGAAATAAAATATACATATTAGATGAAAACCTCTTAAACTTATTTCAATTAGTTCCCAATTTCCATTTAAATTTGAAGCACTGAAATTACTTACTGAAAATAAATAAATAAATCCTGAAACTGAACTGCAACTACTAAAAATTATTAAAACTAAGTGGTAATATTTAAAAAACACAACCTAATAAAAATGACAAAAGCACATAATAAAATGAATAAAATACTTGAAAATATAAAACTAAAAGCTAATAAAAAATGCTACACTAGTAAAGGAGTCTGTGTTACAGTGTAATTATGCATTTAATTACTGTGTAATAATTGGGTTTGGGGTTTGGTTTAGGGTTAGTTAGATGCAATTGTGCATAATTTATTATACAGTATATACTAGCTACATAACATATATAACAAGGACACTGTAAAATAAAGTGTTACCAAAAAAGTATAAATAGCAGCACATATATAAATAATACGAAAATAACTCTGCTTTGAATAGTGTCTAACACCATTCACTAAAAAAAGTGTTTGGATTTAAGTGATTTATAATCTTGTACACCGGTCCAACATGAATCAATTAAGTTAAATAAACATAATTTGTTCATGTAACTTTGACATCATGGAATTAATTAAGTAGTCCTAAAGTGAATATGATATGGCTCCCTGACATGATTCAGGCATTTAATTTGATATATGTATTCATCCAATTAGTGTCACACAACTGAACTAAGGATCAGCTACTTAACAAAATTTTAGCTAACATGCTCCTTCAGCTAAGCAGTTATGATATTAATTGTATCAGTCTGCTCCACTCTTCTCCACATGATAACCCAGTGTAATTTAAATGGTTCTACAAATTCCAATTGAACATGTAACACTATTATACACGATCAAGTCTCCCCCTTTTCTCATCTTGATCAAAAACACAAAAATAACACTTAATTTCAACATGTACTCTCTCTTGAATCAGCCATATGGAAAGCATGCTGGGAACTAAAAAGCACAACCAGTTTCAGGTAAAGCAACACAAATCATTAATGTAATCCCAACACAAACAGATTAAGTATACTTCAATTTCTGTATTTAAGTGGATTGAACACAATCAAATTAAGTTAGGACAAAATGTATAGCAATGGTGTTGCTTTAGTTCATTTTAAGAAATTTGAACAACACTCAAACCAAAAATGGGTTCTTCGCCTTGTAACAATAGCAGAACCCTTATTGGTGCTAAATAGAACCCTTTATATAAGGTTCCATAAAGAACCATCCTTTGAAAATGCTATATAGGACTTTCATGGTGTTATAAATAACCTAAATTATGTATTAATATAGGTTTTTTTAGCCCTCTATCTGCATGGTCTTATATCTTGTTGCCTCTATTTGGGTTTTACATTTTTTTAAAAAGCAACATATTGGTTCAAGGTACTTTTATTTTTTATTGACATGGCAGATTGTAGCAAAAATGACATTGCTCTTACAACAGAGGTTAGCTGGAATCAGTAATGAGGAGGCTTTGACAGTTACAGATTTGAAAACAAAAAGGCGGGAATAAAGAACATTAAACTCTAACACAAAGAACCGTTTCAGAATATAAAGGGTTCTTCGGGATGATGCGGTCCTAAATAGAACTGTTACCATGTGTAAACAACCTTTAAAGAACAATCTTTTTTAGAGTTGAGCCGCAAAAATAAAAAATAAAATCAAGGTGAAAAAATATGCCATGGGATATTTTTTAAATGATTTGAAGATGTTCTGCAAGTTACTGATCCACACAATATACAACTTCTTCTCATAGACCATTTATCTTATCCTGCCCAATTCTAATGAGAATAATGCTGAGATCATTTGCTAATTAAAATCATTAAAGTATGATTATAAACGTAATAGACATATTGACCAGTAAATTAATCATGACCATGAATAGAATAGCCAAAATATGAAGTTTTTGTATGAAATACTGCAGCACTTATTATAAATGATTTATCCATGCACATCGTTTTTTATTCATGTTCCTTTGTAATCTTTAATCATATAATACATTCCCTTCCCTCCCTCTTTTTTCTTTTTATTGAACAAATATAACAGCAAATACTTACACTGTAAAAAAAGTTAACTCATTATTTTGAGTTATCTTTTTGCATGGGTTTTTTTTAGTTTAACTAACTTATTTCGATAAGTTGAGGACAAGAAAACTTAAAATTTCTTGTTGTCTGGACAATCTAGTTAAAAAAATAAGTTGAAATAACTAAATTGCTAAAATATTTTTTACAGTGTAGTTACAACATAAAACAACAATAGAATTATAAACAGTAGACAAAAATCCAGGTTTTTAAAAAAAAAAAAAAAATTATTATTAACAGGTTCCCCTCCTCTTGCATTTATACTCTTCTCTGATGATGCGTTTACTGCGAGGGCGGGGCGACCTGTCACTCACATGAGATCCACCAATAGCAAACCACAATCATTAAATCAATTCCATGGATAAAATCAAGTCCCGCCCAACATTTATTCTTGTTTGAGAAGCCGTTTGCTCGGATATATAGGCCTATGTCACGACTCACAACATGGAATAAAAGACTCAAAAAAAAACAATAATTCTGAGGCACTCAAAAGGAATATAAATTTAAAAAGCCTTTATTTAGACTTGGCTATCCATTAAAAAACATATGCCAACATGTTTCGGCCTCTTTGGCCTTCCTCAGGGCAAATTCAAAATGGCAGTCCGTAGACTGCATGCTATAGATCTGCATGTGGTCACATGACCAAGAAGCACAGGTGCTCATCTGCACATATCACCTGACAGAGAACAATTACAAGAAGTTATTTTACATAAGACAAGTCACATCCTCACATCAGGACAGTTTAAAACATCAATATAAATGGATACATATAGCAAGAGTTTACTTTATATGACTAATTACAGAAAGATGTTACATTGTAAAAAATTTAAGTTCATTTCATGCTATTCATTTTAAATCTATGCAGTCTCAGATGTTAAATACTTTTACAATTTCTATATTTTACCGCTTTTTTCTTCAAGATACAATTTTAAATATTCATATAGACAAATACATATAGCAAAACATTGACATGTGCATATAGTCAGTTACAAGAAAGGAGAAAAGTCCAATTCCAAGTTTAGACCAGGGTATTGATTAGCTTTTAAAGTATATATCCAAAAAGATTCTCTTTGCAAAAGTTTTTTGAGTCTATCTCCTCCTCTTGGTGATATTTTAACATGTTCTATCCCAAAGATTTTTAGAGTATCGCTACTTCCGTGGTTCGCCTCTTTATAATGTAAAGCCATAGGATACTGGTGGTTGCTTGTTCTTATCGCATATTTGTGCTCTGCTAATCTTTCTTTAAGTTTTCGCTTAGTTCTTCCAATATAAAAACAGCCACAAGGACATTCAAGTCTATAGACAACAAATGAGGTATTGCAATTAATAAATGAGTGTATACTGTATTCGCGATTTGATGTCACATCTGTAAAAATATTGGTCTTGACCATATTACTACAGTGATTACAGTTTCCGCACTTATAGTTACCACTTTTTGTGCCTAACCAGGTTTTATTCTGTACAGGAGGCATATAGCTTTTCACAAGACTATCTTTTAGAGTAGGAGCTCGTTTAAAAGTGATAGTAGGTACCTCCGGCAGTACATCTCTCAAAACGGTATCACTTTTTATTATATCCCAATTCTTCTTGATTATTTGTTTTATCTTATTAGCTTGACTACTGTATTGTGTAACAAAATAAACTTGGTTTGGCTCTTGTTGTCACCTCTGTTTTTGAACCAACAGCTGTTCTCTACTAATTTCTTTAACTCTATTATAGGCTTTATCTAATGTCTTATGTTTATAACCTCTTTTTTTAAACCTTTGAACCATGTCTTGAGCATTTTTATCAAAAACATCTTCAGAATCACATATGCGTTTAATCCTTTGAAATTGGCCAAAAGGGATATTCTCTATTAACCAAGGTGGATGGTAGCTTTCTGCCCTCAGTATGGTATTACGATCAGTGGGTTTTCTAAACACGGACGTATGCAATTCACCTTTGTCAGCTTTTGATATCTCCAGATCTAGGAAATGAATATTTGTTAATGAGAACTCTAGACTCAGCTTCAAATTAGGATTAGTGTTATTAAGATATGCATGAAACTGTAGCAACTCTTGCTGTGACCCAGACCATATAAGAAGAACGTCGTCAATATACCTACCCCACCATACAATCTTATTCACATATTCATTCAAACTCGAATAGACAAATGTTTCTTCCCAGAGACCCATAAACAAATTTGAATAATTTGGTGCAAAGCAAGCTCCCATTGCTGTACCTTTTATCTGCTTAAAGAATTTGTTTTGGAATAAGAAAACATTGTTAGTTAGTGTCCATTCTGTTAGTTTCAAGATAAACTCTGCCGGGGCATCTGTTCTGGTGGTCTCTTCTCCAAATAATGCGTCAATGCCTTTAAACCTTCTTTGTGATCAATGTTTGTATATAATGACTCGACGTCCATCGTCACTAGAAAAGCAGTGCCAATATTTTTCATTTCTTTGATCTTATTTAACACAAATGTACTGTCTTGGATAAAGGAGGGCAAGTCCATTACAAATTGCTTAATATGGAAATCAACAAATTTGGATGTCGGTTCAGTCACTGACCCATTGCCACTTATGATTGGCCTTCCTGGTGGATTCTCCAAGTTCTTGTGTATTTTCGGAAGCATGTAAAAAGAAGCAATTCTTAGACTTTTACATTGTAGGAAATCATGTTCTTTTTTAGAAATCCAATCTTCACTTTTTGCATGTTTAAGCATCTCCTCTAGTTCACTCTTAATTTGTTCTATTGGATTAGATGGTAAAGGCTGATAGTACTCACGGTTATCCAGTTGACGCATGGCCTCGGTGATATACTGGTCTCTGCCCCCCACTACCACTGCTCCTCCTTTATCTGCTCTTTTGATGATGATTTCGTTGTTAGTTGACAGACATTTTAATGCTTCTTTTTCATCCTTTGACAGGTTGTAATTCTGTTGAGTTTTCTTACCAGGTGTGAAGAGTTTATTCACTTCATATGTAACTTTTGTAGAAAAAGTATTCAGAGTCACATTGTTTATATAGGGCATAAACGTTGACTTGGGCCTAAAGTGTGTCTCTTGGGAGTGAGCAGCTGTTTCGCTATAGTTGGTATAATGCCACACTTTTAGCTAAAGGTTGCGGTAAAATTTAAATAAGTCCACTTTAGTTTGGAACTCCTTAGTTGGATTAGTAGGTGCAAAGGTAAGGCCTTTTGATAGAACTAAAATCTGGCTATTTGAAAGTGATATACCAGAGATATTGATTACTTCTTGTTTATCTTCCTCATGCTCCTGCCTTTTGAATGGATTGCCTATCGCAACTTCAGTTTCATAACGACTGAAAACAGCAACCTTCGATGCAAATCTTTAGAGTACAACAATAGTTTTTACTCAAGCAATTTCTCGGTTTATTCTTTAAAGAGTTTATGTCTAAAGTTATTAAACATTTCAATCGTTTTTGTCGAGAAAAACTTATAGATTTCATTAAACACCTTTTATGCGGCACGTTCAACTCACAATGGTGCCATTTAACAACCTTTCGGTCAACCATTGTCAAATAAAACTATTTTCCACACTTTTGAATAGGCCTAGTCCCTAAAACCAATGACTTAAAATCATTAACAATTGACCCTTAATTTTTTTATTTATTTTTTGTCCTGACATGCACATTTTCTTCTTAAGCAACGTTATATATTCTGGGATGCTTTTCATGTCCAGTAGCCTATATTGGACACCTGTTGTTGGCTGCTTTTTCGTCATCATTCAGTAAATAAAAAATAGCCTATGTTTGGAAAAGAAATGTATTCGTAGTCACAATATATATGGCTACATTATTAATTGCCCAACACAAATTCAGTGTTCAGCATTAGCCTACTGTGTCTTTAAGTGATTTCTGAAGGTAAGTCGGAAGGCAGAAGGGGTGCACGAGACAGCTGCGCGCTCCCGCTCCCGTATTGTGGACACTCCAAAAAATGTGTTAAGAATTACAAAAGGTGAATCTGCTACACTGGACGATAAACGCAACAGCTGTTCATCAGTCGTGAGGTGAGTCTCATCCCGTTATGTGTCGCTTGTATGCAGTGGGCTGTTACCTCTGTGATGTTTTACGTTAGAGAGACACCATACAAAGAGGGTTTTGCAAAATGAACCGGCGAGAAGTGAAGAGGCCCCGCGAGCGTCTCACCGCAAACATATTATCAAGGCGAACTTTAGCTTTCCTCCTTCCCTTTCTTTACTACATTTTAGGGGGACTGCTTTATTAATACTCCAATTTAGATGGACGACCCACGAACTTCCATCTAACATACCTTCTTTTGACACTAAACGAGTGTAAACACTGCCGGAGACACCGTGGCCGGCAGGCGGAAGACGCTGGTTCCTCTACGGTGTCTCTTAGCTCCGCTCCCCGGTCTCGGGTGCAGGCAGAGCCGCGAGATGCGCGCAGGGACAGCGCCGGTGAGACGGAGCTTTGACGGCGAAACACACTACAAGTTTATCGTACGGAAGTGTAAAAGAGATACAATGTCTCTATTTGGCGGGAGTTTCATTGTAACATCATAGTGGAAGGAGTTATTTTTTCATAACTTACGAGAGTTTATTGTCTCGGGAGATGAAGCAGTTGAAGGCGGTGGAGGGGCCTCGGCTATCGCGCTGCTCGGGATCGTGGTGTGTAGCATATGCGCTTTTAAAATTAGCAATAACAGTGCCATTGTGATTCCTCTTAACGATCC
Source organism: Chrosomus eos (assembly GCA_036326025.1). Classification (NCBI taxonomy): domain Eukaryota; kingdom Metazoa; phylum Chordata; class Actinopteri; order Cypriniformes; family Leuciscidae; genus Chrosomus; species Chrosomus eos. The sequence continues at coordinate 9,865,038 of CM070834.1, forward strand.
TGGTTCATTAACGGTTGCATTCGTGATTCTTTTAGTATGCTAACTAGGCTACTTTCGAATAATAAGTATTTGAAATAAGAAATGTTATTCCTTTATTCATTCCCCTCAAAGGTAACAGTGTAACAAAGCACAAGTACAATTTACACAGCATTTTTTGAGGCGTTATAAAATAAAATTGGTTTTAACTATAACATTTTAACAAACACACATTTAATGTAAATAGAACATTTTCTTCACTCATTTTAACTCAAATAGCACTGAATGAAATGTCTCTTTTGTAAACGTTGTGATATGAACGACTAGTCAGTAACATAACACACTGACAGCTCTTGGCCCATTTAAACAAAATGTGTATAACAACAGCTTCTTTGCAGAAAGTGTCACTATTATAAAACCTAATAATAATAACTATGTAAAAGATTAATATCATTCAGAATTGTGTTTGTCATTTTTCTTTGCTTTAGGCACACTAGGCCTATATGTCACTGGCTTGCACAATAATTGCAGTTATTACATCTTTTATGAAATAATCGTGTAAGAAGTTTATCCTCGCTTTCTATTTGCTCTTCTATGCTCTGAAAGTTCTAGGGCTTTGTTAATGTTCCCATTCTTAAAGTAACCAAAGTCATTGCATGATTTGCAGTGCTGAACTTTATTTGTACCATTTTGTTTTATTAGTATAATTTTATTTATCTATTTAGCTTTTTTAGAATTTGAAAGATAATAAAGATATTGTTTGATAAGTGAGATCTCTGATTATATTGCTTGAAAGTCCTGGAATTTTCATACTTATTTAATTCAAAAAGTAAAATCAAAAATGTATTTTAAAATTCCAAGCAAGTTGGACAAAAATTATAAATAAAAAAATATGAACAGAGTGTGTACGTACGTATTTGAGAGGATAATCTGCTGTATTACACAATACCAGTTCCATCAGTTAACATCCATTAACCTGATCAAATCAAATTATAGTCCATTAGTGATTGAAATTAAATGATTGAAATGATGGTTATGGCCCTGCCTGTGGCTTATTTCTAAGTAGTTAAAAGTGAAAATTTTACAACTCTCTCTGGAACCTCATACCGTTAATATATTTGACAAATGAAACCTTATAAGTTTAAAGGTGATATTTTATATACACTACCGGTCAAAAGTTTTAGATCGGTAAGATTTTTTATGTTTTTAAAAGAAGTCTCTTCCGCTCACCAAGGCTGCAATTATTTGATAAAAAATACAAAAAAACAGTAATATTGTGAAATATTATTACAATTTAGAAGTGTAATTTATTCCTGTGATCAAAGCTGAATTTACAGCATCATTACTCCAGTCTTCAGTGTCACATGATCCTACAGAAATTATTATAATATGATGCGCAATAAACATTTATGATTATTATCCATGTTGAAAACATTTTTTTACATTTTTGTTATGTTTTAGAAGTAAATAATGTTGTTGAAATTATTATAACTGTTTCTCCCATTTTAGAATGTGAAGATCACCGGTGGAGATTCCCCATGCACCTACATCCCTTCCATTCCGACCTTCTAGAATGTTCCTGAAGACGGTTCCTCCGGTGGTGGCTATTCACTCGGAATGGAGGTCCAGTAAGAGCTGCAGCCTGCCTCTCTTTTTCAATGACAGTGCGACCGACAGCGACCTTGCCTCTGTTAGCGGCACCCCCATCCCACAGAAGATCCAGATGATTATAGAGAGCCTTCACAGCACCCAGTCTTCGGACATGAGTGAAAACGGGCAGACCGAAAAGGCTGCTCATTCCAGCCACGAGGCTGGCTACAAGGGTCAATTGCGATGTATGGACACTGCGACGAGATCCCGGCGAGCAGGGGCCGACACTAAGCTACAGTCCGCCGTGGTTGATACTGGCGATGATTCAGATAGTGACGATTCTGTGGACAGGGGCATTGAGGAAGCTATTCAAGAGTATTTGAAGGAGAAGGTGGACCACAAACGCAAAGGGGATCTGGTGACAAGTTCGCCCCCAGCGCCCAAACTTCCACGGAGAGAACCAACTATCCCAGATGCTGCTAAACTACACACACATTCCAGTAGTGCCAAGGTGTTAACCGCTAGCAATCACATCCAGAAAGCCTTGAGTGGGACGCTGGCATTAAAAAAGAAAGTCATCAAGAAGAAGCTAAGCAAAGAAAATCCCTTTAAGAAAGCTGATTCAAGTAAAGTTTTGCCTGTAAAAAGTCTTCCTCTACCCAGAGCTAAGAAAGGATCTTCCTCGTCTTCCGAGATGGACAGAGCTCCACCTCGTCTTGTATTAAAGAGGAAGAGGAATTGCTCGATTCAAGCAGCGATGATGGAATCGAAGAAGAGATTCAGAGATTCCAGCAGGAGAAAAGAGAAAAACAGGAAAGTGACAAAGATGTCCAGAAACCTTCACAAAAAGGGAGGACTCTGATTCGAGCAGTGATGAAGGTATTGAGGAAGCCATCCGTCGCTTCCAGGAAGATAAACACAAGCAGAAGAAAAAGAAGAGTCCTCTCAAACCTCCCCAACTCCTGCCTGTGCAACGTAGCAAACCATCCGTCATTTCTCCCGAACGCATAAGCACTCAGCCACTCAAAGCGCTGTCGAAGAAGAACAACAAGAAGAAGAAATTGACAACCAAGAAGTCTAATCTCCCTACACCATTGGCTGTAAGCCACTGTTTGAATAAGTGTGCATCCCAGGGCTCTAAAGTTAAAGGGTTTACACCTCCCCCTTCAAACCCAAAACAAACCCACACAGAACATCAGATCCACTCTAGCCTCAAGGTCAACACTGCTGAGCTGATGTGTGCAGAAGCCATTCTAGACATCTCCAAAACTGTCATGCCCGAGGTGTTTGAGTCCAACTTAAGCATTGCTAACACGAATTTGCTGCAGACTCCACCATTCCCCATTGTTGCACCATCTGAAAATAAAAGTGATGAGAGCTCCGTTGACAGTGAGGATGGAATTGAACAAGAGATAATGGAATTTTTGGAGCATAAAGCAAAAATGAACAAAGAGCTTCCAATAACAGCAGGTGCACCTCCACCAGCTTCAGGAGATTCCACAGCAAGCAAGGAACCGAAGAAGACGACGAAGGAAACCCAGCCGAGTAAAGCAGCCAGGCTCTCCCTGTCAAAAAAACGCAAGTTTAAAGAGGAACAAAGCAAACTTGACAGAGATGGTGACTTGGTATTAAATGTTAAAGAAGAGCCCCCAGGGACACCTCTGATTCATAGTGACTCCACCAGATCTGACCTTTCTACCATTCCCACTGTGACATCACATTCAAGCAGTCTTACCACCATCAAAAATACTAAACTGAAGCAGAACTCCCCACCTTGCAAGGATTCGGATGTTTGTGAACCCAAAGACAAAGGTTCCCCTTACAGTACATCCAGCCCAAAGACAGTTATTGGCTCTGAGAGAAACGACAGCAGTGACAAAAGCAGCTCCCTGGACAGTGATGAGGACTTAGATGCTGCAATTAAGGACTTGCTTAAGACAAAGAAAAAAGTAAAAAAGAAAGTGAGGGATATGAAGTCGAGAAAAAATGCCAGACCTTCAGAGGCATCGTCTTCGGATGTCATAAAAAAACAGAAACCTTTCGCCGACCAGAAGAATATCCCAACTGCCAAGCTGGTTAAGTCTGGGATCTTGAAAGGGGGCAAAGAAACACTGAACGTTCAGGCTAAAAACGACAAGGGTTCTAAAAGCAAAGCTGTAAAAGGTAAATCAGAAGTCCAGAACATCAAACAATCTAAAACCCTGCACAAACAGACAAACTGACCGGGAATGATGGGGTTCCCAAGGCCACAGATGGGGACATACCTTCTTCCAGTCCACATGCAGAAGATAATGACAGTTCTGTTGACAGCGATGATAGCATTGAGCAAGAGATCAGGAGATTTCTAGCTGAAAGGGCCAAGGTGGCCACACCTCTCGCCGCAAACATCAAACAGGAAGAGGCCGTAAACTCTTTGACCACATCTGCAGAGATTGATGTTAAAACAGAAATTCAAAAGACTCTTATTGAAACTCCAGTGTCTGCTTCAACGTCAACCTCTGATAGTAAAAGTGAAACCAAGAGAAATCCCATGCCACACCCACAAGACCCATGGATGCACCTGCAGAACTCAACAAGGGACCAGTCCTGACACCAGGCAGCAATTGCATTATGGGTTTCAGGAAGACTGAAAGTCAATCATTTGAGATCTCGACCCCAAGAGATCCAAAGAATGGCAGCTCCCAGACAGAAAAAGACAGTCCGGCAAGTCATGGCATCAAACCCAACTCCTTCACAACACCCTCTGTGAGGTCAGAAGCGCCCCCTTCATCAGGTCATCAACACCAAAACTTGTTCCTGTTGAGGCCCGTTAACAGCAGTATGAGCGACGTCAAGGACCCTTCCTTGGCAGACTGTAATGACGTTCCCATCAGCCGCCACAGTAGATCAGCCACTAGGATACCCTTAAAGGATGTCATTAGCTCTCTTTGTCCCTCACCTCTTTCGAAACCTCAAATTAGTTCCCCTGCAGATCACCCTGCCGTCATCACTGGTGACCTCTTGACCTCAGGACAGAGGACAGAGGGACTTTACTTGCATAACCGCCTGAAAAGGGAAAGACACCTCTCCGATAGACTACACTTATCCCCCGCCACCTCACATCTTTGCCAGCCCTCACCTGAACTGCAGCCCCACCTGGGCAATGAAGTAATCCAGGTGCAACGGGACCAGACTGCTTTCCCATCACTCTCAGCAAAGACAAAACCGCAGGGCATCCAAGCTGAGTCGACAGAATCCACTGCAAGTTTAGGAGAAAAACAAAGGGAGGGAGAAAGTGTTAGCAAGGAAGAGAAAAAGCAGGAAGATGAGGAAGAGAAATGTGTTGATGAGACAGATGTAGAGTCAGATGAGGAAAAGAAAGATCAGAAAACAAAAGACAGGAGGAGCCAGCCCACTAATCAGTGAGTACTTGTTCTCTCCAAACACACACACATATCAGTTTAGGGAACATGGTCACCAGAAGCCCAGTACCAATCTATGCTTTTGTTCCATCTAAGATATGAAAGACTTTATCAAATTGTTGCGGTCTTTACTTAGAAGGATTAATGAGAGTTTTGGTCATTGGTTTGGGTGGAATTATGGATCCATATCTGATCCACAGGTGTTCTGCAAGATTCCCAACCATACAGCCGAAATTTTTCTTCGGCTTTAAGCGTTAGTGGTTTTATTTTCAGCATTTAGCCTGACGGACTGCAGCATCTCATCCTGCATTTCAACATTTTTGTCTTTTTGTACTGTATTATTTAGGTTCCAAGGGACGTCACGTAGGACTGTTTGAGTGTACCACATCATTTTTTGTATGTTTGTACATTTATAAATATATTTAAAAGCAGACATGTCATAAAGAGAGATTAAACTTTTTTTTATTGTTTTTGTTGTTGTTTTCTCTGCAGCAGCTGCAGCATTTCTGAACGAATCCTGCTTTACAAACTTTGCTTTATACTTATTGTTTTGAAATTGTGACTACGAAAAGTAATTGCTATGAAAAACTGAAGGTTTATGAAAAAATGAAAATATAAGTGGTGAGTTCCACAGGTCAAAAAATTCCCCCATCCATAGGGGGAAAAATGTTCCCCAGAAAACCATGGCTAACCAAGGTAAATAAAACTGTGCAAATTGCATCTTCTTTCAGTACTAAACTATAAAAAGGACTGCAGAATGTAGAGGCCAAGAGAATGAAACTCTTTTAGTGTGCATCAATGCATATTCATTTGTTATACATTTTGCAATGGTTCTTAAGAACTACAACATTTTTTGTAAATATTTTGATATGTTTTAGAGTAATTCATCCACAATAGAACGACATAATTTTGACCTCTGACCTCTGAGAGGGAAGTCCGAGTCGCCTCTCAGTAACATTAAAATGTTCCCTGGGGATTCTTACTGTGCGTTCACACCGGACGCGAATAGCGCGTCAAATTCGCGTCTACCGCGTCTAGTTTGACGCTTGACCACTTTGTGTTAATTCGCGTGTCAAGAGTGAAACTGACGTGAAAACAAAAGTTTGAAGCGAAATTTACGCGCGTCAGAATCGAAATCCGGAGGCGGCCATCTTTTTTTAGATGTTTATCGAGCATTAGCAGTAGCATTAATCGAGAGAGAGTCACCGCTCGTATTTGCTCTGGAGAGCAGAAACAGCTGCGCAGGGGACATCGTCGCTGTACTCGGATCCACCAGACCCTCCGGAGGGTTTCAGGAGTTTCACCATTTGCTCCAGGAGCTAGGTTTGGTGGACCTAACGGTGAGGACGCTGACGAGGACAGCGTAGGCCGTGTAAAGCCTCGGCCTCGAGTAGTCGCTGCCTGACGAGCCCGCGCTCTACAGCCCGGCGTGAGGTTCACCCTCGCCCGCACCCACCTAATCTGTCATTTATTTTTGTTTTGATAATAAATGGAGCCAGCCTCCAAAAGTGAAACCTGTCCTGTGATTTTTTTTATTTCTTATACACTAAGTGTTTGTTGTTTTTACATTAAAATAATAATGTTTCTTATAATCTAAAATAGATATGGAATAAATAGCATTCAATACAAAATGAGTACTATCTCTCATATATTAAAATCGAGTTTCTTATGTGAAAGATTTGCTTTGTTGTGCAGAACCACACCAGACATTTTAGTAATATTACAAAATAGTTTATTAAAATAACATAAACTTTCACTTCACCACGTGACAGCAGCAAGCAGGCTCCTGATTGGTTAACGCGGCGCGAATTGACGCAGAAGTTCAAATTTTTCAACTCAAACGCGTGAATGCACAAATGGCACTAACTAAATAATTCGCGCGTAACGCGCTTAACGCGCTTAACGCGCCAGATTCTTAATTCGCGCCATTCGCGCAAGCTTGACGCGCGAATGAGGCGTATTCGCGTCTACCGCGCCGCGCTCTACGCCTCATTCGCGCCGCAGGAATTTTTTACGCGCGTAACGCGTCTTTGCATTGACTTAACATTGAAATCACTCGCGCCTGACGCGCTATTCGCGTCCGGTGTGAACGCACCATTAATGAGGAAAATCTCCTCAGTGCAACAGTTAAGGACTAAAATAGGCCTCGTTTGTGAAACGCAGGCAAAATGAATTTCTGTCAAAATAGTCAACGAAGGCCTACTTGTGTTCTATTCAGTTTAATGTGACAATCTACACAAGAATAGTTTTACAAACAGTTTACCAAGAAATTTGTTCTGCTTGTGTTTCTTAATGAGCCCCTTTGAGTTTACATACAATATGTATATAGAATGTGTATGAAAAACAGCCATTTACTTGGTATGACAATTTTACAGAAAAATGGCAGTAGCATTGTATCCTTTGCCCTTTGAATTACTAACTTGCCCTCAACAAATGCATTTTCCCTGATGTGCCCTTTTAACATTTTTTTGTATTTAGTTAGGAATTATTTGTATTCTTTTGTCATAACTAGGTTATTTTTGTACCACTGGACTTAAAACATTCAGAGATTTATATCGCACTGCAAATTACAAGGGGGGAAACTCTCAATGTTTCAATCAGTAATTTTTCTCTTTTTGCACGTTTTATCAAAACACAATTGTTGTCACCTCTCTCTCTCTCTCTCTCTCTCTCTCTCTTCTCTCTCTCTCTCCTCTCTCTCTCTCTCTCTCTCTCTCTCTCTCTCTCTCTCTCTCTCTCTCTCTCTCTCTCTCTCTCTCTCTCTCTCTCTCTCTCTCTCTCTCTCTCCTCCTCCCTCTCTCTCTCTCTCTCTCTCTCTCTCTCTCCTCTCTCTCCTCTCTCTCTCTCCTCTCTCTCTCTCCTCTCCCCCTCTCTCTCTCTCCCTCCCCCTCTCTCTTCTCCATCTCCCCCTCTCTCTCCATCCTCTCTCTCTCTCTCCCCCCCTCCCCTCCCCCCCCTCTCTCTCTCTCCTCTCCCCCTCTCTCCCATCCCCCCCCTCTCTCTCTCTCCCTCCATCTCCCCCCCCCCCTCCCTCCTCCTCTCTCTCTCCCTCTCCCCCTCCTCTCCTCTCCTCTCTCCTCCCTCCCTCCTCCCCCCACACCTGTTTCTCAGTTCCTGTTTCTGTTGCTTATTATATGTAGGTGTTTTCCTATGTAAAAAGAATGTTATTTATTTTTGTTTATAGAAGAGAAGAAAGTAAAGACTCATGCTGACTATGCTGGGCATTGCCAGTTTTCATAAATATTTTGCAAAAAATAACTTTTTTGGTCCCCTGCTCTGCACAGAGAAAATAAACTCAAACTGTATCTCTGAAGATGTATAATAAAAATTGACTTTGAGACACTGGCTGTATTGTTCTTAACCGTGTGTATGTGCAAACATGCATGAACGTGTGAGTTCCTGTACATGTTTATAATCAGTATCTTACATTGCTTCCTCTGCTGTATCTTAATATAAAGTTGCTTCCTTTCTCACAGATGTCCAAGGAAATGTCCGTTTATGTGCGCACTCTTGGATAATCTGTCAGTTTCCTTGCGATTTAAAAATAAACTATATCTACATCGTGTAACTGATTGGCGAATATTCAAAATGTTTATGTTTTTACTCTAAAGTAATTAAACACTCATCAAGACACAAAAATCAATAGGCTGTCAATTTAATGTAATGTAATACGATTTTTTTGTTGCATTATTGTGTCCACATGCTGTGTTGGTTGAACTTGATGCATGATATATCAGACCAATATTATAAATAGATACAAATTTTAACATTAAAGGCACTTTCTGCTATAAATAGTTTGCATGTTTGTAAATGTTGATGTTTTGTATTTACTTTAATATGTAATTCTAGATGTGTCGCATTATCTTCTACACTGTAATGCTAAAGTAAATAAGTAAACACGCATCCAGATGTGTTTGCAAAATGCATAAATGAAGATTGGATCTCTAAACCGAATAGTGTATTTAAAAAAGAACATGCTTTGTGTTTTATAGTATCATCAATGAACTGTGTTATTTGCAGATGACAGATGCAGACACTGGCAGTGTGTATGTATGTATGTGTAAATATGTGTCTTTTGTTTGCTCCAGGTCTCTCTCCACCTCTATAGATCCAGGGTTCTTGCTAAGCCCATATATCGCTCTGGACACGGAGGAGAGGTGTCTGAAATTCCAAACCAGACGCCTCCTCATTCAAAAGCAGCTAGAGGTACATACAAACACGATATTAAAAATTCATGCATTTACTTGCTCACACACTGATGTAACACAGATTTAAAGTAACACCAAGTAACTTTTCCTCTTCGGTCGCCCTACTGGTTGGAAACGAAATTGTCCATTGCCGCTGTCGTAAATAATTTAGCCTACCGTCGCACGCACGCTCGCTGTTTATCCAGCACCGGCTTTAAGGCCTGTTCACACCGGGACGAATTTCGCGTGTGATATTCGTCAACGTTTAACGCCTCGTGACTAAACAATGGGCGCCAATGTGAGTGTGCACACCGACGCGTAAAACGCCACGCGTAAAAGCGTCATTTTTTTTAAAACGCCTCGGGTTCGTTTTTTTTGTTTGACGCGCCGCGTCAAAAACTATCCGACCAATGAGATTGGCGCTTTTGCTCACGTGTCTGGAGCTTCTGAAGTTACAGTAAAACAACTTGGGGGCGCTCAAACACAAAACGGTCTTGCCGAGCACACATACGTAACGGCGAAGAAGATATACAGCGTCTACACTCTGCCGGGAAGAAATAAGACGAGGAAGATGCAAGGCAAGATGAATGTAAAGCTGCCGGTCTTGTTGTTGTCTTTATAAAGAGACACAAACGAGAATAAAGAACTATATGACAAACGGCAAACTTGCTCTCTTCTTCTGAGTGACAAGCGAGTGTCAGAAGCACTTTGTGTACTGGGGTATTAAGCGCCATCTAATGTCAGGGAATGAATTTGCATGTTCACTCGGCTCATCGTCAGCGAAAAACGCTTGGGTGTGAACACAAAAAACGCGTTGAAAAACGCTGACGAATAACGCGAGCCGAGATTCGTCCCGGTGTGTACGAGGCTTTAGAATGAACGATGTCCACAGACAAGGTAGAGTATGTTACATGATTTCATGAAAGGATGATGTATTGTGACATCAGAAACGAAGAAAAACGAAATGATGACTATTGTAGCGCTTGACGGAAAGCAGTCGAATTTTGTAGTTCTTTTAGCGGTCGGGTTCCTACACGAACCCCGAAGTTACATAGTGCCAGTAAAAGTGATACAGACCCCGTCAGGCTATGGCAGAAGTGCCTTTCACCCTGTTACGACTTGATGAACCACTGATAAGATTTTGGAAACATTATTTTAAGGTAAACAATGTTGCATAGTGTTGCTTTAATACACTCATTACGTGTAAGGGAATATACAGTATAGACATTTGTGATGGTTGAGTATTTGGTTGTGTGTGTGTGTGTGTGTGTGTGTGTGTGTGTGTGTGTGTGTGTGTGTGTGTGTGTGTGTGTGTGTGTGTGTGTGTGTGTGTGTGTGTGTGTGTGTGTGTGTGTGTGTGTGTGTGTGTGTGTGTGTGTGTGTGTGTGTGTGTGTGTGTGTGTGTGTGTGTGTGTGTGTGTGTGTGTGTGTTGTAGGACAGCAAAACAGTGAAACGAAAGCTGCAGTTTGTGGTCAGTGTGCCCAGGTAAATACACCACTTTAATACTAAAGACTAAATTACATATAAAACAACTGATGGCTCACATGATAAATAGATACATTGATGAAGTTGTTTTTGTGTAAAGAACTGTGATAATGCGATAGGCATTCATACAGAGATTATTTAGATGCTTTCTGGTTGTTACGCATTAGTGGACCATGTCCTTGATGTTTTGTTTTATTACAGATGAACTGAAGACGCTGGAAAATAAGGAGGTTCTCGTGTTCAACAGAATATTGTAATATGAAGTATATTTAAAATGTACGAAAAATATATGTATTTAAAATGTAATTGTTGCAGCACATTACTTAGTTCTGGATTTGTATTTCTTTTTTCTTTTTTATTCTTGTTTTATCTATCGTTCTTAAGTTCCATCATTTAAATTGTCCATTGTAATCAAAATGACACTGGTTCTTAGAATAAAGTTTTTTTTGTTCATTTCCAATTTACGGGGCCATTGTGGCTCTTGTAGTTCATGTGGTGTGTAACGCAAACGGTTTTTATAAGAGCAAAGCATTGTTTGGAACATCACTACCCACAATGCTCTGCGCTTTAGCTCAGTGGGCGGAGCTCGAACGGAAACATGGCAGCGGGCGTCTTAACTAGAGGTGAAATAAAACGTGTTTTTATGTAATGTTAGTTTAAGTGTGTTTTATTGTGTAAACCATATTAAATTAATAATAGTTAATAACACATTATTACTTTTAATCTTGCTTGTGAATTGTAATGACACAATAAATTACGTGAGAAACTACGTGACTGACCATCGAGTTTCTGAAAAGCAATGCATGCAACATACATTTGTTTTAAAACAAATCTATGATTTACTGAATTGAGTATGATGATTTCAGTAACGCAGGTTCTCCGAAGACCTCGGCTGGTCACTGCTGTGTTCTCATGTCACGGACAGACATTCAGCTCCGCGGCACCTGCAGTCAAATCAACCAGAGACACCGGTGATTATGATTATCATTATGACACATGCATACAGAAACCCAGCGACCTAGAGATACAATTTCTGTCTGTGTATACTATATTACAGGGATTTTCAAACTGGGAGCCACACGGGAGTGCTGGGGGTCGAAGGAAATGTTTAGAGGAAATACAGTGACTTTAAAAATTAATGATGTTAAAATAAATGATTAGATATAAAAATATATATATACATAACAACAATTGATTTAAATACAAAAGATATTAGGGTAAAGTAAACTATTAAATATAGCTAATTTCACTATAATTTGTTTAAATGCTTTACATAATACACAAATACATAGCAACCTTGGCAAAGGATGGTTGTCCTTTGCATGAGGAGTTGGATTATATTTGGGGTTTCCGCATCTAAAGATTGAAAACCCTTGGTATATAACAATTTTCATAGGTTTTGCTAAGCGTTTCCCACCAAAAACTGTCACCACGTTTTACATCACTTTATTGTTAATGACAGAATTCAGATGCCATGTATCTTGCAGAAGCAGCTTGATATAGAATGGTTCCTCTTTAGCTATAGCTTATTTGGTGTATGAATTGTAATGTAAAATGTACCTGATATGTGCGCTTTTTTCTGTAAAGCTGTAAAACAATATTTTAAAGCCCTATACAAAATAAACATTTGAGTCATACAATGAGAGAGTGTGAGATATATTTATTCATAACTAATATGCAGTCTTACATATGCAGCTACTACAGAGAAAATCCAGAACTTCCCACTTACTCAACCAGACTATTTCCGCTTGTCTGAGCTCTTCAGCATGAAGGACCTGTTTGAGGCCCGTGTCCATCTCGGACACAAGAAAGGCTGCCGACACAGGTGGGTAAATCACATGACTTGATATTCTTCAAATTATTAGAATAATACATTCAGTTTAAATGACCTGTTACTTGAGGAAACTACATGGAATATTTGTGTTTCTATCTATTTAAAATGTTTTTAATTAATTTGTTACACAATTCAAATATCTATATATATGTATATACACAACTATATTATGCAAGTGTGTTTGTGTGGGTGTATACATACATATACACAGTACCGGTCAAAAGTTTGTAAACATTACTATAATGTTTTGCTCACCAAGGATGCATTTATTTGATCAAAATACAGAAAGAAAGTTCAAATAATAGTTAAATAATGCTTTTCTATTTTAATATACTTTAAAATATTATTTATTTCTGTGATGCAAAGCTTAATTTTCAGCATCATTCATTACTCCAGTGTCACATGATCCTTCAGAAATTCAGCTTTGCATAACAGAAATAAGTTATATTTTAAAGTATATTAAAATAAAATTGTTATAATATTTCACAATATTATAGTTTTTTTTCTGTGTGTGTGTGTGTGTGTGTACACACACACACACAAACACAGTAGTGTTTTTAATGACCCTACAAGTTCGATTAAACCAAAGTATTTTTTTAAAAAATATGAAGGAACAACAAAACAATAAACTTGGTTAGCAAAAAAGGCAAACTACAGTTACAAGTTTTATTGTACTATGCAAAAAATAAATGCATAGAAAAACAAAAAGCTCAGGAAAAAGCATACATTGACTACATCATAATCGGTTATTAATATTTTGTTGGTTCCCTCATCATAATGTCTTTATGCAAACAAAATCTTAACACATTTTTTTATAATTTGCCAATTTTCTTAGACTGGACATCACTTTTGGCCACTACAGTATTAAATATATATAATGTAGCAAAATCTGAACTTTATTTGAGATCACTAAGCTCAAGAGTTTCTCTCTCTAGGCTGATGGAGCCGTATGTGTTCGGCTCTCGTCTGGATGTTGACATCATAGATCTGGAGCAGACAGCAGAACACCTCCAGCGGGCGCTGAACTTCACGGCTCACGTGGCGTACCGCGGCGGGATCATCCTGTTCGTGAGCCGCAGGCGGCAGTTCGGGCACCTGGTGGAGTCGACGGCGAGGGAGTGCGGAGAATACGCTCACACACGCTACTGGAAGGGAGGAGTGCTCACCAACGCCCCCATCCAGTTCAGCCCCGGCGTGAGACTCCCAGACCTCATCGTCTTCTTCTCCACGCTCAACAACGTTTTCCAGCAGCACGTCGGGATCCGGGACGCAGCCAAAATGAATATTCCCACCGTCGGGATTGTGGACTCTAATTGTAACCCCAGCCTCATCACGTACCCAGTGCCAGGAAACGATGACACTCCTGTTGCGATTGAGATGTACTGCCGGCTATTCAAAATGACAGTGAACAGGGCAAAGGACAAGAGGAGACAGATGGAGCTTCTCAAGGGTATTTCAGCCTCAGGATGAGGCAATCACAGTGTTCCTCCACATATAGAAAGCTCAGTGGAAAGAGTAACTGCAGTTCAAATTCAGACATATATTCTAATGCATTTTTTTTATTTGAGGTTAAAATAAACGTAAAAATGAACCATCCCAGAACTGAAGACGTCCAACAACTTTATTTGCCAATGTAAAAATCCAGTGGCTTCGAACTGAATATTTATTGGTTTTGTTTTGATTTCCATTGCTTACTTGTTATGAACCCAATAAAGTTTTCCAAATCCATAGTGCGATGTTTACTTGCCGTGCTTATTTACGTAAATGTCAGTTTGGGAATTGCTTTCAGCGGGTCGAGTTTTTGAAAGAAATTAATTCATTTTAACCATCCGATAAGGTCGGTCTTGCACAGTTTGTTGCCACTCATAAGTTAAATGTCAGTACTCTAAAATATGTATAGACAGTCCCGGTTTTTGGTGTCTTGTTCCCATTTTACAGTTTAAAACACCCTGACCAACATAGAGCAGGCTGCTGGTTATAGGAGCAATAGTGTAGTGATGATTTTCACCAACAGATGCCGCTGCGAGCTACGCTGACTCTACTTGGTCATAAATGTACATGCATATATAAACTTTGCCGGATTTACGATGCTGAAGACCGTTGAAATGCGTCATCACAGTCTGTGGAAAGGGTCCATTATCGTCGAATAGCAAAAGAAACATCTTTATCACTTTCAAGGTAGTAATATTTATGAAGTTAGTATATACATTCGTTAAATTAACGTAATACTGTTTGTATGTGCTTTATAACGGCCTGAACAGGGTGAGGGATTGTTTTCTATATATATATATATATTGTGTGTTGTGTGTAATTGTTTATTTTATATATACATTTAATTTTTTATACATGTAAACAATTACACTTGCAGCCTAAAATGCAAAATATCAAGCCAAATTAAGGATAGTAAAAGTCATTTTCAAGCACAAATATAACAAAACATTTGAAGTTAAACAAGTTGTAATTCTAGGCTATACAGTATAAACAGCTTATGAAAATGAAAATATTAAATACAATTATAAAATGTTAACATAGCCTATTTGTTAAATAGTTTTATTTATAATCCTTTATGTTGTTGTATTTTTGTAAAAAAAAAAAAAAAAATATATATATATATATATATATATATATATATATATATATATATATATATATATATATATAATATTGTTTTGAACTGCTAAGTAGTTGATTACTATTAACTGTTTATGTTGTGAGTTTTAATTTAAATATTTTACAGGTGCTGTGAATTGTATTAAAACCAGACCAAAAATCCTAATAATCAAACTATTTCATAATACTTATTCATGTTAATAATAATATAGGGGAACCCACAACAATTAAAAAACAAAAACATTTAATTAATAGTTAATAACAAATGAGATTTTAGTAATATTTGACAACTCAAATAGTAAAATGAATATGAAAATACACGTTCTGACTTCTCTAACCGTTATTATTACTGAAATGCTTACTTGTGTTTTTGTGTTTTTAAAATAACGTTCAATAAGTCCCCCATCCTTTTGTTGTACCTTTTTGGAGAGGAATTCAAGCATTAATCCGAGGCTCTGTGTAAATCCGCCTGTAATGTCCCAGCAGGCTGCCGTACTTCTTACTATAAATATCTTTATCCACTCCTCTCACTGGGTCTTTTTTCCTTCTGCAATGAAGGTGAGAACATCTACATATCTTGATTTCACGAAGCAAAATAATTCAAGCGTTAGATTTGTATCATGTAGACAGCCATTTTATGTTATTTATTATATTGTAAGATCTTGACTGTACATTAGATCTTGTCCATTAGAATACTTAGTAAGGGTAATGAATGTGGCGTCATAAAAATATGTATGTAATGTAATAGTATTTATGATGCATTGATTAATCACATAAAATATGGTCTATTGGTATATGCAATATTAACAGACATAACTCACTTTCTCGCTGAAACCGCCCACGTGTTGCATGCAAATACTTTAGCCTGTAGTATAATACGAAAACTTTGATCTACAATGCAAAATCCTGCATTCTGCTGTTAAAATTGTATAATGTAAGTTACATGAGATTGGATCACATTATGTAACCGTGCTGTGCTGTCATGTTTTAGTACTTGAGTTATTTTTATTCTTGGACACACAGCGGCGATGCAGCGCGTGTTTCAGTAGCGTGCTCGTGTCGGGAGGGGGCGTGCTCGTGTCGGGAGGGGGCGTGCGCGCGCAAGACACGTGATTTCAACTCAAAGTGACACTCACTGCTGTCAATCACAATGCAAAGTACTGTAACCACACTGAACCCACTGCAGTGAGGTCTACTCTACAGAAAACAACGCTGCACAGTTAATTTATATATATATATATATATATATATATATATATATATATATATATATATATATATATATTAACTCCTCTACAGACCCCGAATGAAGGTCTTTTTCTTCCTGTTTGGAAACCACCATGATTTTCCAGCATCAGGTAAAGATTTACTGTCAACAATATTTGTAACCATATATGGTTGAATTTCACTTATACTAGCCTACTTCTGCCAAAATTAAATCTTAAGGAAATTTCAAAGTTATCAGAGAAGAAAAATAAATAGAAAATATGTTGTTATTTATAAAACACACAGTTGACATAGTTTAAAATTTTTCTCATATTTGTTTTTAGATTAAAATGTATACACGTTTGAGGTCAGTACTTAATAGTTTAGTATTAAAGAAATTAATACTTTAATTTAGCTAGGATGCATTAAATTGATCAGAGTGACAGTAAATATATATATATATATATATATATATATATATATATATATATATATATATATATATATATATATATATATATATATTATATATATATATATATATATATATATAGTACATGTATATACACTACCGTTCAAAAGTTTGGGGTCGGTGAGATTTTTTATGTTTTTAAAAGAAGTCTCTTCTGCTTATTTGATTAAAAATACAAAAAAAACAGTAATATTGTGAAATATTATTACAATTTAAAACAGCGGTTTTCTATGTGAATATATAGTGGAGTGTAATTTATTCCTGTGATCAAAGCTGAATTTACAGCATCATTACATTACATCATTAAAGTCTTCAGTGTCACATGATCCTAAAGAAATTATTATAATATGATGCTCAAGAAACATTTATGATTATTATCCATGTTGAAAACAGTTTTTTACATTTTTATTTCAGGATTCTTTATTGAATAGAAAGTTCAAAAGAACAGAATTGATCTGAAATGGAAAGCTTTTGTAACATTAATCACTACTATTCAAAAGTTTGGAGGCCGTAAAAATTTAATTTTTATTTTTGGGGGAAAAGAAAAGAAATTAGAAAATACTTTTATTCATCAAGGATGAGTTAAATTGATCAAAAGTTACAGTAATGATATTTATAATGTTAGAAAAGATTATATTTTAAATAAATGCTGTTCTTTTGAACTTTCTATTCATCAAAGAATCCTGAAATAAAAATGTAAAAAACTGTTTTCAACATGGATAATAATCATAAATGTTTCTTGAGCATCATATTATAATCATTTCTTTAGGATCATGTGACACTGAAGATGTAATGTAATGATGCTGTAAATTCAGCTTTGATCACAGGAATAAATTACACTTCACTATATATTCACATAGAAAACCGCTGTTTTAAATTGTAATAATATTTCACAATATTACTGTTTTTTTTTGTATTTTTATTCAAATAAATGCAGCCTTGGTGAGCAGAAGAGACTTCTTTTAAAAACATAAAAAATCTCACCGACCCCAAACTTTTGAACGGTAGTATATATGTAAGTATTTATATATTATTTAAATCTTTATAATGTTACAAAATATTTCTATTTCAAATAAATGCTGAACTTTCTATTCATCAAATAATTCTGAGTAAAAATGTAATATGTTGTAATAAATTACATTGTAAAATATATTCAAATTAAAACAGTTATTTTAAATTGTAATAATATTATTTTTGTTTTTACTGTATTTTTTTATTAAATAAGTGCAGCCTAGGTGAGCAGAAGAGACTTCTTTCAAAACCTTAAAAATATCATAACTTTTGAACAGTAGTGTAAATAAACTGTATATGTAGCTAATTATTTTTCTAATTAAAAGTAAAAGTATTTTACATAATATGTTAATTAATCACATACAACTGCATTATAAATGCTTACAAATATAATACAATGCATATAACTTGCACAATAATTCTGTACAAATCAGATTTAAAAAAAAAAAATTCGCTGAAGTCTAGTCCATCAGTGTGTGTATCTTGTATAAGTGTGTGTTGTGTATAGTGGTGTGTTTGTTATCTGGGTTTTGCCCTATGAGACGTAACCCTGGCTGTGATGCCACTGTTGTGCCAAAAGTGGGCAGAAAGAAACTGGCTTGTGATCGACCCAGCTGTCCTGCATGGTGGACCTGGGGCTTGGAACGAGGCCGGATAACCCAACCCAGACCTCTGTGTGTGTTAGTGCCCATTAGTCTTATCTGTTAGTTAGTCTGTTAAACTCTTTTCAAATACTCTATTATCCCCTTAAATTGTTTTTGTATTGGAATATTCTAGATCCTAACTGTGCTTCATGAACTCAGGACAGACACGGAACGGATGAAGAAGTGCAGCTGCATTTTATATGGGTTGTGACTTAAAGTGCCCCTATTATGCTTTTTCGGATATTACAGTTGTGACCAATCACAACAGACTGGGCCATCTGACTAATCAGAGCAGAATAAACCAATGGGCCATCTGACCAATCAGAGTAGAGTAGACCAATCATAACGCCGTCTGACCAATCAGAGCAGAGTAGACCAATCACAACAGACTGGACCGTCTGACCAATCAGAACAGAGTAGACCAATCACACCAGACTGGGCCATCTGACCAATCAGAACAGAGTAGACCAATCACAACAGACTGGGCCATCTGACCAATCAGAGCAGAGTAGACCAATCACAACAGACTGGAGAATCTGACCAATCAGAGTAGAGTAGACCAATCACAACAGACTGGGCCATTTGACCAATCAGAGCAGAGTAAACCAATGGGCCATCTGACCAATCAGAGTAGAGTAGACCAATCACAACAGACTGGGCCATTTGACCAATCAGAGCAGAGTAAACCAATGGGCCATCTGACCAATCAGAGTAGAGTAGACCAATCACAACGCCGTCTGACCAATCAGAGCAGAGTAGACCAATCACAACAGACTGTGCCATCTGACCAATCAGAGCAGAGTAGACCAATCACACCAGACTGGGCCATCTGACCAATCAGAGCAGAGTAGACCAATCACAACAGACTGGGCCATCTGACCAATCAGAGCAGAGTAGACCAATCACAACAGACTGGGCCATCTGACCAATCAGAGCAGAGTAGACCAATCACAACAGACTGGACCATCTGACCAATCAGAGCAGAGTAGACCAATCACAACAGACTGGGCCATCTGACCAATCAGAGCAGAGTAGACCAATCACAACAGACTGGGCCATCTGACCAATCAGAGCAGAGTAGACCAATCACAACAGACTGGGCCATCTGACCAATCAGAGCAGAGTAAACCAATTAAAACAGACTGGGCCATCTGACCAATCAGAGCAGAGTAAACCAATTAAAACAGACTGAACCATCTGACCAATCAGAGCAGAGCAGGCTCTGAGAAAGGAGGGGTTTAGAGATACTCGGTCATTTATTAAACAGTTTAAGACATTGACAGAAAAGAGATGATGCTGCAATGTATATTAGAGAAAAGTAAAAATATGTTTACCTTGAATGCATGTAAACCTATTGTAGGAGCCTCCAAAACAAAATTAGGAATGTTTAAAATAGCACAACAGGGGCACTTTAACACAGTACCCTGAACAGAGGTCAAAGGTCGACTGCAGAAAGCTGGACTAGTAAGTTTTCCTCCTCCAGTAAACACACACACACACACACACACACACACACACACACACACACACACACAGGTTTCTTTGCTCCTCGAGGCGTTGCAGCACAGCGAGATGTGTCGTGTCTGTGTCATGAGGAAGCATAGAGCAGAAGGGCGCCATAAATTACTTTGTACACATAATCCCACAGTGCAAAGAATGAGTGCCAGCCCTGACAAACCAGCACGAGTCCCTGTTTCAAGGGGATTTTAATCCTGTAAAGTTTAGTTGGTCCTAAAATGATCTTAAAGACTGACAAACAGTTTGAATAATAGACCAATCTCTAATCTTTTCCATTTCCAAACAACTTTGCATCACTGTCATGCTGTTATCTGCAATATTTTTAGGTTTTAATTCATTCTAATTCAGATAATCAGCTATTTTGAATTTAATTAAAAGTTGTCAAAAAGAAATCAGTAGAGCAACAACAACAAAATCTCAGGATTCCTTCTGATGAAACTGTATGATTTTGTGTGATTTGTGTTGTGATTTTTACTTTCTCAGAAATAGATATTTGCTTCAATCTTTATTTTGCTTGAATAATTTCAGAAACATGAAAACCAAAATGTTCATCTGCTGCGTGCCACATGTATCTGACTCAACTGAGGTCGTTGATCTCCACCTGCTCTCTGGGCCAGCTGGACAAGATCACATGACCATCACCCACAACATACTTCATTCTGATTGGTCAACTTTTTTAACAAGCCATAAATTGTACAGTTGTTTTCCCTCGCATCAATAATAATCCATCATCAGTTTATTTATTTTGAAATCTGTCATAACAGAGATAATCCACTGTGAACTGGTCATTATCACAAAATAAACCATGTCAATCAAATGCCTTTTTTCTCCATATTTGATCATGAAAAAGTAGAAGTTTGGGTTCATGAAGATTAAAAAAAAAAAGTTTTATTCTGCAAGGATCATGTGACGCTGAAGGCTGGAGTAATGATACTGAAATTCAGCTTTGCACAGTAGCGTGTTCACATTTTAAAGATGATATGCTTTAATTACATTCATAATTATGCTAAGTAAAATATGCTATAATTAATATCATGTAGAGTCAAATTATTGATAACTAATAATAACTATTGATAACTAATAAAACAAGTTTAAACTTTAGACTAAAGTCTTCTGATGTGATAATTCTTTTGCCATAGAAATATTTAATGAAATAAATTTAAATAAATAATAGCTTGTTTTGAGTTTTCAGTCTTTGTCAGTGAATTTACATGTTTTGGTCCTGTTAGTAGCGCATCACTTTAAAGGCGAGGTTTTGGGAGGCCTCCTTGACTAATATATGCAGATTCCTTGTTTCTTTCTAAAGGTCAGGTAAAAGGATATGTGCGTTTGGGTTTGACCTCCAAGAGCTGTACTTTTTGTGCCAGACTGCCAGTGCTTCACCCCCCCCAAAAAAAAAACATTGAATAAAACACATACGCACAATTTGAGTTTCAAACATTTACTAATCATTGATTAATAGTTGAACATAATAATGGAGGTCAAATAAATAAGTATTTAAGAGCCTGAACAAGGCCAGATGCTAATTGTGCTGCTCTCCAAACAGAGACACAGAATAAAATAAGAAACATGACTTAATAGTACATAAAATCACTTCATTCAACAACATGAAAAGCCTAGCACACACTAGAAGACATAAGCTTGTTGTCCTTTCGAAACTCTCGCATAGTTTCAGTATGTGTGTAAATCTGTAAGAACTAAATTTCAGGATTGTTCCCCCAAAAACATGGAGGAGCTTGATCTTGAAAGTAAAAAGAAGAAAACAGGAGTTTTTAAAATGTGCGCTTGGTCACATGATTCTTAATTTAAATACTCAGAGAGATGTACTTCCTGTTGGTTATCCATGAAACGTGCACGTTGTTAAGTATTAATGAGATGCGAGATGTTTGTAAAAGTGGCTACTGTGAGTCAAGTAGAAGTGTTTACAGTATGCACACACACTTTCAGGTTTATATGCAAATATGTTTAGCAAACCAGCACAGACAGTCACTAGACAGTGATTCCTTAAACTGTACTTTCTGTTCCAACACCATATTAATGTTAAAGGGATAGTTCACCAAAAATGAAAATGCTGTCATCATTCGCCCTCAAGTTGTTCCAAACCTGTATTCGGCCTCATCCACACTACTGCGTTTTAGTTTAGAAACGGAGAATTAAAACGAATACGATCTCCGCGCGTGCCGGTGTAAACAGGAATCAGATTGACTATTCCTCAGATTTCGCCGACGTTGATAAGTGCCGATCTGGACATTCGAAAGTTTTCGCACCATTCCTCAGGAACTACAACTTCATTGATAAAATGATCCCACCTTGCGCTGGTTCTTCCCGGCTTAACCCAAAACCGACGCTCCGATTCCGCCGAGACGGGAATTGTCACAGATCGCTCGAATAATAGCTTGCCTCCGGCGCTTTTAGGCCGTTATAGCATTGTAAAATGCAGAATTTACTTGCACTAACGTAACTGGTAGTCCAGGCTGTTGTTGTATGTTTTCTTCCGTTTTATGACACCCAGAGAGCCGAGCGTGAGCCTCTGTGTCAAGTCCTCCGTTTTGACCCGTCTACACTAAAACGCCCTCCGGAGATTCAAAACGCAAAACGGGGGTCGGCAGCATTTCTAAACTTCTCTGTTTTAGGTCTTCGTTTTTGCCGTTTTAGTGTGGACGGGAGGTGCAAACGTAGCAAAAGTTCTGCGTTTCTAAACTAAAACAAAGTAGTGTGGATGGGGCCTTAGTTTCTTTGTCAACATTCTTTAAAATATCTTCTTTTGTGTTTAACAAAACAATCAAACAGTTGATGGACCCATTGACTTCCAAATTAGAAAAAAATACTATGGAAAGTCAATAGCTAATGTCAACTGTTTGGTTACCAGCATTATTTAAAATATCCTCGTTTGTGTTTAACAGAACAAAGAAACTCATACAGGTTTGAAACAACATGAGGGTGAGATGAGTAAATTATGTTTATTTTTGGGTAAACAATCTGTTTAATAGTAATCATTTTCCAAACACATTCATACATAAACCCACATACCCTGAGAAACACAGCAAGTAATCTCACCGTTCAAGCATAGCAAATCCCATCACAAATGCTTCAGACCGCTCGGAAAACGAATATCCTTCCTGTAAAACTACAACATGAGATAAAGCATCCTCCTAGAACAAACACACACACACACCATACACTCTGTAAAAAGACAAAACCTTTACTTGTACTCATTCCAGTGTTGACGTCTTGGTTGAGTTGCAGGTATATTGGCGTAGAGTCCTGACTTAAAAAGAAGGGTGCTTCCAAACATTGCTAAAGATCCCTCTTGTTCCATGTTTAAAGTCAAAACAGGTGTGGATGTAGTTTACACTTCAAGAAGCAACTCACAAAAACTGTTGCAACCAAAAGTTGCGTGTCTTGCTCAAGGGTATTACAGTTGTAGAGCAAGACTGTCCTCTTGCAAACTCTTTCGTTGGGTTACTACTTAATGGAATCAACCTTTTATCTTTGTGCTTGCATTCCCAATCCTTTCAACCAAAAGTTCATCGAGCAGGACCTAAGGTTTGGGAAGGGGTTTTGCAAGAAGGTTTTTGGGAAGGGGTTTTGCATGGTCAAAGAAAATCCTCCAGTTGTCTTTGTTCCTAATTAGACTCTTAACTTCACCTTGGAAATTTGGCCAAAGGAAAGAGACAGTTCCAATAGTTTTTCTATAGCTTTAAAGGGGTTTCAGATTAATCAAGTAAAATGAAACCTACTAAATTAGAGGGTGGGGATTTAGAGCAAGACCAATCTCTCAAAAACTCTCCTTTCCTAGGTTTACTTTCTACTTGGAATTGACCCTACTATTATTGTGCTTGCAGCTTAGATCCTTAACCAAAAGTTGACCAAGCAGATTTCAAAGTATAATTTGGGAAGGTGTAGAACAGTCAAATGTCCACCAATTGTTTTTGCTCCTAACTGGACAGTTTACTTCCTCGTAGAACTTTCGGGCAAAGGTGAACAAAAAAGTCTTCAAAGGCATTCTATAGGATTAAAGGATCTTCAATTGATTTGCCTGATGAAAATGGTAGGTGGGGATTTACTGTATGCCCTTTCTGAGCATACACTATATTCTCTCTCAAAGACGATTGATGTTTGACAGATTAAGTCCGTAGTAGCTGGCAGAGTTCCCTTCAGAGCCTGCTGTGCTGACTCCACTTTCGTTCTCAGGAAGTCTCCAATTCTCCTGCTCTTCATTGCCTTTCTCTTGATCATCCCTATGTTGGTCTCAAGAGTACTTGGTATTCGAGATCTTCTTCCACAGTAGTGTTTTGAGGTTGTTCAGAACAAGGGAATGATGCACCTCCATCTGCGAGGCAAGCCCGCTGAGAGTCACACAGGTGCGTAGCTGTTTCTCCAGGTCCTCTCTCAGGTCTGATGGCGCTCCGAAGAGTAGGAAGTCTTGCAGTAGCGCGCACACCTTGGCCAAGTTGGGCTGCACCACCTCCACATTGCACTGCCTTGCCAATCGGTCGCACGTCGCAGTACAATCTCGCCCGTATGTGCAGTCGGCATTTGCCTCGCAAGTTCTCCCTCGCAGGAACCCCTTGACGGTTGCCTCCGATGCTACGCTCTGAAGGTCCGCCATTTTGAAGTCATAATTTGCATTGTAGCCAACCCTTCTTGGGCTTGCATCACATATGTAGAAGCTTCCGTAAACGCCATGAACACCTCCTCCACGAACTCTAGCAGACCGATGGTTATTCGAGCCCTGCGGGGCCACGCGGGAGCGAGCCACTGGTTTAGAGCGACACCCAGCGCCTCAGGAAATACTGGTTGCAGCCAGCCAGGCACCTCCAGCCTGAAGAGGGCGCTGTGTGCTACGTGTTCGGTCACGTAAAGGTCTCCGCAGAAGCCCAGCAGGTGAGGAGCATGTTCTTTATCCTGCAGTGCCACCATCAAAACAAATTCATTGATCTGAAGCAAAGCCCACACGGATTTCGCCTCTGCTAATGAAATTTTGCCATCACCGTTGACATCAGCTAGAGAAATCACACGGGTTACAAGGGTGTCAAGAGACGATTGCTCTCCAACACTGTCCTGTGAAGGAATGCGAGAAGGAGAAAGGGGAAAAATTAGGAGATGGGATTCATTCTAGAGAGCCGTTTATTGGAGAAAATCTTTATATGCATTTATGTACAAGATGAATTAAAAAAATGTGGGATTGTTTTTCAGTGGAAAAAAAATAAGTAATTAATTTGCCAATTTTAGGTGTACACGGACAAACAGATAAGCTACCGACTTCGGTACCAAGTTGGTAATGAGATTTATAAAATGTGATGATACCAGCATTTCCCTCAAGAATTTTAAGAGCTGTTGAATGGATTCTTAAATATTCTTAATGGCCATTGCGTTCACACGCTCAACATACATGTCTCTGATTGGCTACAATGATAAACGCTTCAAAAACATGTTGTCTTCACCGAGCGCTTACACGGATACACACGGGAGCATTTGAAAGCAGACATATATCAGTGGATCCCTAATATTTCCACTGATAGACAGATCCGCCTGCTTTCAAACGTTCCCTTGTTTATCGGTGTAAGCGCTCGGTGAAGACAACATGTTTTTGAAGCGTTATTTATTGATTGTAGCTAATCACAGACATATATGTTGAGTGTGTAAACACAATGGCCAATCAGAGACATATGTTGAGCGCGTGAACGCAATGGCTAATCAGAGGTGTTTAAGAATCCGTTCAACAGCGCTCACAATGCTAGAGGCAAATGCTGGTATCGTCACATTTTTTAAACTTCAGTACCAACACTAGCCTCAATCAGGGTATATGCAGGAATCTTGAAGTTAATTTTAATACCTTTTCAAGACTTTTTCAAGACCTTCTCAATATTTTTTAATACCTCACCGCCACTTCAAGCTGTAACCATTTACATCAGTGATGTTTTTAACTTAACAGTTTTAGTTCGTTGTAATACGGGTGATTTTTTTTTCCCGCCCTGGGAAAATCCCTGCAACCGATTTCATTGGTTTAGGTTACAGTGACGGGTAGGTTTAGGGATCAGTGTGTGGTGTAGGCAATCAGTACAGTGATTGACATGACAGAGAGGCAATTTACGAACGCACACAAAATAGCCTAGTTTTTTATGTACCTGTTCGTTTTTTAAATAAAAATTACTAAATTCACACTCTTTTACAATGTTTTTGGGACTCAAACTGTTGGACAGCTAATTCAGAAAAAATACTTTCAAAATTTAAGACTTTATAAACCCGTGATAAGACTTTTTAATACTTTTTAAGGGTCTTAATTTTCCCAAAATTGATTTATCACCTTTTAATACTTTTCAAGACCCCGCGGATACCCTGTCAATATTAACAGACATGGACTAAAAGTCCCAAAACTTTCATTTTTATTTCATGAGATGTTTAAATGACAGTCTTTATCAATGCACATGAATGTGTGTATACTGAAGTGGCCATTTACAGCATTCGTGTGGGTTGTGTTTAAGCGTGTGTGTTTGTTGTTCTCCCCTGTGACACTGAAAGTGAGTGTATTGTTCTTTCTGTGACCTTTTCAAGCTCCTTCCGTTATTTTTGGCTTCTTTTCCCTGTTACCCCACTCCCTCCCCTGCTCTCTCTCTCCATTTTCAGGAGAATGAGGAACAGCCGAAAGCTTAGAGAGGCTTAGACTGTCTTTAGCTCAGTTTCTGCTTTGCTCTGCAGGACATGGAACATCTCAAATATAAGTCACAATTAGAGCTGGGTGATACAGCGAATATTCTTCATATATTCCTGATCATTTGAACGCTAATTTCATTTAAATCAACATTGAAAATCATGGAATTAAATGTTAAACTTAAAATCGACAAAGATGGCATTAGAGATGTCTACACACCTGTTCAAGTTCTAGAATTTAAGGAAAGGCACTTTAAAACTCTATGAGCATAAAACTGGTTTCTTTGTCAACTGCAGGTGTGGTGGTTTACTGTGATATTTGCTTTTAATGTGAAAACAGTACAATAAAGGAGGTGTAATGGATGAAGAGACCTTGAGGAAGGAATGCAGCATCGCTCTGAATTCATCCATGGATGTTCCACGGGTGGGTTTATCATAGAGGTTGTTGTCATGCAGTAGGGGAGTGTCAGGACCCGTTTCTCCTCTCATGCTCTCTTCAATACCACACTTCACCAACAAGGCTTTCTCCTTCCACACAGCACTGTACACCTGCATCACACACACACACATGTATATTAACTGGTATGTGAAGGATATAAATGCCTATTTAAGACCATTATTTATTTTTTTATATTGTGACCAAAAATAATGGAAAGGAAAATCATTAAAATAAATTATTTTTAATAAATAAATAAATAAATGCATTCATTTAAAGCTACACTGTGTGATTTTTGCCCCCATCTAGCGGTGAAAAGGTATATGACCATCCAGTGAATATTAGTTTCTGTTCCTCTCAATTCCGATTTCGGTTTAACTCCTACGGTGGCCAATGTAGTCCAAGATTAACATGGCTTCCAGTTCGACCTCGTCCATGAGTGTTCCTTCAAGTGATACGCGAAAGGCGAAGCTTTATGTCCCTCTTTGGCTAATGTACTTTCAAGATGGAGGGGCAACATGGCGACCGACATTAGAACCCCTTACCCGTATGTATTTTCAATGGCATATTATACACTCACGAGAATACTTTATTACTTGAACGAAGTAAATATACATTAATGAGCACATATATTTTTGAAAGAACTAGGTGTTTTTAGCTAAGAATAAACTAAAAAAGTTACACAGTGTAGCTTTAAAAAAATAATAATATAGTAAATATAGTAACATACTGCAATACTAAGAATAATAAATAAAAAAAGGTAAATA
Organism: Chrosomus eos; assembly: GCA_036326025.1. Taxonomy (NCBI): domain Eukaryota; kingdom Metazoa; phylum Chordata; class Actinopteri; order Cypriniformes; family Leuciscidae; genus Chrosomus; species Chrosomus eos. The sequence goes on from CM070834.1 coordinate 9,892,830, forward strand.
TGAAGTAAAATATTTTGGGAGGAAAATGCAAAAACTAATGAAAAATATAATTTATTTTTTCTTCTTTCTTTTTTTATTTTTCATTAAAATGTGACCTAAACATATTGTAAGAATCATCCATAATTGTATATACAGGCCTATTTAGGACCATAATTTTAAAAAAGATCACATTGTGACAAAAATATTTAAAGAAAAAATTTAATTATTAATAATAAAGATTTCAAAAAATAAATTCATTTAAAAATGTCAAAATAATTAAAAATAAATAGTAGCATTTCAGTATAGGAAAATCTCCATTGAGAATAATGCATTTTAAATCAAAAAAAATGGTGAATATAAAGTAAACTGTCTACTGTAATGGAAATTTTACATTTAGATGTGTTATCTTTTATTTTCTTAGATGTGTGCAACTATTATTAACGTTAAAGATGTATGTAATCAATAAGCATTTAAAGGAAAATGTCCGTATAAGCTAAAGAACATTATTAAAGGTATAACAAGCTGTTAGAAATGCATAAGTTAAGATCAGCTTTCTGGAACAAAATGTTCTGGGGTTACAGAAGACCAAGTTACAGAGAGACTATGCACTCCAAGTAACCCATTGTACTCCAAGTGTGAATTGTAGGTGTGCAGCTTTCGATCAAACATGAGATAGGCAAAAATGTGTGATGTCAAACAGCAGCTAAACACCGGAAACTTTAACAAAGATGTCATTGTTCTTTCTAGATAAATGTATGTTAGACGAGGAGGCTTGAAAAACAGGTTTCCTTTTAAGGTATCGAGTATAATCTTCTGAAACAGATGCAGCCTACACAGGATGTGTTTAGGTATTTAACCTTGGCGAAACGGACCAGTTTTCGCCTTCACATGTCTGTATGTTTGAATGCCAATTTTACTTCTTCCAAGAAATAAACATTTTATACTTTGACTTTTGAGAGGTTTCTACTTGTCTCCTTCCTCCTAACTTTTCAAATAGAATTATTTCCACAACACTACTCTATATGATGCATATAGATGCGTTATCTCAAAATGAGAATCTGGGGGAAAATGAGTTCTTTGTATTAGAAAATAAATGTGATGCAAAAAAACTAATGGAAATGATCATTTCATATTTATTTTCTTTAAGAATCATCCATGCGTGTGTTTACCTGGTGCGTTGGTGACGTTGAAAGACAGTGTTGAAAAGACAGCGTTTTCTCCTCGCAGAGAGACTTACACACTGACCCCGAGATGATGCCTCTGCGGTAATGATCACACTAGAACACGCACACAGAAAAAGGACAGGCATTAACCAACAAATGCTACATACTTTAAATACTATATCTTGCCATCTATTCTCAATTTAACAGCCTTGTGTCAGCCACTGGAGGACAAACCTGTCGTTAGAGGACAGACGGATCATGATGTTATGATGGATCGGTGCTTGGGCAGATAATGACCCACAAATGCACAGATCACTCTAAAGGCAGCATATTACTTCTCCTTCTCATCTGCGCTCTCTCTTCCTTCTATCTATCAAAGCGGCTGTCAGCATGCATGTTGCAAAACAAGAGCTGAAAAGGGTTTTCCTTTCTCTGGGCCTCACCAAGAGTCTAAACTATAACCATGGCACACAAATATGCACAGACGTATATTCTAACGTCACTTTGAAAGACGCTGAAAGAACTGGCAAATTTGTTTGATACAAGACAGTGAGTAGATGCGAATTTTTTGGGGTGAACTATCTTTTTAAGAAAGAATGTGAATGGTTTACATGCTGTAGCTGAATATAAAATTTGTGATTAAACTCAATCACACAGCATAGTTAGTCTACTGTTACAATAAAACTGAGAATATTTAAATGTGGTTTCTATAACAGCATAATTATGAACTGCCAACGCTCTCGCTTCCTCCTTTTAATTTTCACAGTTTCAGCAGTTACTGAATGTGCAATGACTTCCTGTCAGTGACAAATACTAAAGGGCAAAACAGCATAAATATACCCCATCTGTGTGTATGTACTGTATGAGATCACACCGAGGTGTTTGTCAATCATCATGTGACTCTCACTCTCTGTCTTAAGCGGCGAATCCTCTCTATTCTACGTCGATTCCACCTATGTGTCAGGGAATGGCGCTCGTGGGAAGAGATGTCCAGCTCAACTTATGCATTATGGAGGATGCAGTGACTTACGATGAGCATGGTACAGACGTGTCCTCTGCAGAGCTCTGAATAAGAGGAATACTGCATGTAAATCACCCAGCTGGCCACCAGAATCCCAAACCACGCCACCAACAGGTACTTGACCTTTACTGCAGGTAAGCGGGACTGAAAGAAACATAAATATACACTCAATATTTCACATGACATATATATAAGCTCTTGTTTACATTACATTTTGAATTCGATCTTGTTTCCAATTTCATATGTGGAAATAAATTGGATAAATATCAGAATTTTTCAATGTGCAGTGTAAAAATCATAATTATTATAATATCAATGTTAACTTAACCTTTGACGTACTTTGACTATATATCATAATAATTATAACCATTTCTTTCTTTTCTTACAAAACATATATTAAATATTACACAGAAAGGTAAAATATTTTTAAAAATAAGTTAAATGTAATATTTATTATATTATAATTTAAAATTTAATATTTATTGATGTACATAATGAATCTTAATTCAATTATTGTCATAATTTTATGATATACAGGCGAATGATTTACACAATAACACAAAAATGTGCATATAAAAATATTTTTAAAAATATGTACAAATATAGATGCAAAATGTAATATTCATTTAAATATATATATTTTTTAAATGCTTTTCAAATAAAAATTTAATATACATCAACGTGCATTATTTCTTAAATTTTTTGCTGAACAGTGAAATGAAGACTGGAAGTCCTAATTTTTTTTTTCATATAAGAAAAAAATTATTAAATTACATGTTGAAACTTGATGAATACATTATGATGAATATGCCAGGGTGGAGTGTTTTATGCAGGATTTGTGCCACATTTAAAAGGTCATTTGAAAAACTTTTTTGAATTGAGCAGAAAATCAGGGCAAGTTGGCTTGCGATGGAGCTGTAGCTTTGCTACTTTGAGAGAGAAAGCGACAGAGAAAGATTTGAATGGTCATTAGCATGTGTCCTAACAAGATTAAACATCTTCTCTTGGATAGTTTTCAGGTGTAAAAGGGCACTGAATGCCGAAGGCAGCAACTGTTCTCTGTCCTCGAGTGGGAAAGTCAGTGTGTGTGTGACTCTGAAAACACACATATCTGTGTGTGTGTTGTGTGTGTGTGGTGTGTGTGTGTGTGTGTGTGTGTGTGTGTGTGTGTGTGTGTGTGTGTGTGTGTGTGTGTGTCTCTGAAAACAAGGCCTGAACAAGCAATCCAAAAAATTCAGTTTTTAAAATATATTAGCGTCATGTAAAAATATGCACTGATTTTTTTCATTGAAAAACAAACATTATGTAATCATTTACTCACCCACATGTTGTTCAAAACTCATATGAACAACATTGCAATTGAAATGACATGCTAATGGGGCTATCAAGCTTCAAATCATGAAAAAACACCATACAAGTATCAAAAAAGAGGTCATATATGATTACAATCAGTCACGAAAAATGTCATCCTATCTCTTCCTGACACGTTCATTAGAGTTCACTAAGATGTCGTATGCATGAACGATTCATTCTTTTGATTCAAACCTTTTCAATGAATCTATTGATCTCAATACCAGCCTGAGTGAATTGTTCACAAATTGGCAACAGACGCCCGCATTGACAAGCTTTTGTGTGAGGTGTGAGGGGGTTATGAGATAGCCACAACTTTGGTTTAAAAGAATACAAAGACATTTTTATCTGTCTTCGGTTATAACTTATGAAAAAAATAGGGCAGATACTTGACAAAGATGAAACTTTCTAGAATGCCTGCATTTGCGCACGTTATCAAATGGAGTATACTTTGTTAGCATACACTAGTTTACGCATAAAAAACTAAGTATACTTTGGGCTTTAGAATTAGGGTTAGTTGCATGTAAATATGCATCATTTATAGTTATTACTACAGTGACTACAAGGGCATTGATAAATAAAGTGTTACCAAATTAAATAGTCTGTTCCTTACACATGGCTTCAGAAGACTTGGAATATAGCATACAAGTCATCCGGATCACTTTATAGTTTATTAAGCTTTTGCATCATTCTTGAAGACTGAAAACCTCAGATCCCATCCATTGTAAGTGCATGGAATAAAATACCAGCAAAACTCTAATGCTTTTGTTAAACTTCGGACTGAATCACTGCTGTTTTCGTTCTCTTGTACGAGAGAAAAGAAAGATGCATTTGTCATCTGTGCCATCTTCAGTGCAAGGAGTTGACCTACACAGTCTCAAACGGTCACAGTGTGCACTTCCGCTGAGTGCACTTATAAAAGAGAGATCTTAGTGTGATAGTCAACATACGGTGTGCATTAAGCGTCAGTCATGTGTATGTGTGTGTGAGATTAGCTAAAGATGGGAAAACAGTACATTAACTGCAACATTTAAAATGACAGATCCTCTTTCTTATGGTTGATGTAGCCTGTCTTTTAACAATACAGACGAAGAATGCAATGCATTTAAATCAGGAGATTCAGTGATGGCATCAAATGGTCATACCATGCTATATGATAGAATAGGGGTGACCGGGGCTAGTTGTCACACTTGGTCACAAATACTTATTTCAGTAACTTTTAGAAGTACACAAATGTGTTTTCACTAACAATGTTTTGATATGTTTACATGTTTCCTTTAGCATATTTGCTGTTTCATTAATACGTGTGCAAATATATATACTTTTATTTATTTTTTACTGTATGTTTATATATATATATATATATATATATATATATATATATATATATATATATATATATATATATAAAAACACTGTGAGTTTAGCTGAAAAGCCTAAAATAGGTTATTTACTGGCAGGTTTATAAGTGGGGCATGGTGTCACAAATTGTCAACATATTTCAGGGCAAAATTTTGTAATAGCTAACAGAAATTGACTTTCAAAATGAAACCTGCCATGAGAAATGTCAACATATTTCGGGCAAAAACGTTAATAGCTTTAAAAAAAGCATTAATAGCTTTAATGTTTAATAGCTAACAACCGAAATTGACTTTTAAAATGAAACCTGCCATGAGATATGTTTACTAGAGTATTTTCTGACTATCCCCGGTTCCCCTTATCATAATGACTTCCATTTTTATGTCTCATGGTATTTACACAGTATCATGATATAGCAATGCCCAGGAAACATTACCTTGCTTGGTGCCATACTCATAAAATATAGTGATACTACCATGGTACTTTTGTGTTACTGTGTTATTTCAATTTCTTTAAAAGGTTTCTGTAGGAAAATTATTCTCAAACATCGTCATTCTAGTGAAGAAAGTTACCTGTAAACCCTTAGATAAGGGACAGAAGAGCACCAGGTGCACCAGCCTGCGTAAACTCCTCGGCATCTTCACAGTAACATTGATGATGCGCAGCACAATTACAGATTCCTCCCCAAACACGCCGTCACTTTCTCATCTCGTTTTCTCCTTTACATACGACACGCCAGCGGTGTTCTCCGGCACAAGAAAGAGCAAAAATAATCATTTGCTCTTATTTCATAGACCTGTGCTTTCGTTTCAAGATGCAATCGGCCGTGCGATGGAGAAACATCCCATGCCTGGTGGTGCTCAACTCAAGGGCACGCGCGCGCACACGCATCCATTTGCACGCGCTGCATCCAGAGACGCGCGAGCTCCAGGCATCATCCTCACGCGACGAGATACGACACGGCCAAAGATGCTTTAGAAACTAGCTCTGACATTTGCAAGATATTTAGACAGATGTTTGGTTCTCCTGAATATCAGCGCGAATCGTGTGGAAGAGCAGGCGGTGTGAGAATGAGAATCACTGACGATCAGCTGGAGATTCGGCCTCTCGGTGACTCCACAAAGCGCCTTAAAGGGGAAGAGACCCTGATTTACACTACCGACAGAAAACTAACAATACTGTCCCTTTAAATTAGACTGATTACAATAGAATTAAAATAAGATAAACATCTCTTTAAATGTGATAAAATACATTTATTCCGATTAAAAAATACCTTTAATGTCGTTTTTGTTTAAATAAAAAGACAATATAGCCTTTAATTTGACCACATACAATAGGATATAATTAAGAGAAATATCCCTTTAAATGTGAAATTTAGAATATAATAATATAATAAAAATTAGACTTTTTTTTTTTAATCTTTAATTTTGCTTTAAAAAAGAGACAATATAAGAATACCCCTTAAATTTGACCAAAGACAAAAATGATATTGCAAGGATGTTACATACAAACTACATGAGGCTAAACAGAAAGACATTTTGAATAAAATATACATAAAATAAATAATCAACAATGTTATATAGAACAGAAAAGAATAGGGAATCCATTTAATAGAATAGAATAGAACAGAAAAAAAGATAAATCTATCATGAAAATCAGCTATGTTTTTTTGCACATTAATATGCCTACATATAGTCTAAAAGTAATTGAAGTGTCAAATGCATTTTTGAATAATTTGAATTCACATTAACATTTATGAATATAGAAAATTAAAAACTTAAATTCAATTAGATTTTAGTTATTATCAGTTAGATATTATTTAGAATATCAAGTTTATAGCAGCGTGCCTAAACATTATTAAAGGTACATGGCCATAGCGGTTAAAAAACTGCATTTATTTTGTGGAAGAAATATATATATATATATATATATATGAACAGTTCAGATGCAAAAGCCTCTAAATGCCATCTGAAATTTTCTTCTAAAATGATAATTTTTATCAAGCTCGTATATTTAAGTTAAATAATTTCACATAAATGGCAAAAAAAAATTACCCATTAATTGTCATTTAAGTGAAATTACTGAATTTAAATATACGAGCTTGATAAAAATTATCATTTTAGAAGAAAATTTCAGATGGCATTTAGAGGCTTTTGCATCTGAACTCTTCATTATATATATATATATATTATATATATATATATATATATATATATATATATATATATATTATATATATATATATATATATATATATATTTTTTTTTTTTTTTTTTTTTGTGTGTGTGCTTTGGCAAAGCCAAACAGATATGGCTGTATGTATGCATGGTTCTTTCTCATAACTAAAAAAAGAGAGATTTAATTACCCTATTGCTCATTAAACATTCATAGGCTTAAGAGATATAACCAATTTAGATGAGAACGATCTCAAGCTGACTGAAGATGTAGCTATACATTAATCGACAAGGTACTTACTTAAAAAATAAATTCCAGCGCAACCACAACCCATAATGAAATGAGAATTGACCCTGCACAAGATAATGCTTTTTACAATGAACTCGGTTGGAGAGCTACATAATATGGCGATCTATCTGTTAAAAAAAATACCTTACTCACCTGCTGAGTATAAAAACACCACCTCCATGTTGCTTTTACAACATTTCAAATCCCTGTTCTCTCCAAAAAGCCAAACCTATGATGGTTCTTGTTTTATTACAAGCTCTGACGCATTCTCTTTCTGCCAGCAGTCCCTTCTTCCCCAGAGGTTGGAGATTTAGCTGCTCCGTGTCAACCTTTCTTGCTCGTTGTGAAAACTAACCTCAGACATCCCAAATCTCCCGGAAGTTCCGGGAGTCTCCCGCATATTGATAGCGGCTCCCTGATACCCGCAAATTAGTTCAAATCTCCCGGAATCTAGAGCGCGCATGCGAGACAGAACATAATGTGCTCCAAACCGTGTAGCGCGCACGGCAGAGAGGGAGAGAGCGAGAGACCTTGCGTGGGTGCCTCATGAAAGTGTCATTCCCCCCGTCAACAATCCAGTCACCAAGATATACCTCTCTGAAATGACTTCTTGCAGGTTAGGATGTCTGTAACCACTCCCACAATGAACATACATGTGTCAAAGTAGCCGGAGCATCTTTTCTCTATAATGGATATGACGAGACACAAACAGGTGAGTGACGTATGAATGCAATTTCCTGCAAAATCCATCGCGCTTATCCTCATATAAACACTTATAAAAGGCTTTCCATCAGGGAAAGACAAAAACAAGACTGATTGATGATGCATTGAATATATTGTTCATTATATTTTGTTCATTTTGACATACCTTTAAAGTACTGTGCATTTGTTGTTGATCAATTTGTGTCCCACTGGTTGTCCGACTCCTTGTCTTATGTCCAGCCTTCACTTTCCATCACAGTTAGGCTTGTACTCGCAGAGGTTTCATATTGCATGTGTAAAAAGAGTACACTGCAATGCAAATAGTTAAAGGTGGGAGTGCATGCTCACGGTGTGCTTAGTTCTTATGTTGACACATAGATTACTTAAAAATTATTTTTTAGTAGTATTTTATATTTACTTTCTAAGGAAGTTAAAAGCAAAATTATGTGCAAAAATTTCTTGCAATTCATGTTATGAACAACAGAGTGCGGTAAAGGTTCGTGGAAAATTGTGCTAAAAAAATCAGAAACAATAAGGAATGCACAAGAAATTGTCCATATCTATATAATAAAACAACTCATCTTGCTATATTTCTGGATAACCACCATTATATAAAAGGTCACAGAGTCTCATCAGTGTGGCAACATCTATGGGGACAAAGTTTAGCTCAAAATTGTCACCGTAGCTGGTGATGACATGTTACGCTCCCTTGACCATTACTCTCTGGCGTCATGATAGGAAGCAGAAGCTGTGCTGTGACTGGCTGTTTAGCTCAGCTGAGAAAATGTCGATTTTTTAGTCCTTTGGCATCAAAAGACAACTCTTTCCATGTATTAATCGTTTATATTGTGTTGATATAGAATGTGTTTTGGAGGCAACAATTTTCATATCGACATACATAGCCTAATCATAGACCACATTATTTTACACATTGATGCAGGTATGTTGAAACTAAAGCAATTGCACAAAAGGACGAAATAGCCTTTGTCCGGGAATAAACACACACACTGGCCCAGAGCTGTGTGGTCAGGTCACATTTAACAGCTAAATGACTCCGTGACCACATGTAGCACTGAAGATCTGGATCAGATTACACACCCTGATTAATCATTTAATCTTGTTAAATGCAACTCCTTTCATCGGTAATCTGGCTGTTCACTTCTCAACTCTTGGCATCATGATTTTTTCTACCAGCATTCTAAAATGACAAGATATAGGCTACATTTTAGTTTTGCAACATCACATTGTGCAAATCAAACTGAAGCCTAAACTTTTTTTTTACAGTCTATGAGCCTATAGGCTATGCAGCGTTAATGTGCTAAAATATCAATCACACTAACATAACACTGTGTGTGGTCTATTGAATAACTCGTTTTTATTTTAGTGCACAGGAAGGATACATTTTTAATATACACCAGATTTTTCTCTTTTTTATTAAAATATCATTTTTTATTAGGCTATTCAAACAGTCTATAAAATAACCACAACGATTTAGAGGAAATAAATATGCACAGCATGACACCTTTCCCAATAGAAAGTTACATAATCAAATCAGATACTTTAGTTCGGTGGGGTCCGTTTGAAGACTTGTCCCAGTAACTGGATCGTCCTGTTAACAGTGCTGACCATTTTCACAAGACATCCTCAACTGTTCCAGAACGTTCCATTGAGGTATTGAATACTACAAACTCAAAATGTTGCCACAATCTAATATGTTGAGTAAACTGTAGTTTGCAACAAACACACATGACAGGGAAATACAAGCAACCAGTACCCGGAAACACACACACATGGGAGGGATTCAAACTTAAAAGTAGGCTCGTTTGTGCATAAGACAGAGCGTGGGGAAGTCCGAATCATTTGAGAGAATCGATTCGTTTCAGTGAACTGGTTCAAAGAAAAAGGTTAACTGGTTCGGCCAATTCAACCACATTATCTCTCAGCAGCCTAGTGCTCTAGTAGCTATTTGTTTAGAAGCCCAGAATACTAAAATATTTTTAAGTCTTTTTTGACACAATAATAAATTAATAATCATTCACTTACAACAATAAAAACATTGAATTATTATTATTAGCCTACATTGCAGTTAAACATATTTTTGTCAGTGTCATAAAATGTCTTAAAAGTGTTTGTAACAATATTTTTTATGCAAAACTATGTATTATTGCACATTTTTAATAGTGTTTTTTATGCCAAAGCATAAATAAACACAAAGCAACAGAAAAAAATTAAGTGCCCGTAATGTTAACAAATACACTTTTGTTTACTTTATTTAGGCCTACTTCTATAAGGCAGTGTTGGGTAAGTAATTAATTACTACCATTTACATCTTCAACAGAGTAATTAGATTACTGTACTAATTATCTCTAAAAGGTATTGCATTATACCTTGACCAGTCGAACAATAAAAGGATAGACACAAATCTTCGCTACCAATTCTTTCAAATAAACAACAGGCCTACAATTGCATAAATTATTCTTGAACTGACCAAAGTGTCTAAATGGAGAAGGTTACATTAAAACTAATTTTAACATTAGGTTTTTATGTTAAATCCACTATTGTTTTATATAGAATTGTTGTAGTCTATACAGTATTTAATGCAATTCAATTACAGAAAAATGAAGAGTAATCCCTTACTTTACCTTTTCAAGGGAGAGTAATTAATTACAGTAATTAATATGCTGTTGGAAAGTTGATGTTAAATGGGAGTCATTAACAAACTCTAGAGTCTAGACAGAATCATTTCAAAGAATTGGTTCAAAATAATGATTCGCGAATCGAACACAGCTAGTGACACACACTCCATTCGGCCAAAGGTTACACTCAGAGGCGCTCTCAGTGGATAACCCACGCCTGGCTCTCTTCATAAACCTCCGGTTCTGGTTGACACCCCCCCCTCGTTACGTAAACGACTAGCTGGAGGATCGGTAAAGTTGCTCAAGTGTGCGACTTGGACGTGGTGTCTGATGTAGACTCGGTTCTGAGTTGGTCTCGTACGGTCTTCCCTCCGCTGCTCCACACCGCTGGCCTTGTATCATTTCTCGACAGCCGGGAAAGAGGCGCTGGTCGCGGGTATGGATGCCGTGTGGATGCTGCCTGTGCTGCTGGTGCTCCCGCTTTTGTTATGGACCAGTAGCACGTTCGTTTACTATTTCAAGAAGTGCTTCTATGTGGCGTACATGATGCTGCTGGCCGTTGCCACCATACCGATGTGCATTCTGAAAAGCGGCGGCAGAGACATTGAGAATATGAGGTGAGTTGTCAACAACGCAAGTCACACAATGTTTCCTTGCTACACTCGTGCATTGATTCAGGACACTGGGCTGCCATTATAATGTGGTTCTTGGATGTTACACCGAAAATCTGGTTATCATAATATAGAATGTATTTTAAGACTAGGAACATTTTCTATATACATGCAATCACATTTTTTATCGTTTACACGTCCGATTCATGGGTCAATCGCTTGTTTATGCACCCACATATGTTTATTATGACTGAAATGTGAATGCATTTGTAAAGGAATGCATTGCATCCGTTTACCCCGGACAGATGTTCGGATCACGGTAGTGAATCTTTAGCCAGCTCGCTAAGAACAGTGTTACGCGAGAACACATAGAGAACAGGCCTATTTTAACTCGAATTAAGAATTAATTAAGCTCTGTGTGTTTTATCTACTCAAGATAATGTAAATATGCGGTTAGAGCGCGTGCATATTCCACTTGTAACGTTGTGTGTTTTTAGCGTCTCGTGCACGCCAGAGATGGCGACCAAAGCGTGTGTGTTCTGTTTGTTTTCTGATGATGTGGAGGAAAGGTGTGAAACGGTCGTGGGTTGCTTTACTAGTTACATGCTCTAGTTTGTCAGATACAAGACTTCCTAGTTGTATTAATGAGGCCATGATGGATTGGTTTCATGGCTCAGCTGGTGCAGAGTTCATCCTGGTCGATGGTGCTAGATTAAACCAACAGTCACACGTTTCATACAGTGGACAGTTGATCGATGGAATTGCGGATTCCATGCCATCAGTTTAGAATCAATGTTCGCGCCGAAATATTTTTGAATGATTTCGTAACGGTCTAGAATGTCGCTGCCATGGTAACAGACGTTCTAGAACATCGGATGGATCTCTACACAGAATCTCCTAGGATCTCCAGTCAAAGTCAAGATTTAAGCTGATTAACAGAAACTAGGACTGTCAATACATTAAAGGGTTAGTTCACCAAAAAAATGAAAATGATCCCATAATGTACTCGCCCCCTAAATCCATCCTTGGTGTATGACTTTCTTCTTTCAGATAAACACTATCTGGTTCTTTCAAGCTTTATAATAGGAGTGAATGGTACCTGAGATTATGTATATTAAATATCCATAATTATAACTTTATAAACTGTAATCACTGGATTTCGGTTCCGGCGTATGATGTTGGACCTAGGCTTAGTGTAAACTTAGGTGAGAGTAGAGACGCCTTTCATGGTTAAAAAAATAGGCCTGGGCAAGAAACTAAATCTCTTCTGAAATGTTTTATTAAAGGTGGGGTATGTGATTTAGAAAACGACTGGCAGATTTTGAAAATACACAATTCAAATGGTCCTACCTTCTTTCCTCCAACACTGGCCCTGACTGGGTCACGCGCGCTGGGGGGAGGGGGGTATGGTACGACCGTTTGATTGACAAACTTACTGTCCAATGATTCTAGGTGGTCTTGGAAATTGATTGGCTGTAGTTTTTGAAGTCCTGCCCGTTCCACAGATGATTAAATTGCTTAATTTTAATTTCAGTGCTTCTAACTCAGTGGATGTAAGTGGGTTAGGAATAGGATTTCAAGTTAGTTTGAAAAAATGGACAAAAAAGAGAATCACATACCCCACCTTTAAAAATTCTTGTTTTAGACTTTGTGACCGGTGTTTTGCTCTATCCTCTGCACTTCTGCTTTTGCCAATGCGGGTCACGCCAGTCATTAGCCTGTAGTTTATAAAGTTATAAATATGGATTTTTTTTTAGAAGAGTGCAACTTTCGCTTCAGAAAGCATTTATTAACCCCCTTGGAGCCGTATGGATTACTTTTATGATGGAGATGGATGCACTTTTTTGGGCAACAACAAGGTACCATTCGCTCCCATTAGAAAACTTGGAAGAGCTAGTATATTTTTTATATAACTCCGATTGTGTTTGGCTAAAAGAAGAAAGTCAAATACAGATACAAATAGGATGGCTTGAGGGTAAGTAAATATGGGATCATTCATTTTTGGGTGAACTAACCCTTAAAAATTAATTGTGATTATGTATGTGAGTGTGTGCAGTTGTGTTAAATGAAATGGAATAAAGCAAATGCCTAAACATATTTTTTAGTTTACTGGTTTTCTTGGTGATTAAGTGACCGCAGAAGTGTTTTGTTTTTTAGCAATTTTACTTGATTTAATTGTATTATTACTTATTTTACTATAGCATGTCCACCCTATCTGGGAGCCACTGTTCTAGAATGCAACCGTGGAATGTAAATAGGAATGTATAGTAACTCTCATTTACATCTCATTCAATATTTTGATTATAGTTATTTTTGGCCTCCCATAGACATTATTCACTGCAGCGCCATCTTTGATTTTTTAACTGGTATGAAAGCGAGGCTGGATAGATTGTTCTGCTGATGAAACACTGCAAAAATATATTTTCAAGAGATTTCAGTAGACAAAAAAAACTTTAAAATTAGTAAATTATAAGAAAATTATAAGTGTTCTGGAAGCTTTATACTGCTTTTTAACTTTCCAGAATGCCTTGTACTGTAGACTTCCATTGTAAGTTACAAACTGAGGTGTGAGTAAAAATGATTTTCTTAGTCTAGAACTGAAACTGGAACATTCACTTAAATAGGACATTTAGTCCTAGCATTTGTACATCTTGGGGTCCTCGACAGAAGTAAGTTTGGAGACTTTATTTTTCATTGTCGCAATTTGGCCCTTACAAAAATAGCAAAATCATTGTAAAGTACAATTAAAATGAATGTCTTCACTAAATTATATAAACTTGCATGGGTGTGACCTTTTTTAAAAGTAAAAATATTCCATGTCTCAATTAGCCATACAATCTGCATGCATGCTAATGATTAAAAATAATAGCAAAAAGCTGTTTTATGCCTTCACACACCATATGCCATGTCAAGTTTATGTCAACTGCACACATAAGTCGTCACCTTTATTTATATAGTAGTATACTTTCCGTAAATATTGAAATACAGTGTTCAGTGAATATAAATACACTGTATTGTATTTATACAATAGCAGATTGTTCCAAAGCAACTTTACAGTGATAAACAGGAAAATCAATATGCAAACATAATTCCGTTCTGCTGTAAAGCAGCTCTAAAAAGAAGAGTGTTGTTGTTCAGCTGAGGTCAATTCAGTCATTGTTAATTCTGCTCAAAAACTGTGTAAAGACTAAAGAGCAATAAATAAAAAAAAGACAAATGAGTGAAATTCAGCTATAAAGCAGCTCTGTAGAAAACAGTGATGTCATCATCCTGCTCGGCTCAGTTCTCATCCAATAGTGTCAGTGCGGATCTGTAAAATCGCTGAATATTAAGTGTCCCCAACTAAGCACGCCCGACTGGCACAGACAGGATCTCTTGTGTGATATGAAAAGCAGCCTTGTGTTTGTGGCCTTCACTAATAGTGTGCATGGGATATGAAAATCAGAGACCTGAGGTCCGACTGCATATGCACAAATTTGTGTCCCGATGTTCTGCAGATTTTAAATATGTTTGAAAGAGACTATTTCACTTGTTCACTAAAACTATTTTTGCTCTTCATAACAGTCGCTCATTCGCACGCAGGGTACAATGAACATAGAATAACAGACATCCGTTTATTGCAGTCATTAATGCAATCATCTTTCCCAAGTGGAATTTCACTGATATTTATACTGCCTGTTTGGTGATTCAAGCTACAGTGCCATGGGTTTGTTCCCAGGTGAACCGGTTCAGATGAGCAGGTCTGTTCAGGACAGTGTTTGAATGTGGGGGTGCGACGTTACCCGGTAATTACGCCAGGAGAGGGTGAGCTCGTGTGTCAACGCTGGTGTTGACTTACTGTACCTCGAGTGTTGTCATGCGTGCAAAACACTGTACATACTAGAATCTGATCGTGACAAATATGTGGAAACTAATTTATGCAAGCTTAAGTGACAATTAAGAGTTTAACTGGATGACCTAACAGCCTTTTCTCTCTCTCTCTTTATCAGTGTGATAGGAAAGAGTGATTGAGCCACATGGGGAGATGATGCAAGGATTCTGAACTTATTAGGTGAAAGGGGAGATCTGACAAGGCTAATAGAGATAGAGTCAGTACTCAGAGCAGTTTCCCAACCACTGTGACAGGTTGTCTAGCCTGGCAAGCCAGACCTACATCAGATGTTAGGTCTGGGAACTCACAATTGGCATACCTCAATCCAAGGGGCGGGATAAACGGTTGTCTTTCAAATTCTCTCTACACGCAATTGGATAGCGCCACAACCAACCAGAGCAACGGAGAAGGTGACGATATATCAGACTTTTACCGTATCCAGTTGGCAAAACTCCGAACACATCTTGTTTTTTTTTTAAAATGACTCAAGTGCCGTTCTTTGTTCTTGTTTCAAAGAAAAGCTTAACTTCAAATCATGCAAAGTCGCGGCCAAAGCCAAATCGAAAGACAGCTGTTCGCCAGCAGCAGCCATTTGTTTTCATGTAGCAGTGAACTGTCGCAACTCTGTCGTCATTGTTAAGCCCGCCCGCCGACTCTATACGCGATGTGATTGGCCTGACCAGTTTTTGTTTTTTCCAGCTCAAAAGTCTATGGAGAGTTGCTAGACCACACTTTGCTGCAAAATTATTTTTGCTGTTGCTAGGGTGCGTCTAGATTTCTAGGCTACAGGTTGTCAGGTGTGCCATGGAGAATTATCAAATTCAAAGAAGAAAAATAAATATAAAAATAAATGCTCCAAATAAGAGTATATTGTCGCTGTCGGGCTGAAACCTTGTATTTCTAAATTCTGTTGTTTTTATTTATTTTAAGAATCAACGCCACTGGTCATTCTTTACACCTGTATGAGGGTTTACAAATCATTAACCAACGAAATGTATTAAAATTGCGACTAAAATGAAGTAGCTTACTAGGCTAACTCCATTGGGATCCTCAAACTGTCAGTCAAACCTCATAACTCCACCTCATCTATCATGAATGAAGTGCTGCACGCAGGTTGGAGAATGGAGATAGATCGCTTCTTGTTTGCAATGTAAAGGTAAACAGAACTGATGTTTGAAAAAGAACAGCTTTTTCTTTACTGAAGAAACACTCTATAAAGGCTAATGTTTTTTATATTTAAAGAATGGAGAAGAGTCTTAGCCTGGTATTTGCTTGCGTAGCCAATATACTGTTAAATATCCTGTGCTTCATCTAATTTCATGATATTTTGTCCAACGTATTCAACAAGAAAAACTGAGCGCCCACATATCAACCATAAACTTTTCAAAATGGATGAAAACCTAATGTGATGCATTTACTGCCTCAGATGCACCCATGATGGACTCCATTTGATCTTGATTTTCATAAAATGTTAATATTATCATGACAAGTGCAAGTGTCTGGCCATATATAAAGCCACAAAACCAACTTTGACGAAGTGTTTAATTATTTAAACATTACTAGGTTTCCGCCCTACAGCGACGATATGAAAATGTTTTGTTTTATCATCACCAACAACACTTCAAAATGGACACAAAACATTATGTTCCGAGTTTTATGAAGTTATGCGATGAGGAACAAATTTTATTTGTTGTTCACTGATTATTTTCCCCTCTAGTGAGTGGTTAAATGCTGCAACCATTTTATTTATTTTTATTGTAAAATAAAATATTTGAAAAGGTCTGACT
The DNA here is from genome assembly GCA_036326025.1 of Chrosomus eos. Lineage (NCBI taxonomy): Eukaryota > Metazoa > Chordata > Actinopteri > Cypriniformes > Leuciscidae > Chrosomus > Chrosomus eos. Next base: position 9,909,772 of record CM070834.1, read on the forward strand.
CAAAAATGACTATTACATGAGCGATCATTTTATAACTTCGGAAGGAATATGTTGTATTATAAATAATACTTCAGTGATTTTAAGCTCCAGTCCTCATTCTTCGTAATTAATTACTTTGAAAACTGACCTGTACAGTTTTACCTTGGTATCATTAAGATACTTTTACAGTTTTTATGTTTTAATTAGTTATTATTTTAATTAGTTTTAGTTACTTTAGTACAGTCGTTAAACTAAATGAAATGAAAAGTAAAAATGTTGCAGCTATTTGATATAAAACAAATTTAACGTTTTTTAAAATATATTTTAGTTAACATTTATTTGATTTTCAAACAAGATTTTTAACATTTTTATGGTTTTAGTTAACTTTAATTACCCTGGCCTGTGTGTTATTGAGAATATCTCCTTTAATGTTTCACAATAGAAATGAAGTAAACATGAGGGTAAATGAAGACAAAATTAACCTCAAAAACATGGCAGTAACCTTCAATCAGAGTCATTGTGTGTTCTTGATAAGCGACTCGTGAAGTTTAACATCTATGATAACCAAGCTTGGCAGGGGTTAAACTCTTGTTCCTTTGTGCTTGTGTACCAGGGTAATGTGTCAGAGCACAGGTTGACATTTATGATTACAGAGTTTATTTAGGATGTGTGTAGTAACAAATAAAATGTGTGCTGGTCCATAGCTGGTGGTAAGAGTGTGGGGTTGATCATGAGTGTGCAGGGATGATGTATTTTTGTAGACCAAAACCTAGAAACAAGTAAGCAGACTTGTTTTTCTGATGTATATTGTGATATAAAAACAGTTTCAGCAGTGCTAGCTTCGCTGTCTTTGTGTTAAAAAACACACCTTGGCTTGTATATCTACTTTCGTCTTTCTTTACAATGGTCACAGTGAACCGTCACGATCCCCTAGCAGTAAATATCCCACTGTGACACAATGAATCACAACTTTGCCCTTTTCTTATTAGGCCAAAACACACTTTAGGGTGGATTTAAGTTTCATACACTTGTGTGTTTTCTCCTCTTCTTGTCTCTAGTAAAGCAGCGAAGACTTACATAACTTCTCTTGTTGCCCTTCGACTGAAAATTACAACCAAAAATATATCAGTATTTTTTTTTTTCTGAGTTGTGTTGCAGCAAAATTAGCAACAGTAAGTAGCTCATCAAGTGCAACTATTTGATGTCATGATCCAGAATGCACTGCGCACCTAAAATCCCCCCCCCCCCCCCCCCCCCCCCCATTGTCCAAAATATGTATAAAACGATGTGGATTTTTTAAAATAACGTAAATCTTTCATGGGTTTTCTACGACATATTTCAGTAAGAGACAAGTCTTAATACCTGGGGTTTCCTTTAAGGCCCGGATATACTCACATTTGTTTTTTCGTTCTTCATTTAGGGATGAATTCTAAACAAACCCAAAATTCGAAATACGTGGTCAGGGATACACTGTTAGCGAACATCCGGCCACACTGCTGAGAACAAAGTTTAGGTGAATATGTAAATATGTGCCAATGTGTGATGACCAAATCTATGTGGCATGATGTTACTATGGTAGTGCCATGGTACTTTTCTTTTTGTTAGAGTACATTCTAATACAATCATTGTACTGATTGATTATCATAATTCATATACTATGCTATTTACATGGTACACTACAGTTCAAAAGATTGGTGTCAGTTCTTTTCTTTTAAGGAATTAATACTTTTTTCAGCAAGGATGCATTAAATTGATCAAAAGTGAATGTTTAGAATGTTACAAAAATTCAGCTTTGTCATCACATGAATAAATAACATGTATATTAAAATAGAAAACTGTTATTTAAATTGTGATAATATTTCACAATTATCCTGCTTTTTTATCAGATAAATGCAGCCTGAGTGAGCAGGAGAGACTCAAAAACATTTAAAAAATCTTACCGACCCCAAATGTTTGAATGGAACAAATGTAATAATTTTGTTCTTCTTGTTCTTTATACAGTCACATTTATACAGTTCCTATGACAGAATAAAAAGAAAATAATATCAAAAATGTCTCTGTGTAATGATGAGGTAGATTGTTAAACTAAATGAATTCAAACAATTCAAATAAACTTACAGTAAAAATAGCACCTAACCCTCCTGTTATAAAACACACATGCAGAGACTGGCTTAGAGCGAGATCTCTGTGCAGCGAGCTGTTGTTTACCATTCACAACATGTCAAAACTCGAACCCTCAGGGTCATTTCACAACCATCACTATTGAGGAAGCATGTAATGAGCACAAAGATTCATGTCAAAAAGCATTGCTGAAACTAATGCCTGTGTAAACTGGAAACAGACATGCATTTTTGTGCATTATTGAACCAGAGCTAAATAAAATCAAATGAACAGTAAATGTTTGGTAAATCAAGCGTCGCTTTACTATTGCTCATACTTGGTACTTATTACTTGGGGTGAAGTGTTGTGCTAAACCACTAACCCTAAGTATTTGAACACGATTCATTGTGTCATCTTTCAGGGTCCTGAAATGTTTGAATGAATGAGTTTTGTTGACTCTCTTCAGCTGCGGTGTTGCATAACCACAGATGTCTTTTGCCCACATTTGCTCCACTTATTCACATTACTGATATGAAGCTCTTATGTGTTCAAAGGTCTCACAGATACGGCATCTGTAATCTCTCTGTTCTATCGCACAACATCACAGTAAACCTCTAATAACTAGATTAGCCTATAGAATAGTACCTAGTATTATTTAGAAATTACACAAAAAAAATATTTTCTTGAAATCTTTAATTTTTGACGTGCTTTTGGCACTTTTATTTTTATTCAGGTTTAACTTTATAACCTATATAAAGGTTATAACCAGTTTTACTTTTAATTTGTATTTATGTGCAATTTGTATTTTAGTTCTTTAATGTCAACTCAACAACATCATTTCAGTTAGTCGCCAAGGCAATGTTTCATTTTTATTTAATTTTTTATATTATTTTTTTGTATAAACTAACAAAATAGTTTTAGTTTAAGTTAACTATAAGAACCTTGTCTTTTACACACATACAAGTGCATTCATACATGTTAGCTTGGATAATTATTGCATTGATAAAACAAAATCTATGGCACTTTAGTTTGTCTAAATATGTTGTTTTTAGAGATTTAAACCAACTTTTTGACCAAACCATTTTGGAATTCAGAAAATCTGTATAATTACATGGTGCTGCTTAACAGATATTATTAGTGTTGCAGTCTTTTTATGCTTGAACTTGAAGCTTGTGATTCGAAACCAAGTTACGGACATTATCAATATGTCAAAATGTGCATTTTTGATGGGCTATTACGATTAAAATCGACAAACAGCCCTACTAAAACGTTTGATTCCTTCCTGGTGAATGATAAAATGGTGGGAAATTCCTCGCATTGAAAGATATAGAAGCCATATGTGAAAATGGATTGAGTGACTGTGATCAGTCGTGCTCTGGATAGTAATGTCTGTTTACTTCCTGCAGGGTAATCCGGTTCATGGTTCGTCATGTGAAGTATTTCCTGGGTCTGCGCTTTCAGGTCAGCGGCTGGGAGCATCTACAGACAGAAGGACCCTACGTCATCATCTCCAACCACCAATCATCACTCGACGTGCTAGGTGAACCAATACACTTAATGTGTTCGGTATTACCATTGTTACCCACTCTTCCCTTTCAAAACATGGTTGGGGTCAAAATCCTGTTTAAAGAGCTCTGCCAACATGACCGGACCTGCATGAATTAGCTTCTTTCTACACGCACACCCAGAAGTCACATGATCGTGCTTGTGCAACCAGTGTTTCTGTACTGATTCTCTCCTCATCTCTGCAGGCATGATGGAGATACTGCCGGACCGCTGCACGATGGTAGCTAAGAAGGAGCTGGTGTGGGCCGGGACGGTGGGCATGATTTGCTGGCTGGGAGGAATCGTCTTCATCAACCGCCGAAAGACCAGAGACGCCAAGAATGTCATGAGTGAAGCTGCTAAAACCATGTTAGAAGACCAGGTCTGTCTTTACTGTTTCCCTGACAATTCATTCAGATCTAACCACGTTAATTGATGCTATATGCTCCTATTGAAGAGTAGTTTCCTTTTTGATTTAAAAAATAAATAAAAATTACATGTTGTCATTATCATGTGACCTACCAGCATCAGTTGTGTAGCTTCACAGCCATCCACAAATCCTTTTTTTTTTTTTAAATCCATATTGAGACAATAAATCTTGCTGTGGCGGCTCCTGCCCTTTGGAATGTGTTGCCATTATCTTAAAATCCTCGGCAAGCATGGATATTTTTAAAAAAGACTTGAAGACTTATTTATTTCATCAAGCCTTTGGCATTTGATTAGGTCTAGAACTGTGAGTGCTTTGTTTCTTGCTTTTTCTCGGTGTGAGCAACTGAGTGATTTATGGTCTGATTCTCTGAGAGTCATGTCTTGATGTAATTTTATGTTCTGTGTTTTTTATAGATATTTATTACCTGTGGACAGCACTTTGGTCCATTTTAATGGTTTTGAAAGTGCTTTACAAATAAAAGTTGAGTTGAGTTGAGATAAATAGTAAAATTACTTCTGTTGATTTCTGAATACGAAACATTCTAACAGCAATGATGTCATTGTAATATTTTGCATACTAAATTTGTTGCGTCTATTTATCCATCTATATATTAATTGTCAGTCATTTTCAGTGGGTGCTGCAAAGAATCTCATTTTGTGTTTTAAACTCTCTGTAGATCCGATTGTGGGTGTTTCCAGAAGGCACACGGAATCAGAACGGCGGGCTTCTTCCGTTTAAAAAGGGAGCGTTTCATCTGGCCGTTCAAGCACAGGTGAGTGTTACTCCAGAACACCTGTGCTTAAAGGGATACTCTACTGGTTTTTCATATTAAACTATGTTATTCCCTTAACTAAGACGAGTTGATGCATACCTCTCTCGTCTCAGTGCGTGCGCTCAATCGCTGTCTTGCCGTGAACCTTTGTTAGATCTTATCTCAGCCCTGTTCATTCAATATGGGCCTTGAAGAGAAGTGACCAAACACCTCCACGTTTCCCCTATTTAAATACAGTTACTAGAGTAGTGTAACTCGACCAAGGACGGTGACACAAAATAAAACATTGCGGTTTTCTAAGCGTGTAAAATGGATAACTATATTGTATGGCAGAATACCATAGCAAGTGCTTGGGAGCACTTCGACTCGGCGCAGTAATATCATCTCTCGTGAAAAGTCCACTCCCCCCGCTCCCTCTCCTCCTCCCTCTCATTTCAATGGGAGCGGACTTTTCACGTATTGAATGAACAGGGCTGAGATGAGATCTAACAAAGTTTCGCCGCAAGACAGCGATTTAGTGCACGCACTGAGACGAGAGAGGTATGCATCAACTTGTTTTAGTTAAGGGAATAACAGTTTTAAAGGGGTCCTGAACTGGCTTTTTAAATCTTATTATATTGTTGTCTAAGGTAAACTTATGACGTTCGCTTGGTTTTTGCATTCAAAAACATCCAAATGAATAAGTAATAGGCTATTTCTAACCTATTTTGAGCCTAGCTGAAAAACGCTCGGTTTTTATGGGCGTCTCGCACTGAAGACTTGGGAAGTAAACGGCCACTCCTGTGAGTAACAGTTTTGCATATTATAATGAGTTTCAACTCACCCGTCGATGCACTTGGGGGAAATTGTTTTGAAAACGTCCAATGTTGTAAAATGGCAACCGGAATGATTCGCCCATACATGTTCGACCCAGAGTCCATGTGTTGCACCATTCCTGTCAGATCCAATATAGACGGCACAGCACCGTTCTTTACTCTTAATCGGTCTGCAAATCCAGTCTTGTTTACAAAACAATCCTCAGTGAAATGAAGCGAACAGACGGACAATGTTTTACCTCATCAGCTGGAGTGGAACGTCATTAAAAATAAAGTTTATCCATGCACTCCTATTGGACTCCAGAGGAAGCTTATGCAGCGACTGTCTTCTTCCACAACCAGGCACTGCACAATATTTTGTAAACGTCATGTTTATTGCTCGGTAGCTCGATCCGGTTTGTCATCACGAGGTAGGCCTGTGTTATTTAGCTATGCGTGTAATGCGCGAATCGGTGGGCGGGGCTAAACCGGCCGTGTTGAAGCAGGCGTTGATCTTCTTCTGCGGGGGTGGTGTTTTATCCTCTTTGACGTCATATTTCCCCACTTTGAAAAACGAGGCGTTTGCTGAGGCTGGTGTCAATAAAAGCATTTATTGGAATAACAAGGACGTTTTCAGTTCTGAAACTTGCAGGATATTCTCATAATATGATGACCTCTCAGATGTCAAAAGCTCAAGGAAATTTTGATTTCTCAGTTCATCACCCCTTTAATATGAAAACCAGTAGAGTATCCCTTTAAAGACCCCTGTGGTGAAAATCAAGTTTTTAATGATGTTTATATGTCTGTTTGGTGTTTTAAAATGTACTTAAAGACAAACCATGTGCAAATTCACCAGTCAACTAGCCTGACTTCGTTATACTCATATTCTAGTCAGAATGTGAGTCTGATACTGCTCCATAGGGCTTTGATTATGAGGCGTGTCTTAGCCGAACCAGGAAAAAAAAAAACTCTGCACTCAACTTGATAGACCTACAACCAATCAGAGCAATGCAATAATTGACGTATGTTGAGCAACGCATAGTTGTCAACAGAACTCAACTGCACACACTAGAAAAAGTATGGAAAAAATAATGTGTTAACGATCTTTGCCGGTGTTGCAAAAAAAAATGAAGGATTTGCGGAGTAGGCCTACTTGCAAACATACTAGCATTTTTGAAAGAAATACGTTTTTGATGACGTGATGATTACGTCATTGGATGGATTATCTGTCCATCATCGTATAAAGCCCGCCCTGGCAATTTGATTGGCCTGACGATTTCTGAACCGATCATAATTACTCCTCAATGGATCGAGTCCAGACAGAACTTCCCGACCAAAAAATGTTGTGGGCGGGGTTTGGGCTGGCATCCAGGCTACCAGTCAACTCCATTGCAGAGTATTTTCTCCTTAAAACTGCAGTGAAACAAAGACAGCTTCAAAAACACGGTTTGAAATGTCCTTGTTTCCTGCGGTTACAAACATGTAACCCGCCAACGTGAGGGGCGGAGCTTTTCTCCACTGACATTCGATGATTAATGTGTTTTAAGGATGCTGGTTTTTAGACGTTTGATAACATAGACAAGGCAAAGGCTAATCATATGAATTAGCGTTATGTGTGTGACGTTGTAAGAGCGATACATACAGTAAAGCGCATTATCATTCTAATACATCGACTTGTATACGAGCCTGTACAATTCACTCTTCTTCTGAATGCATTTCTGGTCAAACGTATATAGCTGAATTAAACCAGTATTTCCACTTGACATTGTTTAATGTTTATCACAGTGGATCAGGTATTCTGAGCTGGTGTGTGGAGGCGGGGCTAATTTGCATATTTTTCTGAAGCAAGGGTGTAGAGTTACATTCAAGTTAATTTAAGGCATGAGGAAATAGTTTTCACTGGAAAAGACTTTTAAATATGTCATTTTTTTATGAAAGATGAGTTTTAAGGGATACATCTTGATCTAGCCTGACGTGTAGGTGCAAAGTACAAAGCTTAAGTCATTTACCTGAACAAGCTTGAGCTCAAAGGTCCCTCATCAACCCATGACACCTGTGTCACGGGTCAGAGGTCGTAAGGGAGACCGGCTTTACCCTTGTAGTGTTGTGTGTTATCTTCACCAACAGAGGGAGCCGTTGCTTCTTATATTCGCTCCTGTTCTAGTGCAGCCACATAGAAACTTGAACTCTTATGCACAAACTCATTTCCAAAGCCACATGAAACATTCCTTCAGCATTTCTTCCTTTGTTGAGGCTTGTGGAAAAGTTGGATTATAAACCAATTGGATTATATTTGTATTGGACTAATGAAACTAATGGCGGTTTGGTCACTTAGGGTGTATTCACACCAGGAATGTCCGATAGTTCACTTGCTTTGGTCCGGACCAAATAATTTTTTTTTCTTTTCTTTTGGTACGGTTCGCTTTCACACTACTCTTTTTGCAAGTGAACCAAAATTTGTAAACAAAACCACACGTGTGCTAAGGTCGTCCATTCATTGGACAAGGATTCTCAAGTAGGGAAATCAGGAAGTGCAAAAAAGGCTCAGCATGGAGATATTTCGTACTGCAATATTTGAGGAGCTCTTTTCCAAAACGCGATAAATCCATTTCAATAGTTTTCAGGAAAATTACATTTTTTACCTAGACCCACACATCTTGTGAATATTCAATTTATCTTGTTAATAATGTTTTTTTTCCTCAGTCTGAACATGTTGAACAATTATTATTAAATTAAACAACAATATTGTTGATGATAAATTCAAAGTTAATTTTTTTTTCTTCAAAACGCTATAAATCCACACAAAAATGGTGATGATTTTGCCCACTTAATTAAGTTTTGTTTTGTAGAAAGCCTTTCTTTAAAGTGGATTTCGTTTTGTATAAATTGTATCTTAATTTTAATAATGTTTTCATTAACCAATTGCCTGAATTCAATAAATAAGCAGCAAATAGACAATATAATCATGACATGGAGGCGTCGCCGCCGGCACTTGCATTGCACGTGAGCTGGAGCGCATCTCATCATAAATTAACCGAAATTCAGCGTAGCCTATGCTTCACAGCAGACATGAGAAATTTATCTATATAGAAAGATTGAAATGTCTTTAAACGAAACAATTAAAAACGAAAATAAATAGCCTACTCTCTGATTATGCAATCCATTACACGCATTTCTCTCTATAGGCGCGTACAGAGATGCTGATCGTCAGTTTCATCTTTGCAGACACTGACACACAGAAAACAGTTGATTAATAATAAATAAAATAAAAAATTCGATTTTCGAACGATATTCGACTTTTGCTCTTTGATCGTCGAATGGCAGAAATTATAATATAGACAGAAACCTTTGGCAGCAGCATCTACCCCCATGTAGGTCTCACTGGCTCATCAAGGCCATCAAAAGTATTATCACCGTTTAAAGCACTCATTTTGAGGAATGAATGAACATAAACAAACCTCTGTTCAGCGCGCCGATGTTGGATTGCGTATAACGCTCACTGAAGTCTGATTTGTCTATAGGATTTATCGCGTTTAGGCTAAAAATAGGTTTGGCGCTTATCGCGGTTTGGAAAAGAACTGCATCTTGCAGTACATTCTAAACAAGGAAATATAGCGATTTGGCATGAAACATTGATGGAGCAGTGAATAGGTTCAGAACACAGCGCAGAAGACGGATAAGGTATAAAGTTTTCATTCATGGAGAGGGGCTATGTTCACAGATTCAAATATGAGATTCTTAACGAGTGCTGTCAATGTTAACGCTTGCGATAGTTTGTCCAGTTTAACGCAGCATCATCTTGTTTGGTTCGATTGAATCGAACTCTAGTTCGTTTACCCCCTTGGTGCGGACCTTTTGGGCAGGTGTGAATACAACAATCGAACTCGGGTGCGGACCAAACAACCGAACCGAGACCCAGCTGAAGAGGTGGTCTCGGTACGGTTCCAAACGAACTCTGGTACGGTTCGTTTACGGTGTGAACATGAACCGACCCAATTGCAAGAAAGATCTGTTGTAGCCTACTACATTCCATTCCGGCGCGCTGTCTGGCCACACGATACTGTTGCGCGTCTTTCTGTGTGTCGTGTGTGCATCATTGGAATGGAATGAATGAATGAGTGTGCATTAGGACATTCACATACAGAGCGTTCTCTTTAGTTTAATCGTGCATAGATGCAAACAAAGCTTTTGCAGTTCATATAATGCGATAGTTACAATACAAGGATGATGCTGCGTTAAACTGGACAAACTATCGCAAGCGTTAACATTGACAGCACTCGTTAGCAGTATTAAGAATCTCATATTTGAATCTGTGAACATAGCCCCTCTCCATGAATGAAAACTTTATACCTTATCCGTCTTCTGCGCTGTGTTCTGAACCTATTCACTGCTCCATCAATGTTTCATGCCAAATCGCTATATTTCCTTGTTTAGAATGTACTGCAAGATGCAGTTCTTTTCCAAACCGCGATAAGCGCCAAACCTATTTTTAGCCTAAACGCGATAAATCCTATAGACAAATCAGACTTCAGTGAGCGTTATACGCAATCCAACATCGGCGCGCTGAACAGAGGTTTGTTTATGTTCATTCATTCCTCAAAATGAGTGCTTTAAACGGTGATAATACTTTTGATGGCCTTGATGAGCCAGTGAGACCTACATGGGGGTAGATGCTGCTGCCAAAGGTTTCTGTCTATATTATAATTTCTGCCATTCGACGATCAAAGAGCAAAAGTCGAATATCGTTCGAAAATCGAATTTTTTATTTTATTTTTTATTAATCAACTGTTTTCTGTGTGTCAGTGTCTGCAAAGATGAAACTGACGATCAGCATCTCTGTACGCGCCTATAGAGAGAAATGCGTGTAATGGATTGCATAATCAGAGAGTAGGCTATTTATTTTCGTTTTTAATTGTTTCGTTTAAAGACATTTCAATCTTTCTATATAGATAAATTTCTCATGTCTGCTGTGAAGCATAGGTTACGCTGAATTTCGGTTAATTTATGATGAGATGCGCTCCAGCTCCCGTGCAATGCAAGTGCCGGCGGCGACGCCTCCATGTCATGATTATATTGTCTATTTGCTGCTTATTTATTGAATTCAGGCAATTGGTTAATGAAAACATTATTAAAATTAAGATACAATTTATACAAAACGAAATCCACTTTAAAGAAAGGCTTTCTACAAAACAAAACTTAATTAAGTGGGCAAAATCATCACCATTTTTTGTGTGGATTTATAGCGTTTTGAAGAAAAAAAAATTAACTTTGAATTTATCATCAACAATATTGTTGTTTAATTTAATAATCATTGTTCAACATGTTCAGACTGAGGAAAAAAAACATTATTAACAAGATAAATTGAATATTCACAAGATGTGTGGGTCTAGGTAAAAAATGTAATTTTCCTGAAAACTATTGAAATGGATTTATCGCGTTTTGGAAAAGAGCTCCTCAAATATTGCAGTACGAAATATCTCCATGCTGAGCCTTTTTTGCACTTCCTGATTTCCCTACTTGAGAATCCTTGTCCAATGAATGGACGACCTTAGCACACGTGTGGTTTTGTTTACAAATTTTGGTTCACTTGCAAAAAGAGCAGTGTGAAAGCGAACCGTACCAAAAGAAAAGAAAAAAAAAATTATTTGGTCCGGACCAAAGCAAGTGAACTATCGGACTTTCCTGGTGTGAATACACCCTCAAACTACTTCCTGATTCACTCCATAGGCTTTATTTTGTATGGAGAAAGTTTTTTTTTTTTTTAATTCCCACTGAGTTAATACTTTATAGACCCCATGAAATGGTTTTAAAGCAAGTTTTCATCCGGTTTTTCTTTTGAAACAGGAAGTTAGGCTAGTCATGTTAACAAAATCCTTCTCTTTTTTGTTTTGTTTCGTAATCTCTAAACTACTTTATTGTATTGCCAATCTAGAGAGCATTTGATTTAACCTAAAAATTTTACATGCCTCTAAACACAAGAAGATATGATCAATATTTTTGGTAATTTTTTCTGAAGCGTTAGACTGTACATTTTTAAATGCATACTGTATATCTGCTAAACTGCTATTTTGTCCATTTTTAGGAGTGAACTAGCATATATATTAGGCTCAATGCTAACAAAGCCTTAAGGCTAATAATAAAACTACATTTGTATGGCCACAAAAATTATTTTGGATAATTGCTGTAATGTTGAGACAAACCTATCAATAGCCGAATATTTGAGACTGACTTTGGGCTGGAAAGGGTTTATGTCCGCACTTTCCCCTCGGAGTTGTTGTTGGTGTAAAGAGGTTTTGAAATGAGCAGGTGGAATGAATTAGAAGAAACGTGAAATTATTCTAAACGCAACAAGTTCATGTGAGGTAACATTAATTGTGCAGGTAAGCAAAGCTTGTATGTATGAGTCTGTGTAGTTGGAATTTAATAGTCATTTTACTTTATTCTGAACTTAAAGTCACTACATGTGTGTGTACATTTGTGTGATGATGCATACTGATATCAAAATGGCAGGCTGACATAATCAAAACCAGATGAGCATGTGAGTTAAGGCGGACAGACATCACTTAATCTAGACCAGAGTAATGGAGCCCTGATGGTTCTCATTAGTTAAGGCAAAATATGTGAACAGTCTATGCTTTTCTTCTCTTTATCTGTGTTTAACATCTTGGCTTTATGCAGCTACACCACATGTGACCTGACGGAGTTTTAGACCTGGTCTAGACTTTGAGATGTTTAGTAGAAATTGTTTAATTGGGCTTTCAGCAAAATATTTTTTTCTTTCATATTATACACTTATTGGGTCTCATTCATGAAACACGAGCAGGACGAACTTTTGTGTAAATCGTGTGTAAAGTGGTACTGGCGTAAATTTTCGGATTCATTAAGATGTTCGTATTTTCCAAATGTTAGTTGGTACGCAAGAAATCTACACCTGCTCCCAGCCATGCGTAAATAGTGCGCTTAACACCCGAACGTTTTGCTCATTAATAAGGCTGCATTTTAATGCACCTTAATCGGGTACATATTTACACAGAATTTTAAAAAAATATTATATATAGTAATTACATACGTTTTTTTTATTATGAGAGCCAGTAATAGCATCTGCGATGGTGGTCCTTCTCCAGTTTGAATACGATTTTTCCGAAGTGAACTAATTAGATTTTTGCTCTCAAGCTTAATATCGAACCATTTTCTTTTCACTTCTGGGACTGTTCGATTAACAGATGAAACTCCATTAACTGCATCTGTAATACGCTGCCAAGCTTCCTTTTTTTTAAGGACCTGATACGCCACTATGTACGCTTGAAAATAAAATGTGGCGTTTTGAATGAACTTCTGATAATAAAACTTCAATTTCTGCATCTGAGAATTTTTTCTTTTTCATTCGCATTCATGTCATAATATGATGCCCATATATAGTTGTCAGTCAGATTTAAAGGGGTGATGAACTGAGAAATCAAAATTTCCTTGAGCTTTTGACATCTGAGAGGTCATCGTATTATAAGAATATCCTGTAAGTTTCAGAACTGAAAACGTCCTTGTTAGTCCAATAAATGCTTTTGACACCAGCCTCAGCAAACGCCTCGTTTTTCAAAGTGGGGAAATATGACGTCAAAGAGGAAAAAACACCACCCCCGCAGAAGAAGATCAACGCCTACTTCAACACGGCCGGGTTAGCCCCGCCCACCGATTCACGCATTTTACACGCATACATAGCTAAATAACACAGGCCTACCTCGTGATGACAAACCGGATCGAGCTACCAAGCAATACAAAATATTGTGCAGTGCCTGGTTGTGGAAGAACAGTCGCTGCATAAGCTTCCTCTGGATTCCAATAGGAGTGCATGGATAAACTTTATTTTTCATGACGTTCCACTCCAGCTGATGAGGGTAAAACATTGTCCGTCTGTTCGCTTCATTTCACTGAGGATTGTTTTGTAAACTAGACTGGATTTGCAGACCGATTAAGAGTAAAGAACGGTGCTGTGCCGTCTATATTGGATCTGACAGGAATTGTGCAACACACGGACTCTGGGTCGAACATGTATGGGCGAATCATTCCGGTTGCCATTTTACAACATTGGACGTTTTCAAAACAATTTCCCCCAAGTGCATCGACGGGTGAGTTGAAACTCATTATAATATGCAAAACTGTTATCCACTCACAGCAGTGGGCGTTTACTTCCAAGTCTTCAATGCGAGACGCCCATAAAAACCGAGCGTTTTTCAGCTAGGCTCAAAACTAGGTTAAAAAATGGTGTATTATTTATTCATTTTGATGTTTTTGAATGCAAAAACCAAGCGAACGTCATAAGTTTACCTCAGACAACAATATAATAAGATTTAAAAAGCCAGTTCATGACCCCTTTAATGGGCGGGATTTATGGTAATTGAGAATGAACATGCACGCGCGTCCCATTTACGACTGATTGGAATTCATTAACACACACACACATTTACGACTGATTGGAATTCATTAACACACACACACATTTCACTATCACATCTGACGTTTACGAAGTATTTGTGAATCAGGAGAAGAGTTTTCGGGAAGGTGTCTTTACGTGCAAATCACTCACATATTTACTCGTATATTTACGAATGTTTCATGAATGAGACCCATTATTTTTAAAATATAAATCAGTAGTTAATAATTTACTATCAGACACCCGTTTACACACACTGTCCAGCTGTGTTGTCATGATAACCGACCACTTCTCTGCATCTATTATCAGTGTGGGAGAATAGTTGAGTCTGTGTCGGATCATATTTTTGTGTGTGAGAGCGTTTCTAATCCCTGCTGATATCTATCTCTCTCTCTCTCTCTCTCGCTCTCAGGCTCCCATCATACCCATCGTGTTCTCATCCTACAGTAACTTCTACCTACGAAAACAGAAAGAGTTCAAATCAGGTAATGCACATTACAAATGTATGTTACAGAGAAACACAGGGTTCCTGCGCAGTAAGGAAAAGTAAGGAATGTGATTTAAGTCATTTCCAGTTCTGGATAAGTATTTGAAATTATATGTGTTTCCACACTATTTCCACTATTTTGATTTATAAAATGAATTTCCAAAAAACAAATGTATTGTACAAGCAGAGTGTTTTTCATGGCGTTTAGTGGTTGTTTAACACGACTGAATGAATTCAAGACACTTTTCTTCATTGAACATTAAAATTCATTAACATTTTCTGAATTAATGTAATCAGTTATGTAATATTATTTAAAAATTAACGTGTTATTAAATGTATTTATAATGTATGCGGTCGTTGAAAATGTGAATATAATCAATATTATTTTAAAACTTGTATGAATTCACAATATTACATTTAAAATAAATTAAGTAAATCCTGTATTTTAGCATTGCAGTGTTAATAAAATGCTGCACATTGGTTTAGTGTGATATTCTGACAGTCATTTGTAACAATATTCCACCAATTATTTGGCAACGTAATATAATACATTTTCCGAATGTAACATACGATTTAAAAACCATTTATCATATGTTAAAGGAAAACTCCACCTTTTTTTGAAATAGGGCTTATTCACATTCTTTCCTACATTTAGATAGGTGTGCAAATGCAGTTTTGTCTGCTGTTTTAGTTTGACAGGGTCGGCGCTAGCTTAGCTTAGCACAATGAATGGAATCCTTTGTTGCCAGCTAGCATGTCCTGAGTAAAAGTGATAAATTTATTTTTTTAAAAACACGTAATTACTTCTTGTGGCCTGTGTATTCACAACGAGTACAAATAGCGCTGCAGATTAACACTAGGCGATTTCCTAGGCAGATATTGACTTGGGACTATATTAGGGGGAAGCACAGGCGAAGCACTGCTACTTGGGATTTCATGTGTTGCATGATATCTCTGCGCCCAAGTAGCAGTGCTTCGCCTAAGTAGCAGTGCTTCGCCTGTGCTTCCCCCTAATATCTGCCTAGGAAATCGCCTAGTGGTAACCTGCAGCGCTATTTGTACTCAAAAATTTTTATCACTTTTACTCAGGACATGCTAGCTGGCAACAAAGGATTCTATTCATTGTGCTAAGCTAAGCTAGCGCTGACCCTGTCAAACTAAAACAATGCATGCTCTGAGACAAAAATGCATTTGCACACCTATCTAAATGTAGGAAAGAATGAATAAGCCCTATTTCAAAAAACGGTGGAGTGTTCCTTTAAATATAGTCTAAAAAATCCGCCATTTCTACATATTAAAACATTTTGGCAATTAATGACTAATGAACATTTCCACATTGTTTCTAACAGGAACCATCACTCTGAAAATTCTTCCAAAGATCGAGACGAAGGGACTGACGGCAGATGATGTCACAGCTCTCTCCGACCAATCATTCGGCGTCATGCATTCGGCCTTCCTGGAGATTTCCAGCCAAGCTCCCCAGTGCAACGGGCCGTCCAGCCACTGAGCGCTGCCGCCGCGCCCTTTCTTCCGCTCCGACGACAAGGATGGCTCGAGACTACGTCGTTGCCGTGGTGACGGTAACCACGACAACCAGGCGCTTTAGTATCCTCTCCGACGGCCCCGTGAAGCAGGAACACATGTCCACACAAACAAAAAACACACAAGCATTCACGTTGACTACATACAGATGTCATATTAGCCAAGTTTTGATCTCCCGTTGGACTCCAGGGGGCGCTAAGCAGCGGAACAGTGTTTTTTTTTTCTTCACCTGGCCTGGTGTGACGCTTTGTTCCGTGTCCTTTTCGACGTCGGACTGCTTTTGTCGACGACGGGTTGAGTTTTGGAGCGACGCCCTGAGAACGTCATGGATGTGCGTTCGACATGCATGCCTTTTTGACTTTCTATGTTTCTCTTCCTTTCACTGATCTACAAGGACTCGTTTCGTTGGTTCGCGTAGGTCGCTTTTTCTCAAGGTACTCTGCCTGCATTATGGGAAATCGGTGGCAAATATCTGTTTGTTTTTTTTGTTTTTCGTATGCAAGTTTTATTGTTTGCTAGTTTTTTTCAAAGGTGGGCGCTCAAGATGCCCTTTATTGTTTTAGATAATTGATTTCAAGGAAAATTGCTGACCAAAAAGTGAATTCGGAATTGTCCAATACACTCCAGAGTAAAGCTTTTTGTGTCGTCACAACCAAGGATTTCGAAAAATGCCAAGAGATCGTTCGCTGCTTTCAAGGTTAGTTCATAACGAAGCTTTATCAAGTGCGGCTTCTTCCTGTGCCATGTGTCCAAAGTGTCTCAGCCGGTGGCTGCGTAATGCTAGAGTATTGTGAGAAACACTATTGATTATTGATCTGTGATCAGGATGATTAGCGTTTAGGGATAGAAATATGTTCCGTTTGCTTTGCTCGTTTCTTTTGTTTTTGTTTCTTTTCAGGCTACGAAATATCAGATTTCATTCATACAGATGCATTTAACATTGTTCTATCCGATTGTTTAAAGTTAAGTAGAAACCATTTACAAGTGAACTATTATTATAATAACTGATCGAATAAGTATTATCTAACACATTATATAGACTGGCACAAGGAGCCAACTTAACTAAAATGTGTTTAAGAGTCATTATTATTCAGACTTTTGATGGACGAAATCGAAAATCAGAATTTATTTTACATATGTAAGCAGACGGTAGCATCAAAACCTGTTCTTCCAACACCTCTTATGATATAAACCCAAGAAATGATTTATAATGTAAATCACTGAGGTTTGTAATATTTTAAGTGGATATTGACGTATAGAAAAATGATGCCTAGAAATGAACCATATTCGCAGATCATTCTTAGATCAGATATTAAACTTTGTTTTACCAAGAAAGTCCATATGAAAAATGATGAAATATATTTAAAAAAATGTTCACAATTTAATCTCAAAATGACCAATTATTTAACATCTATTTATTAAACCAGACTGTATCACCAGCTTATGGCAGAAAAATAATATAATATTTGTAATTATTTCAAAGACATTTCTAATCGCGCTGCATTTTTTATCTTATATTTAATGCTTGATGTTGCGGTTCTTATTGTTTAAGAATGTATAACATCCTTGATATATGTACAATGTTATTTAAGAGGACTGAACTGTACGCATTACATTATAATGGCTCGCTGAGCTGAAAGACATTTTCAGAACTGGTTATTGCTAAATGTCCTAATAAGACCCAGTGATTATTATTATTATTATTATTACCACTAGTTGTACAAATTTAAATACTGATGCAATTATTGAACCCTTTTATGTTGTGTATTAGGTCACAGATTTTATAAGGCCTTTTACTTTGTTTTCAGTGTATTTTTTGCCCTGCTGACTGAAAACCGTGCTGCGTACACAAATCTATGTACGAAAGTGTGTACAAGGTGTTGTGTGATTTTCACCAAAGCTATTAAGGATGTATAACAGGGGAAGCTTGTAAAAGCTCTGATTCTAAGATCCGTTAGACAAACCTGTCAGACATTTCACGGGCAGCCTTGTGTACGTGTGTGTATGAATGTGTGTGTGTGTGTGTGGTCCATTGTGTGTGCTGAACGTGTTTGTATGGTGACCAGACACACAAATGAGCTAAAGCCCATTGTAAAATCTGTAAAGTCATATAAGACGATGATTATATATAAAAATGTTGATTGTGGTATAATCTGGATGCGAACTGTTTAAAAACATCTAGGACAAAGAGTTAATAAAATCGTCTGTTTTTCCAATATGAATGTTAGGATTTGTTCTTGATGTCATCTGTGTGTATCTTTTTAAGTTTTTCTTTATCGTTTCACACACACAGGTTTCTATGTTTTATGGGGACTTTCCATAGACATGGTTTTTATATTGTACAATATAATTGAGGATGTTCCAAAATGCAAAAAAGTATGAAGCTAAAATGGTCTCAAAATTAATGCATTTACAAAGTGTGATTACAAATGTGTAAGCTAATTCACATAAAAAGTTCATATATCTGCAAACATCAATTAACAAACTTAATACCTAATGCAAATAAATATGTTGAATGTAAATTTGGTTGTGCATGTGCAAACATGAGTTAACGTACTTACAAAATATCATTAACAAATGCTAAATTCATATTCACAAAACTTTTTTCGTATATATACACACACACACACATAAATATTGGGGTGAGAGAGCGCCGCGAGGCTGGTGGTGTAATTGATAATGAGCGACACCGCAACGCACCTGTCTCGTATCTCTGACGGAGGAGCGACGACAGTGAAGATCAAGAGAAGAACAGGCCTGGATTTATGTTTTGTTTGTTTTATTATGTGACAGCAGTTGTCCGTGAGGGGCTGCTCTCTTTTACTTTCGTTTTGTATTTGTTCATTTAATTATTAAAGTCTGTGAATGTTCGCCGGTTCCCACCTCCTCCTTCCCACAATAACAAACTTTGCTACATTTGATATATATATATAAAACCTAATTGTGTTTTTGAATCACTGTTTGCATATTTTGTAAAATTTTCTCATTAATTTTGAGACTATTGTAGCTCCATAGTAAAAAGCAAAAAGAAATTCCAAATATATAATGTAATTTTTTTTTACAATTTGTGAACAAACTCTAGAAACATTAAATGTTTAAGCAATTTTATTTTAAAAAAATGTAAACATAAAATGATATTTTAAAAAAATTAAAATGTAGTTTTTTCCCCAATAGAAATACTCAGGAGAAGAACATGGAATTATAAATATATAAATTTACATATCTCCTGACCCAAACCTACACATGGAGACCCATACAGCTGCACTTACACCAAGATTAAATGAAAGAAATACGTTGAAAAACATTACGAAACAATCAAAGCATCCGGTCATCCACCATAAAACTCAAAGAGAATTTAGTTTGTTTGACATTGCTCTTCCCTACATGCTCTTCAAGTGGATTGAACATGTTTCCATGGTTCAGACCCTTTAATCGGTGCTGCAGTTGTTCATTTAGACATCAGATATTGGTTTCACTTGGATCAATCTTTGAGTGATCATCTAGTTTTCCTGGCAGGCACCTGATAAAGACACACATAAGATGTTTTTGTTATTTTATCTGTTGAAACAGATTGTACAGATAAGTTTCATACACATACATATATGCTTACAGGCTCCGATCCGCTCCTCCAGGAACCCGACCTGCTCGCTGAGCGAGTCGATACGGTCTAGTTGCTGTAGAGAATGCGACAGGAAGTTGGTCCTCTCAGACAGGAAGCTGTTACCGTCTCCCACACCATCCAACGGGAAGAGCGTGGTGAAGGGAGCCAGAACCATCTCTAGTTTCTACAGAGAGAGAGAGGAAGGTATTCTTACATTTAAAGACTCTGAAATTATGTCTTTACTAAAGTTTTTTTTTTTTTTTTTAAAGGAACACTTTGACTTTTTGGGACTTTAGCTTATTCACTGTATCCCCCAGAGTTAGATAAGTCCATATACATACCTTTTTCATCTCCGTGCGTGCTGTAGTCTGTTTGACGCACCCACCGCTAGCCTAGCTTAGCACAAAGACTGGATGTAAATGGCTACAGCTAGCACACTAATCCCAATAAGTGACAAAATAACGCCAACATTTTCTTATTTACATGTTGTGATTTGTATAGTCACAGAATGTACAAATAAAAAGGTAATATGAGACACAGCCACTTTTTAAACGTTTAAATACTGGGAACTATTTTCTCAGAAGGCGAAGCACTGCTACTTGGGCGGAGTGATAACCGCAGCACCTGAGACACGCTTTCTGCTCCTCACCACGGCGCTTCTCGGTGCTGCGGTTATCACTCCGCCCAAGTAGCAGTGCTTCGCCTTCTGAGAAAATAGTTCCCAGTATTTAAACGTTTAAAAAGTGGCTTTGTCTCATATTACCTTGTTATTTTTACACTCTGTGACTATACAAATCACAACATGTAAATAGGAAAATGTTGGCGTTATTTTGTCACTTATTGGGATAGTCTTTGTGCTAAGCTAGGCTAGCGGTGGGTGCGTCAACCAGACTTACAGCACGCACGGAGATGAAAAAGGTATGTATGGACTTATCTAACTCTGGGGGAAAGGTTGAATAAGCTAAAGTCCCAAAAAGTCGAAGTGTTCCTTTAAAGTGAGACTAAAATGGCAAATGTGTGAATAATGAAATGCTGTTATTCTGAAGCTTCCATTCATCAAAGAATTCTGGGGGGAAAATGTATCATGGTTTCTAAAGAAAAATATTAAGCAGCATTTCAACATTGATAATAATCAGAAATGTTTCTAAATCTAAATCTGTGAGAGGTTCTCCCTACTTGTTTCCTTGCCGCAGCTCATTACCTATTCATTATTTACAGTATTTGTTCATGTCTTCAATCATGCGTACTGTAGCAGATCTAGTCTATATTTTATTAAAAATATATTATTATTATTATAAAATATAATGCTTGTCACCGAATGAGGAATATGAAATTTAACATGCATATTACTGTTTTATCCTTACATATTGCATACCCTTCATCACATACTGTTATTACATTTAAATATGAGTGTTTAACAGTACATAGAGTATGTGCATAGAGTTTTGTTTATATCTTAATTGAGCAAGGTTAATAAGTGCTAACTTATTTATTACCTTTTCAATAACTTTAAATTATAGATAAACCTTTTGTAAGTGCTGAAAAACTTTTTTTTTGGCAACTAATGTTGTTAATAATGTGACTTTGTAATACCTTCTGTTCCTGAAAAACAAACTATTATTTACTAGAAATATCTGCCAAACACACTCTTTTCCTGACGAACAAAGTGTGTTTAAACCCGTATCTGGTGTTTTATGTTTCAGAACCTGTGATGTGTGAGGTTGACTACTGCTTTTAATTAAACCATTAGCAAGGCTTTGAACCAATAACCTCTCTTGGCAAACGTGCTACAGTTTCCTGTCGTTTGAAGTAGGATGTGTCCTGAGGGTGTGTGTGTGTGTGTGTGTGTGTGTGTGTGTGTGTGTGTGTGTGTGTGTGTGTGTGTGTGTGTGTGTGTGTGTGTGTGTGTGTGTGTGTGTGTGTGTGTGTGTGTGTGTGTGTGTGTGTGTGTGTGCGGGTTTCTGACCTGTTCGAGGAGCTCCACTCTGTTTTTAAGCATCTGAACTTCTTCGGTAACGTTCTCCACCAATCCCAAACCTCCACCTTTAAGAACAAAAGAAATACACAAAAATTAGACATGGACCACACACACACACACACACACACACACACACACACTGACATTCAGACTTCATTAAAACCCAGAACGCAGTGCACAACTCTATTTTTGATGTTTGATCCAGGCTTTGAACATAAATAACGCTTTTATTCAGACAACATGCAAACACACAAACTGACTTCTCTGATTGCATGAATCTATGATTAATATCCAAAGCGCTCCCAGAGCAGACCAAAGATCACAGAAGAATAGAAAGACAGACAGAATAGAACCAGAAAGAGAGAGAAGGAGTGTAGGGGGTGACAAAGGAGGAAAGTTTGAGGTTTGGCAAGAATATGATGCAAATACTTTGATATGCACTCGGGTCCAAAAGTCTGAGACAACTAGAGAAAATTCTTGTTCTTTGTTTTTCAATTTAATACAGTGTGTGTGTGTGTGTGTGTGTGTGTGTGTGTGTGTGTGTGTGTGTGTGTGTGTGTGTGTGTGTGTGTGCGCGTGTGTGTGCACGTTTTCTTCCAAATTATATTATACAGTTTGAGTAAAAATTTTAACTTAAAAATGTATATGAATTTAATCATTTTATTTTTTATGTTAAATAATTATTTATTTATAAATAAACAAATAAATAATGTATTTTATATATTTGCCATTTAATTATTTATTCGTTTATTTTATTAACTTATTTAAAATTATTTATTTGCTGTTTGCTGTAAATAATGTATTTTATTTATCAAATTATTCATTAAATAAAACATGTTTGATTTTTTTGCTGTTTATTTGTTTTTAATAATACATTATTTACTTATTTTGCCCTTTTGCTTTAATGACAGCAGCACTCAGATCTGATGATCAAAATCTTATTTTTCAGCATGATTGTGTGTGTCCAACTACAACTTTATTCATCATGTCCAGGTTAAAATGAAGGAATCCCAGTGTTTTGAGACTTTAGCACTCCAGAGTACATGAAATCAGGCCATATTTAATCAGAGATAACTGTGACTGTGATTGGTTGTTTTGTAAATGGACGTGATTAAGACCCAATCACATCAGAGCTCAGTCGAGCCTGTGGCTGTTTTTCTGAATGTTTTAGGTTATGAGCTCATATCAGTCTTAAAACTAGTCAATGGGTCGCGCACACACATTTTTTTTTCTCAACTTTTAGATTTGGCTGCTTCCACAGATGCACACTGAAGCTCAGTCAATCTGTCCCAGATGTGTGTGTTATGAAGACACGTGGGAGAGCGAGAGAGCGAGAGAAGATTTGTGTGAGGGAAAACAGTGACCCCCAGCAGTCTGAGTTTGATAGATATGGAATGCGAACAACGGATCGAGCCAAAAACGAAAACGGGAACAGCGGCTACAGATCGTGTCCTCTTTTAAAAGCTAAATCACCATCATCATACAGATAAACATTCAGCTTCCTGCTCTTCTATCTGATGACACTAATGTAGCTTTAAACTCAAGGTTTCGGGGACTTTGGGCCCCATAAACTCAACAAAGTATTTATACAATAGTTGAGGTCAAAATGACATTTAAGAGATTAGGGCTCTCTCGCTCATGTCTGTCTTTCTCTGATCCTTTAGACTGAAATAAAATGATGAAACATTTTACTTAAAGGGGAAGTATGTCATTTTTAAAGAAGTAAAGAAAAAGCAAAAATATGCTAAATCAGCAACAGTAACAGTGTTGGTGTGCAGTGTTTTTATGGTACATGTTTGTAAGGGAACTACTCTTGCTGGTCATGAAGCTGATGACAGGTTTAGAGTAAACTGAGCTTCTGCACCTCGAGTCTCAGGGGACGTCCCACCACACAGATGTGGCACAGGGTCAAACTCAACAACACTGAGGTCTGACTAGTGTGGGAACAGAGAAACTAGTGTGTGGGGTCACTTAAAGGTTTACTTTGAAATATCTCTTTCCTTTGATATCTAAAAATGAATAAAGAAACTATATGAAACAAGGTTATCAACAACAGGTTTACATTTAGATTGCCTTGCTACTAGCTTTCAACTGCCTGGATTCATACATTATTGCTGAGATTGTAAAATGTACTGCTCTCTTGCACTTTCTAAGCAAACTCCAGGAATGTGTGTTTGAGCTCCAGCCAACAATCAGAACGAGTGGCGATTATTTTTGCCTGTCGCTAGGAAACAGAGAACATGGCTATTTAGGGCTAGAGGAGATTCTGTTCATGCTGTTATTTTTAAATCGTAGACAGATATGAAATAGTTTATGGAAAGAAAACAGAGGAGAGGAGTGAGAGGAGCGCTGCCAACAGGCTTAAAGACACAAGATAGTTTTGGCATAATATAGAGACAGACAGGGAGAGTATAATGTTCAGTAGCTTCTCATAGGGACTTCACTAATGAGCGAAGACTTTAGATATACAAAGAAAGTGCAACTCGCAATATGGCGGAATAAATCCCGCCTTCAAAATAAAAGAGCCAATCGGCAATTGGTAAAGTTGCATCACTGGCGCATTGACAGCGCCGGCCTGAAAAACGCAGTCTTTTATCATGATTTGAGCATTTAGAAACTAAATTTATTAGACAGTTGTGGTCAGATTTCATTTGTGATTTTTAAATATTTAATCGTAAGTTTGAAGAACAGCTTTGGAAATTTTGGCTGTGAGTGAAATGACTTGCTTTAAAGGGACTTTGACTTTAATTCCGTTATTGCGGGTACAAAAACAGCATTATTTTATAACATTAAAACTATTAAAAAATTTTTTGTTAACTGAAAAAACTGAAATAAAATAAAATATTATGTGAAAAACGTCTTGTGAAAAAGGCAACTAACTGGAAAAAAAAGAATTAAACTAAAACTTAAAATATGAAATAATTTAACTGAAAAAGCTGAAATAAAATAAATTCAACTAAAACTAAGAAATCATTAAATCCAAGATGGTAGTATTTAAAAGTAAAAAATATATAAAAATGACAAAAGCACAATAACAAAATTACTCTAATTTAAACTTAAATGAAAAGTGAAATATGTAAAATAAAAGCTAATCCAGAAATATTAAGAAACAAAACAACAATAATAGTATATAAATAATACAAAAATAACACTAGTACAAGAGAGTCACTAGGTTGGAAATTATAAGTAAATCAGTAATGTTTCGGTTATAAATAAACTAGTTGTCATAGATTTACATCATATCTTTTTAAATAGTAATTATAATTTAATAATAAATTAATAAATGTTTTTATTTTATTAAAATATTTATAATTCATTAAAACTAAAAATATAAATGACATTAATATATATATATATATTATTTTAAAAAAGGGTAACGTTAGGTAAAAATCTAGAAAACGACCTATTGTCAAAATCTGTTCAAGAAATAAAAGACAACATATCTTTATTATGCTCTTAACAAAGAAAGTCATTGAGAGCTATATCAGCCAAGGCATGTATATTTTCAGAAAGCGTACGTCACTGCTGAATAAGCTGGATGTTCAGGTCAGGTGGTCTGAGGCAGACGGATGAGGTCCAGGTGTGTGTCGCTGTGGTAAACCAGTCACAGTGCACTATTACTCACGGTACGAGTTGAGAGTGGCATAGCGCGTACCAAAAGTAATAATGAACCGTGAGGCTGGTCAGGGTTCCTCCTGCAGGGGGCGCTAGAGAGGAAACACACTTACACTGCGGTATAATAGCCCACACTTACCCATTATGACATATTTCCACACACTGTAATTGCATTACCACTTAAGCCATTACTTGTTTTGTTTTCGAAATGCTTTTATGTACTATTCTTCCTAGTATGCGAGTTTAGAATAAATGTGTCTCTATTGTATTTTTGCAAGCAGTATGCCAAAAGTGCCGGGTTTTTCTAGTGGATTTGTGAAGTATGCATCTGTTCATGCTTTTTTTGGTTAATATTGCCCACAACCCCTTGTGCAATGGAAATGGGGAATCTGAGAATCTAGAGACATCAGGAAAAAGCGGTCAGGAATGTGAGACTAAAACTGCCACAGTAGTTTATAAATGTATGAACTTATAATGAATAATGAATTTTGATGGATGCGAACAGGGATCTGTGGTATTGCAATGCGATTTTAAGATATAGTAGTGTTCCAGTGACTCAAAAGTGTGCAGTTTGTCCTGATGTCATCATGTATGTGTGTGTGTGTGTATGGAGATTTATGGTTCTTGTATCTGAGTGCTGATGATGAGTATCTACATCAGTATGTCTGCGGCTGATTATAATGTATATGTGTCTTACCAGCATCACTACTGGATGAGCGATCGGCGGGTTTTTGGAGGAGCGATGGGCGGGGGGGAGGGGGTCGGACTTCTTGAACACGTTATTTCATCTTCAGCCAGACTGAATCCCTCCTGACACACACACCGATAACTCCCCGGCGTATTCACACACTTCTGTGAGCAGCGATGAGCTTCCTTACACTCATCCACATCTGGGAGAGAAAGACGTCTTTTAAAAGAACCACTCTTTTTTTTCTCTAAAGCACATTTATATTGTTAGTAAAGCTGTCGTGTACCAATAACATTAAAATTAAGTATCTCATGACCACTTTCCACCCTTAAACTACTTTACAAATATATTCTAAAAATATAATTTTAAGGAGCAGTGAAATGGTATTTCATGAGCCCTTTAAAATAAGTGTACACACACACACACACACACACACACACACACACACACACACACACACCCACACACACACACACACACACACACACACACACACACACACACACACACACACAGTATATATAGCTCACAATTAGGAATGGACCGATTTGAAAATGTCGGCCGATACCGATAATTCTATATATTTGAAAGCCAATGACCAATATATTGGCCGATAAATCTAAATCCCAATTTTTATGTCATTTTTGAGAGCCTCATTACAAAACAAAAGTCTCACCATTAAAAGCCATGTCCCTAGCACGCAATTATGATGTTCTCAATATAATTTTATGTAGCCTATATTACTGCACATGTTGCTCTTAACTGTATTTTCCTCTTTTTAAAGTGATTCCAATCATAATTCCAGCAATTCAAAACCATCATGTCGAACAGTGTGCAGCTAAAGTGTCTCAGCTGAAGGAAATAATACATTATTTATCAGCTTTAATACATTGACCGAATTTTCCTATCAGTCCGATAACAATAACATTAAAAACGACCAAATATCGGCCGACACTGATATTGAGGCGATATATTGTGCATCCCTACTCACAAAGCATCGTTCTAGTGCATGCAACTCATTTGATAAAGCATGCACTATGAAAATAACAGTAACTGAATGTTAGTGTGTGTTTGTGAGTACCTATTTGACAGTATCGTCCCGTCCATCCTCTCGGACACGAACAATGATTAGGCCTTATACACGACCCTCCATTTACACACGACTTCTCACACACCGCTACAGAGAGAGACATGGAAATACACACACATATGCATGTATGAATTTAAATGCGAAAACCCATTCAGAGCTAATGTTAACCAATATGACTTTATTACCTTGGTTACAGTTGTGTGAATGTATGCGTCGCCATCCCGGACAGCATTCTGGGTAAATGTGTAAATTTGGAGCCGCTCTGCTCACCTGCCTGTAAGAAACCCTGTAGATTGTCCTGTAAAACACATAGTCTAGTGAAATGCTGATACTTTATGCCGTGTAATATATATTTCTTGTGTTTTTGTGTGATCTTACTTGTAAGTGCTACACATGCGGTGGTTTTGGCACATGGTGATGTAGGGTTTGTGTACAGGCTGAAGAAACGACTCTGTGCTGAAGGACACACGACGACTCCACGCGTCTCCAACACACACTCTCCTCCTGAAACACACACAGACACACAGTATAAACAAACACTCTCCTACACACAAATATTGCTTATATTTACATTAACTCTTTTTAATAAGAAGTCTCTTCTGCTCACCAAGGCTACATCAAAATAGAGTTGATCAAAATAGAGTAAAAAAAGATAGTTTATATTATTATTACAATTTAAATTATTATTTAAAAAAATGTAATTCATTCCTGTGACACAAAGCTGAATTTTCAGCATCATTACTCCAGTCTTCAGTGTCACATGATCCTTCATAAATCATTCTAATATGATGATTTGCTGAAACATGTATTATTATCAATGTTGAAAACAGTTGTTCTGCTTAATAGTTTTGTGGAAACTGATACATCTTTATCAAAAAAATCTTTTGCAACATTATAAATACAGTTACTGTCAAATAAATGAGTACTTGCTGAATAAAAATATAAATTGTATTATATTATATTATAATATATGCATTTAAAAGTGCGTGTTAAATATAATGCTTGTAAAGACATTGTATTGTCGTTTGTGTATGAAAAGCTTGCTGTCCATCAGTTCTAACGAGACGTGGCTGATTGATGTAATTAGATGCTATTATATGCGTTGACCTTTAACCTTATAGTGACCCATGACCCCATGAAGCATGTGAATAGACACTTCCTAATACTACCTCTGCATGTGGTACTACATTTGAATTTACTTCACAACCGTTAAAAAAGTATCTATATAAAATTCCATTCATAAATCCTCTCCCGTGGCCTCATGGGATAGGAAAGTGTCAGCGAATGCGCATTTCAGGATCTCGGCAGAAGAAGTAGGTCATCCGGGTACTTTTCACCTACTCTTATACTATATATTCGGACATACTACTACACTTTAGGTGTACTGTTTTTCACATACTATATATATTTTGGGACGCAGCATACAGTCACTACTGTGTGTGTATTTATGTGAGCCATTACCCGTGGTGATGACCATGAATCTGAGACGTGCAGGTCACATGCAGGAGAAACAGAGAAGAGGAGAGCAGGACTGCTGTGTACACTCTCTCTCTCTCTTCTCTCTCTATCTGTCACTCTCTCTCAGGTCTGTCTGACAGCAGGAAGAGAGACTTTCAGGAGTGTCTGTCCTCCTCAGCTACACCCAGGTCAATCAGCTACCTGAGAGAGAGAGAGAGAGAGAGAGAGAGAGAGAGAGAGAGAGAGAGAGGAGAGAGAGAGAGAGAGAGAGAGAGAGAAGAGAGAGGAGAGAGAGAGAGGAGAGAGAGAGAGAGGAGAGAGAGAGAGAGAGAGGAGAGGAGAGAGAGAGAGAGAGAGAGAGAGAGAGAGAGAGAGAGAAGAGAGAGAGAGAGAGAGAGAGAGAGGAGAGAGAGAGAGAGAGAGAGAGAGAGAGAGAGAGAGAGAGAGAGAAGAGAGAGAGAGAGAGAGAGAGAGAGAAAACATTACAGTATATACATTAGTACCTAATAAATAATAATATAAACCAATCCATGATAATAAATTTAAAACAATATACAGTATAATAATAGCAATAGTATATGATGATCGATACAGGGGCAACAGTATTTATCACAAATATTCCTTTTGAAAACACATCCGATACAAACTTTCTCACTTTTGCAAATGCTGATGTTTATTGGACTGAATTCTGGGTTGGTGAAAACATTTATTTTTTATATAAAAGTATATATATATATTTTTTATTTTCGACAGTGGATTGCAGAATCCGCCCTTCAGTAATAATAAAAAAAAACGCAATTTTTTTTTATAAAACATGGGGACACTTTAATAATCTATTTTTGCATTTCAATGTTATTAATGTGTTATTTATTTTGCCCTGGCATTTGGGGTTGGGATGGGAATTTGGGGGTGCTTTTTTCACTGAATACTTTCTATGTACCTTGTTCTGATTATTGAAGAAAAAACAAATTACTCCTTTAAGTTGAAAATGTCCACATCAGAGTAAAGTATTGTCTTTACCTCGGATCTAAGATCTTTGCCCAGAGACCACTGAACTAGTCTTTATGAAATGTTATTTCTGCTATACTTTCTTACTGAACAGCTGGATCCCATCATACTGTACATACAACACACAGAACAGATATTAAGAATAAAAAAAAAAACATGCAATTTGTAACCATTTCCCATAAGCACACAGTTACGACCTGTTTCATGTTTAAACATGAGAGAGTTAATGCACTTTTAAAGGCAGAAAATTTGAGAAAATTAATCATCATTAAGAAGTGCATTTGTTACGACTCACAGCTGATTCGGATTAAGAAATGTGTGTTTTCATAAGTGCACACATATTCACATGCTTTATAACAGTTAAGAAGATTTCAAATCAGATCATAACTCATAACGCAGCTAAAGTGGTTTCATTTTCATATGGGTGTAATGAAGATACATTTGTGTGTTTCCATCTGTAACATGGAGATCTCAGGTTATACAGGTTTTAAATATAACTTTAATAAGAACATGTTATTAAAAACATGGCTTCGATTACTGAAACAGCATTTAGCATGTCGTCCCGCCACACACACGCATGAACAAACCTCTGCTTCAGATGAAAACCAAACTATACAAAGTCAACTATATTAAAAGTCATTTCTCTTCTTGAAGTTTATTTTAACTTGTATGCACATGCACATACGCACACACACACACACACACACCTCATCTTGAACAGCTTACAGTAATCATTAGGTTATGTCTGGTTTAATGAGTTCAGGTTTAAAGCGCGGTGTAAAACAGGTCTCAGAGTTCCCTAGAGAGCTTTTTTGACAACAGCTTTTATACCACACCTGTGTGTGTGTGTGTGTGTGTGTGTGTGTGTGTGTGTGTGTGTGTGTGTGTGTGTGTGTGTGTGTGTGTGTGTGTGTGTGTGTGTGTGTGTGTGTGTGTGTGTGTGTGTGTGTGTGTGTGTGTGTGTGTGTGTGTGGTGTGTGTGTGGCTGTAAATGAGAGAGCCAAATTTCCTCAATTATATAGTGAAACATTATGACAACAGACAAGTGAGGACATTTTACTGGTCCTCACTAGTTAAAAAGGCGTATAAATCAGCCAAAAACATGTTTTTATTTAAATCTAGGGGGTATGGCTTTTAGGGGTATGCTTGGGTTAGGCCATGGGAAATATCATTAACCTGTTATAAAATCAGTGAAAGTCTATGCAATGTCCTCCTCATTAATAGTGAAACAAGAGGCTGTGAATGAGTGTGCATTGTGTAAGAGGCACTTTAAGCAAGGTCTGTCATATTTTCTGGAGATTAATGACCCATTTTACCCATGATCTATATGCTTAATGATGTTGACCTGTGTGCATGTGTAGGGCTGGTCAAATCTGGATCTGGTACTAAATGTTAGTTTTTTTTTAAATTTACTTCAGTGACAAAACAAGTTAGCGAGCAAAACTTAATGATATTTTTGGATAAAAAAAAAGATTAGTCCCAAACGTGACTAACAAGATTAAACCCACTTAAAGTTTTACAGAATTTGTTAGACATCACTGCTCTTGATGTAAAGGTTGTTACAGATGAGGCAGCAAAATTGAAAGATACATTTTGACCAAATGCTAAGGCAGAATCACATAACTCACAGATAAAACAATCCCAGAATGCAAGGCATAAAGCCCAGTGAAGCTCAGCTCTGTGTTATCCAATGTTACATTTAAAGTAAATATATTTGAAATGTACTAAATTGCAACTTAATCATTGCAAACACATTACATGACATACATGTTTCAATACAAATTACATAATATTTTAGTTTCCTATGATATTTGTTTCTATTCAAAGACAATAGAGTTAATTATGAAATTACGAATAAATATGTACTTCACCCAAAAATGAAAATTAGCCCATGTTTTACTCACCCTGAAGCCATCCTGGGAGAGAATGGGTTTTTGTTTTTGGAAGTCCTTTAAAGCGCATCTATTCCTGATAAAAGTGCTCCACGCGGCTCTGGGGGTTAATAAAGCCCTTCTGAAGTGAAGCAATGCGTTCGTGTAACAAAAATATTCATATTTAAAACTTTATCGACTAAAATAACAAGCTTCCGGCAAATGGAATTGTTAACGCATCGCTTTTTTTAATATAATTTTTTTCCAGGACATTTTTTAATATAACCTAGGATGGCTTGAGGGTGAGTAAATCACAGGCTAATTTTTTTATTTTTGGGTGAACTATCCCTTTAAGTCCTTCTTATATGCCAAAAAAAAAAAACATTTCTAAGTTCAACTAATTGGATTTGATCTCTTACAAATGACAGTAGTTATGGTGTGAACGCAGCATTAAGCTGGTTGTTTTGGTTCAGGAGGAACTGTAAAAGGCGTCTGCTGTTTCGTTTGCGCTGCTCTGTGACTGACGTCTGTCTAACTCTGCAGAGCATGAAACGCGCTGGTGACACGTGATCTCTGCGCGAGACATACGCTGACAGGCAGGTAGGACATCGTATGATTGCATTCGGAATGAATTCAATGATTTGACAAACATTTTATGGTCCTACGCCACAGACAATATATAAAATACATTTAGACCATAACTTAGTGATTGCTATAATGATGTGGACACATTCAACCAGCATAACAAAAACAAATTTTTTGTTCATAACCTGCATTTAAAGTAACACTATCTAGTTTTTCAACCTTGATAATATATTTCCAAGACCCTTGTGATGGTACATCGACTTCAAATAAGTTAAATGACTCGTCTGCCATAGTCTGACGGGGTCTGTATCGCTTTTACTGGCACTATGTAACTTCGGGGTTCGGGTAGGAACCCGTGCACAAAAAGAACTACAAAATTCGACTGCTTTACGTCAAGCGCTACAATAGTCATTATTTCGTTTTTCTTCGTTTCTGATGTCGCAATACATCATCCTTTCATGAAATCATGTAACATACTCTACCTTGTCTGTGGACATCGTTCATTCTAAAGCCGGTGCTGGGTAAACAGCGAGCGTGCGTGCGACGGTAGGCTAAATTATTTACGACAGCGGCAATGGACAATTTTGTTTCCAACCAGTAGGGCGACCGAAGAGGAAAAGTTACTTAATGTTACTTTAATGCTTGTTTGAGCATTGTGGTGTTAGCTTAGCAACATTCTCACAGAAATTCAACTGAAATGAATTGAGTCCTGCCAGTATTGAGGTGCGCACAACTGGCTAATCATGTGCGATTCCTCATCTCAGTGTGTTACTGTTGTTTGGTTGTTAATATGGGATTTGTTGAGATAACAACACTTTCCACAGCGCTGAGCGTCTCTACAGCAGCTGGTGAGCTTTGAAATCTCCACATAAGGATTGTGGGTCAGATAGTGTTTTCACATGTCTGCAGTTTGAGTCGGACGACCCACCGCAGAACGTCTGACACCACAATGAGGCAGTAAAGTGGTTTAAGACTTCTGGATGACTTTCACACTGATCTCCTGCCAAACACTTAATGGTTTCTACAGGTCCATACCTGCAGGCTGTATGAGTTACAGAAACTGTATATGTGTGTGTCTCTCACAATTCATCTGATTACCGTCATATGTAAACACTTGCCACGTGTCTTATATAAACGCTGCCAGATCTCGGACTCACGGTCTCTGAGCAGCCGTGTGCGTAACACAGCAAAAACAAACATTAGTTTACTTGCTAGTGATGTTGCATGAAGATAATTATTCATTAGTTATGGTTAAGGACGATAAAAAAGAATAAGGGAAAGGATATTAGTATTGCAAACTTTCAGCACTTTCTGCCAAACAATAATCATTGAATCACAAAGCAACGAGTAGTACATTTGCGTACGTGCAAAGTGTACATTTAAACACAAATGCTAAACCACAAAAAAGCCTCAACATGAATGTAAAACTCTGTATATAAACAGACTGACATTTAGATCCACATCACTGCATATAATCACAAATAATGGCACTAATTAGAAACGGAAGCAGTTAAGACTAATGGAGGGCCAGCCTTTAGTGTGTGTGTGTGTGTGGTGTGTGTGTGTGGTGTGTGTGTGTGTGTGTGTGTGTGTGTGTGTGTGTGTGTGTGTGTGTGTGTGTGTGGTGTGTTTATATTTGGAATGGAATGCTAGCTTTCTGCTTAGTGTGCAGTATATACTGCATTCTACTGCTTAAAAGTAGTATTGAACATGTGCAATATATCATACGCTATGCATTTATAAAAGTAGTAAGTAAACACTACAATGAAATGCATGTTCAATTCATAAGTGATGTCTAGTGAATCATACATTTGGCATATTATTTTACTTAAACTGTGGGGGGTTATTAAAGTGTTTAGGAACTTAAAAAAAATCTACTGAGCAGTATTCATAATAAACTAGTATTCCATTAACTAAAAAAGCAATTACCTTCGCTTCATCACACTGGAAAATTAAGATCAAGCATTTTGGATAAGTAGGTTATCCGAGTATTTTATGCACTGTATGCATGCTAAATAATTCAGATGTAGTATGCTATTCTGAACATTGTTTGTACTAAGTATAGTTTGCAGTCTTGCCGCTTTACCGGTAAACGACCAGCAGGCGGCGCTGTTTTCATACAACATTATTTGCGACAATTCAGTGTTGGTCCAGTTCAGTCTAATCTGGTAATGACAAACAATTATAGTAATACACACAGACATAATGACCTGTACCAAACTGTAGCACGAGCAAATAGATAATAATGAAATGCATGACGCATGCATGAATTTACAAAAAATATTTAAAATATATATTTGTTCAAGACTCACTGGATTACTCCTGTTCACGAGATTAACCGCTCGTACGTGGATGCAAAAGAGGAAAGAAAGAGAGTGGTCCCCCAGCGGTTCCCAAAAACGAAGTTTCCCACCAAACTCTGAGGACAGACGTGGAATAATTTTATAAATAGTCCAAAAAACTCACATGTGCCCAAATTTGCACTGGCACGAAACTCCTGCGCGCGCTTCCCGTAGCTCAGCTCTCCGTGTTTAGGAGTCTTTTTTTTTCTTCTTTTTTTTTTTGCACACTCAGTTGAGTTCCCTCACAACTGTCAAAGCGTGCAGGGGGGTAACCACACCACTACCGCCCCTCCTTCACCGGGACGTCCCGAGAGAAACACTCACGCAAGAGCAGCTCGCTCCGCGTGACGTCATCGCTGCAGGAATTCACGCGCAGCAGCTCAGTTACACACGTAAAACACAGAAATAAAGGGAAACATGTATATGGGGGGAAAGAAATGCTATGAAGCTAAACCCTGTCTGTTTAACGCGCAGTAGTTCAAATTAAAAATCACACCCTGATCCAAATATTATTTACTGTAGTAGGCTACTACCAGTAAAAAGGCTGGACACACTTGATCGTTTTGTCGTGAATTTAAATATTATTTATATACAATTAATTATTATAAAATTTAGCCAGAAAGACAGAACACACTGCACCCTATTTTTTCCCTAATTTTTTTATTTTACATCGTCCATTATGATCAAGCAATTTTAATGTCCTCATTTGATTATAAGTGAAATACTCTGTATATTATGTTTAATGGCTTATTACGGAAGTGTAACCAAAGAAAATCGCCAAAGCAATGTAGGTAATGTCCTCACACTCACCCAGTTAATAAAATCACGTGATCTCGCGCTGAGCTCGAGGCCATTCGATCCACCTGTCGCGCGCTCTGACGCGCCTCTCCATCGCCAGCATTTCTTATAAACTCTTCTTCTCTCTGATAAAGAGCGGTGCGTGGTCAACGTCTCGGTGCTCCCTGTGAACCGACTGGCGAGGAATGAGATGCTTTTGGGCGTTTTTCTCCTGCTTTTTTTTCTACGCTTCCTGTGGAACTCGGGAATTGGACGGACAATCCCAAACCGGAAATCCTGCAAGTGTTTGGAGCTGATAAACCTCTCTGGCCTGCACAAACACTCCCCTCGTGCCCCTCAAGTCCCATTACGGGTAATCACGTCTCTATCTAGGACCGCAAACAACTGTAGTTTGGCCCTGTGATTTCAACTAGGCTCCTGTAATTATTAGAAATATAAACTAGGATTATTTACCCAAAAATGGAAAGTGAAACGGGGCAGGTGTTACCTTAAAGGTATAGTTCACCCAAAAATGAAAAAGCTGTCATCATTTACTCACCTCATGTCCTTCAAATCCCATAAGACCTTCGTTCTTCCGAACTCAAATGAAGATATTTTTGTTGAAATCTGAGAGATTTCTGTCCCTCCATTGACAGCTACACAACTGCCACTTTGACGCTTGAAAAAGTTCATAAAGAGATCGTAAAACTAATATGAATTGAGTGGTTTAGTCCAAACTTCCTGACTCGATCGCTTTGTGGTGAACAGATACAGCTTTCCAAAAATCTTTTATGTCTATATTTCATGGCTTCGAGAGAGTAATGTACAATTCTTTTAAACTGTTTTATGATGCTATTCTTTCCTCTTTTTTTCTGACCACATCATCCCCCGCGAAGTCGACATGATTCTGCTCAATTTCTTCTTTTGTGTTCCAAAGAAGAAAGAAAGTCATACCGACCTGAAGGAGTGAGTAATTGATGAAAGCATTTCCATTTTTGTGCGAGCTATTCTTATCAGGCTGGTTTAATGGATGTGGGTGGGGGTTATGAGTTATGGGTTGGTGATTTGAACCATCAGATTAAATCAGACCAGAAAAGAGGTCTAGTGTTGCATTCATGCTTCCAGTCCTCCTGACATATTGACATTGTAATGCTTTGGTTTGTGAAGTGTGTGTTTTGATTCACACACAAAATTAGTATTTTGTGTGACAACATCATTAGATTGGATTAAAAAAATATTCAGCTTTTATTTGATCCACATTATTCTTATGCGAGTAAGTGTGTGTTAGAGACGAAAGACTGATTCTGAATATATTAGTCCATAGTAAGTAAAGGAA
The DNA here is from genome assembly GCA_036326025.1 of Chrosomus eos. Taxonomy (NCBI): domain Eukaryota; kingdom Metazoa; phylum Chordata; class Actinopteri; order Cypriniformes; family Leuciscidae; genus Chrosomus; species Chrosomus eos. The sequence continues at coordinate 9,946,198 of CM070834.1, forward strand.
ATGGCTCTGCACAGCACTTCCTGTGAATCAGGAAGCAGGAAGTGTGTGGAAGAGGACGATTGTGCTTTGGGTCACAGGGAACAATGAGAGTAGAACTTAAAGGAAAGAGTCATGCGTCAACATGAGACGGGCGGGAAAGTGGCGGACAGGGATTTAGAGAGTGAGAGCTGAAGAGAAAGATTTTATATGGTTTTAATGTTCAGTGTGATCATGCTGTGTGTGTTAAATTACTATGGTAAATTATAATAACTACAGATAATAGCCTGTTTTTTGTCAGAATGCCACTTTTGTTGTCTTTTCAGTGACTTCTATGCCACAATGTCGTCAGTGATTTTCATTTGAGGTCTTCTCTTAGCAAATGTAAATATATGCTGTTATATGCAATTCGTTTTATTAAAATAATCAGCGTATTAATGAAATATAATTATTTAATCAAATATATTCTTTCTATCTTCACTACCATTCAAAAGTTTTTTAATAAGAATTGAATACTTTTATTTAGCAAGGATGCAAAAATGCATCAAAGTGACAGCAAAGATATGTATAATGTTGATATTAAAACACCGATATTAGAATAATTTTTTGAAGGATCATGTGACACTGAAGACTGGAGTAATGATGCTGAAAATTCAGCTGTCCATCACAGGAATAAATTACACTTTGAAATATATTTAAATCGACAACCGTTGTAATAATATTTCACTATATTACTGTATTTCTGATCAAATAAATACAGCCTTGGTGAGCAGAAGAGACTTCCAAAAAACCTTACCGACCCCAAACATTTGAACAGTATAGTCTATAAATTATGTTTATAGATCTTAGACTGCATTCAGTTATAATCAAGATCTCGTTTAGTGATTTATTATTATCTGACTGTTTAAACTCCTTACATATCCTCCAGGATTCAGCAATTTTGCACAATCCCGTGAAACAGAAAAAAACAGGAACTTGCTGTCATGTGTCACCGCTGGAAAAGAGAAATCTGTGTGTGTGTGTGTGTGTGTATGTGTGTGTGTGTTGTGTGTGTGGTGTGTGTGTGTGTGTGTGTGTGTGTGTGTGTGTGTGTGATGGCACATATGGTTTTACATGTGTAAGTGTGTTCGTGGAAAGATGTCAAATTGGCTCATTCATTGTAGCAACCAAATTCCTCAGTGCTGAGGGAAGCAGTGGAACAGCAGCCACACACACACACACACACACACACACACACACACACACACACACACACACACACACACACACACACACACACACACACACACACACACACACACACACACACACACACACACACACACACACACCATCACAAAATACACTTATAATACTCCACAGTCATCTGGGCTGATACCCTCAGATTATGACCTGTAAATCTGTCTCAGTTTTGATTTTCAGAGAGAAATAGCTAGAACTTTCCTCAACGTCATTCAGCTTCAGTAATGATCCTCTGGGAGAGAACGGTAGAAAATGAGAGATGGAGAAAAGAGATGGCGAGACAAGAGAAACAAACTATGTTAAATACAGTAGAACATGCGTCGGTTGTTCCTGAACTCATATTGACTCCTGGACGTTAGAGACATTCGATATTGTTTGGACACTGACTCCCTTCAAAAAACACACACACACACACACACACACACACACACACACACACACACACACACACACACACACACACACACACACACACACACAATATTCCCATCAGTGACGAGTGTGGTTTTTGAACTCTCTCATTGTTTCGTTCACTTGTTCTGAAGTAAATTCACGCATCATATTTACTGTACTTTATACTACATTGTGGCTCTATGTGGCCTACTAAACACTATATAAAGCAGTACTTAGTAGAGAAGTTTTTGACAGTATGCTGAATTGTTGTCACATGATCTCACATGTTTTGTTCAGTTTTCATCCCTTGCCTTGGGTTGGCCAAAAGTTATGTCTGGAGAGTAGTATTTGTTTACAAGTTCGAATAAACCATCAAAATATGAGGACATTTTTTCATATTTTTACAAAATATGAGAAAAGAACAAAACCCTAAATTCGGTTAAGGTATTTATCTGACAAAAGGCAAACTACAGATACAGGTTTTATTTTACAATGCAAAACAAATGCATAGAAAAACAAAACGTTCACAGGAAAAAGCATACATTGACTATATCATTTATTAATATTTTGTTGGTTCTCTATTTTTCTTTGTAGGACAGCCAAAAAAATATCTCCGCTCTATATCATTCCGTTATCGCAATGAAAACAATTGACTCCGAGCACAACTCCACAATATGCTTACATTACAAAATCTTTAAGAATATTTTAATAAAGGGTGAAGATGGCAATTTTTCTAGGGCAGACATCAAACATATGAGTTCTCTTGCAAATGTTTTGGGTTCCACCGATTTGCTTGCAAAATCTTTACTCCACATACTAGAAGTTGCTTTCAAATATAATTGGTAGTGTCATTCCAGACATATGTTTGGTGTTTGACTGCTCAGTTTTCATTCATGCCTGTTACTGCAGCTCAGGTGCTGACAGCCAATCAGAGGCCAGGCATTTCATCTCAATAGCAACTCTCACAGATTATTGGCTGTCTGCACTGTTGTGAGTTCTATAAAGAACCAATCAGAGGTTCATCTGTGTTCTTATGCAAATATCTGCTTGACCGGACTTGTAATGTCATTCATTTTATTCAGTTAAACAACTGATATTAACATTTGTGTATTTGGTTTGTGATGTATGTTATGTATTACCATAATTCACCCCAGGTGTGTGTGTGTGCATGCGTGTTATTTTAGTTAATAGTTCTGCTGACAGAAAGCCACACATAGTGACAGCTCTGACACGTTTTTAATGAACCGCGCACTCTGGATGTGACTTCATGAGGTGCACAGTGTGTGAATGTGTTTTTCAGGGACATTATTATTGATGGTCTTGTCTCGTAGCTTTCAGTGTGTGCTGCCAGTGTTGAGTTTACTACATCAGTCCACTATATGAAGAAATAAAGCAAATTCATCAGTTAACAAACTAACAATGCAAAATGTTAATTTCAATAGTAATACATAAAATATATATTATTAAAAGTTGTATGTGTTAATATTATTTAATGGACTTGAGCTACCATGAATGACTATTTTTTAATCATACATTGGCTAAACCTAAGCTGTAAACTCTCACATAAACCTGTTAATACATTTAAAGCAGAATATTATTTGAGCAATATGTGCATTTCAAATAGTGTTGCACTTCAAAAGTCCATTTTTATTTATTTTCCAGACATAAAGCCGCCTCTCGGCACTAAATTGAATTCTTTCTTCTTGGCTTATTGCACTTAAACAGTCAAATACACACAAAATAATGTAAAAAAAAATGCAGATCTTGTCTAGTATTTATGCTAACACAGTCAGTTATGTTTGTAAGTGTACATAAACAGTTGAGAAAGAAAACATGTGTAACAGTATAATATGTGTGTCAGGTCTTAAAGTGACAGCAGCCTAATATACCTGCTGCCAAATTATGAGATAACATTAAAAAAGATCTATTTAGTAATTTTTCCCCCATGCTATCAATGTCAAAATTGTGGCTAGTGTAAATGGAGTGCTAGTACTTGAAACCATATCACAGTGGCTAGTGAGCAAAAAAAAAGTTAATGTCTACCCCTGTGTACAGTATATATATAATATATATATATATATAATATATTATAATATATATAATATATATATATTATATATAAATATAATAAATACACACAGTATATAATCGTTTTTAAAACTGTAATGTACAGACTGTAATTTCTGTCCCTTAATCCTAACCATATCCCCAAAACTCCCATCACAGAAAATGTTCTGCATTTTTACATTTATTTTCGTATTGTCCTTTGGAGAAATTTTGTCCCCATAATGTAGGGTTTACCAGGAAACACACACACACGCACGCACGCACGCACACACACAGCATACACGCACACACACACACACACGCAAGCACGCACACACACACACACACAGTGATTTTGATGTTGGGTGGAAAATGTGCAGTAACCCACAAATCCCTTCGCTGCTGACAGAAGTTTCCTACTGAGAAAGAACCATCACACACACACACACACACACACACACACACACACACACACACACACACACACACACACACACACACACACACACACACACACACACACACACACACCTAAGCATCTTCAAACACCATATTTCATTTACAACTGTATGCACTGAATGAGGTAGACAAGAATGAAACAAGATGTTGACAGAGTTCAGACTCTATGTTCTGGGCCTTCACATCCAGTCTCTGAGGAATTACATTCCAAAACCTGAAAATAATGTCAGGAACAAAGATGGGAAGTGATGTCAGCATCACTGCTCTCCTGCGCGGCCAACAATCCTGCACGATAAACCACACCCACACTGATCTCCGGCCAATCACTTTCATTACACGTTATCAGAAGAGGGAATTAGTTGTTTAACTAAAACTAAAATCATACAAAAAACATTGTGCTTGACTGTGTGGATGAATATGGTTATCCTACTGCTCATAAAACATTCACTAAGGCGTAAGAGATAAAAAGATCTCAAGCTGACTGAAGATGTTACTGTAGCTATACACATTTAGACACGCTATTCCTTGAAAATAAATTCCAGCACGGCGCTACAACAACCATAATGATATGACCCTCACAAAAGATTTACAATAGAGAGCTACATATGGCATAGTCTACAAATTTATGTTCAATAAAATACCATACTCATCTGCGTGTCACTTTTATAACATTTCAAATCCCTCAAATTCTCGCCATCTCCAAAAGCCAAGCCAATGGATTTTTTCTTTATAGATACTGATTGTTTCAAAGCAGCTTTAAAGGAATAAACAGACAATTAAATGATTTAATGATCCAAACAGAATTCACCTTTGCTCTTAAAAGTCTAAAAGTGGTCTGTTCAGTGTTGATTCTGTTCAATAACTGTGTAAAGAGCATCAAATATGAAATGAGTTAAATTTAGCTATAAAGCAGCTCTGTAGTTAGCAGTGATGTGATTGTAGTCCTCATCCAGTAGTGTCAGTGCAGTCAGATCAGTATATTGCTGAATATTAAGTGTCCCCAACTAAGCAAGCCAGCAGTGAGGCGTAGAGGAAGAAGCTGTAGGCAGTTTATTTGAAGAAGTAATATGCAGACGGGGTGAACAGGATAGAGTTTCAGCCTGGACGGCAAAACACAGCTATACATTACACAAAAAGCAAACGACTGTGGTACACTGCGGTCAAACACACAGAAAGATGGTGATGTCATAGAAGAGAAAACCAATCAGATCTAAAAATGTGTGTGTGTGTGTGTGTGTGTGTGTGTGTGTGTGTGTGTGTGTGTGTGTGTGTGTGTGTGTGTGTGTGTGGTGTGTGTGTGTGTGTGTGTGTGTGTGTGAATTAAATTGCTCAAATACAGCTGTTCTCCTCACCAACTTAATTTTTCTTCATCATTTGTGCTTATAGTCTTAATCGGCTGGTGTTTTGGTGATTTATAGTGTATGAAGTAATTTTTCTCAGGTTCACACTGGTGAAAAGTATAAATTTGTTATACCTTTAATCATCATAAAGTTATTTTTTGTGAAATAATCTATTCAGACGCTTAAAAGCTTCTGTCAGTCACTTCATATAGAACCTTTTAGGGGTTCCCGGATCATTTTATGGACTTATTTTTAATTTTTGAATTATTTTACATTTTAAAATACAGTATAATTACTTTTTTTATTGATCACATGATCACATATTATTCACATAATGATTCTCCCTATAATTCTTATTTTTATGTGTTTTAAATTCTTCTTTCTGAGAAAGCATACCATATTTAGAAAATCTGCCAGTTCTGTGAAATTGTACACAAAGACCAGCCACTAGTTTTACTGTCTTTGGAAGGCTTTTGTCATTTAAACACAAATTTATTATGATTTTTTATTATTTTAAAATAATAAAACTGATTTATTTATTTAATTAGCTTGTCATTAAACTCACAAACTCCGCATGCAGTTCCTTCACTGACTGATGTAATGTTTACTGCTTTAATATTGATCAAATTTCTCTTTGCTTTTTTATATCAATATGGTATATTATTATCCTATTCAATTCAATGTGATAAACGAGTTAGGTGAAAAGTAATCAGAAAGTAGTCCGATTATATTACCTAATGTGTAATGTAATGGACCTACATTTATTTGCATTTTGCAATCATTTAAAGTCCCCCTGTAGTGAAAATCAAGCTTTTAATGTTGTTTATACGTCTAAGTGGTGTTTTTAATATGCTAAAAGAAAAATCATGTGTGAATTCAGCGCCATTGCTGAATATTTTCTCCTTAAAATTAAAACTACTTAAACCTTAAAACTATAGCCGCAAAACGCGGGTTGAAATCGCTGGTGTTTCTGACGTCTCAAACACTGTGTAACCAATCATGACAACGTGTGATCATCAACGAGTGGATCTCTGCATAGACATAATAAATACATAGACTGCCCTATTGGCCGCTTTGGACGTTGCTGCGATACGTCAACGTGTCCGCCATTTTGCGGAGGGCAAGACTGCACTGTAATCAAATGCAAGTAAACGGGTGAGCTGCGGTTTTCCTGGAAAAAAACAATAAGAAGTTTACATTTATCAGCTGATTTCAGTGGTTTGTACGTGGTGTACGTTACTAATTATATAATGACCAAATACAACCAGAAAAAAATGTTCAGTCTTGTTTGTGAAAGGTAATTCCCCGAGACCTGTTTTCAATTGTGTGGCGACTTGTACAGCCCCACGCAGCGCACGAAACAGGCATTTTTCTCAATTCCCATAATGAGAGGTATGGGCAAGTTGCCCTCCTTGATATGGCGGCGCCGTTGACGTACGCTCCAGCAGCCAATAGGGTGTCTATGTATTTATTATGTCTATGGATCTCTGAGCTGCTGTGAGTGAGTGGAGGCGGGGCTCATTTGCATATTTATAGAACAGCGTATTCTAAATGAGGCAAGGGTGTAGCATTGCATTCAAGCTATTTTAAGGCTGGAAGAAAAACATTTTTCAAGGAAAAAAACATTTAAATATTTCATTTTGTATGTGTTGAGTTTTAAGAGATAAAATTATTGACTTCAAGACATTTTCTCCTTAACCTTTTCTCTTGTGCAATCTTCATTTAAAATGTCACTTGTTCTGATATTTTGTATCTGCAATGACATGCATAAGTGTCCAAATTCTTGTTGGGCCACTGTACAGCATCACAAGCACCCGAAATGCTCTGTCTGGGGTGAACGGCCTCTGGTCCTGTACATGTGTGGTTTGTGTGTGTGTGTGTGTGTGTGTGTGTGTGTGGGAGAGGGCTGATTTACTCTGTGTGACAGTAGCACAAAAACGATCTGCTCTTACAGGAGTGTGTGTGTTCATGTTCTCACGTGACTGTGTGTTGTCAGGTGTATGTCGTAGTGTCCAGTCTCAGCTCCACCTGTGATTTATTTATTTGTCTTTCCCTCCCTCCTGCTGTTTTTCTTTTCACTCTTATTTTGGGTCGCCTCTCCTTGTCCTTCCTTCTCTTGTCCTTTTGTTCCTGCTCTCAGCATGTGGACCCAGATGGCAAAGACCTTAAAACAAACATATTCCCACAGATACACACTCTCTCGCTTTCTCTGCACACAATCCATGTGCTTTATTAGCTAATAATGTGTGACTGAGAAAATATTGAACTGATGTCAGTCATCATACAATCACCTCGATGATGTACATTTACAGTGTGGCGACTCTTGCGCAACTGTGGACTGATTTATCTACTCATGTTATTATGGTGTACTGTGAAAGATTTAATATTGAAAGATTATATTTATATTTTAAATATAAAATAAGTAATATAATAGAATATATATTATAATTGTACATTATATATTTATACATAAATACAAATATATTTGTGACATTATGTAACATTTCTTTCTTTCTTTCTTTCTCTTGCATTGCATAATTTGAATCCTTAAAACAAACCTTATAAACCTTAAAAAATTCTTATTGCAAAAGTGTTTATAAATTTAAGAATTTGTATGAGAAAAAAATACAGGAATGTTACAAGGAAAATTATGTCAATGGTGATAATTAAGTGTAAAAATAGGTATTACTTAAAATATTTGGTGATTGGGTTGATCCATTCATAAAGCAGCTGTTTTTCTGGGTTATTTTGGGGGTTTTTTATGCACAAATAGCGACAGGTATTACAAGATTTTTTCTTCTTCCTGTTCCTTTTTTTTTCGTTCATGGAAACAAAATAAAAATGTTGTAAAACGGCATGAACAAATAAATAAAAATGTGGAATGATTTACTTTGTATAGAAATTATAAAATATTTGAGATGATTTTACATTTGAAAATATACAATAATAAGAATATATTAAAAATAAATATAGGCTACTATAATCTAAAATAATATTATATATTATTGTATATTTATAATATTTACTATTGTATATTTATTATATTTACACTATACTTTTATTTACATTTATATGTATTAATAAATTACATCAATTTCTTTCTTTCTTTCTTGGCCGCTTATATTTTCATATTAAATAATAATTCATATTTATCAAATGTTAATAATAATTCATATTTATCAAATGTTAATAATAATTCATATTGAACGTTATTATACACCTTAAATGAACCGATTTAAAAAAAAATGATATTAGCAACTTTAGTATTTATTTATTATTATATAAACAGATATTAAGGAAACCAACATTAATAAAAAATTATTCAATTATTTTATTAAGCAAATACATTAAGCATGATACGTATGTTAGAAGATTCTGTGATAAGCATGTGAACATGAGACACAAGCTCTTTCACCTATTGCGTATCAAATTTCATAATTAGTAAACTCTGACCTGCGATTTCAGCTTAGGAAAGATATGAACCTGAACGATCAGTTTTTTTAATGTTCACCAGATTGAAATATTAATACAAATGCATCAAAGTCTTTCTTTCGACACATTGTCACATCCATCTTCTTCATCTTCTTTAAAGCCTGCAGGGTTAAAATCATCTAACTGTGACTGAGGGTTTTAATATCAGCCTGTCATTCAATATCTACATGGACGTTCATACAGCTGATTCTGAAAAGCGGCAACAGAGAAGAGAGATTGTGAGGAAAAAGAGACTCCTAATGCATTCTTGAGATTTACAGCGCTGTGAAATCCTGTCTGATGGCCCTCAGGATGTAAAACTAATCAACACCACACACACACACACACACACACACCACACACACACACACCACACACACACACACACACACACACACACACACACACACACACACACACACACACACTCTCTTGACCCTGAGATTGTGTGGTCATGAGGCCTGGATGAGCACGATGTCTACAGAGTGTGTAGAGGTCACGTAAAGGTCACGTGCGCTGGGTGGTTCTTTCCTGCCAGGGGTAAAAGAGCCGCGAGGCAGGAGAGGATGCGGGCCATGAGGTCACTTCCTGCTGAGGTGTAAACTTAGCCATGGCTGTTGATGATGTTAGCTATTGGTTGGCATCTCCCTAACGTTTCCTCTGGGTTTCCTCAGGAGCGTCTGTGCAGGCTTACTCGCATCCTGTGCACCATACATCATCTCCCTGCTGCATTCTGGGATGTATGTTTATGAGCGAGTGTGTATGCGCATGCATTTCATTTTTGTCCGTGGCAACAATGGATGTTGTCAGCGGAAGTGTTGTTCTTCCTAACATCATCTTTCAGAAGTCATCCGTCAGCCCTGAACAGTGACACGGCTTCATTTATGATTTTCCATGTCTGTTTAGACTAGAGAGTTGTTGTTTTTTTTAGAATTTATATACTTATATCCCTCGTCTTAGTTTATGATGTGATTTAACTACGTTTTCTGAGGAAAATGTGCTAATGTGATCGGAGTCGTTTTATTGTGTTCAAAAATGCATTATATTCTATTATATGTCAAATCACCATGAAATCAAAAGGGACAATTCTCATTTTTTTCATAGAATATTTCAGTATTTATTACAAATGATTTATCTTTGCACATCATTATTTATTTGAAATTCATGTTCCCTCATAACCCTTCCTTCTCTTCTCTTCTCTTCTCTTCTCTTCTCTTCTCTTCTCTTCTCTTCTCTTCTCTTCTCTTCTCTTCTCTTCTCTCTCTTCTCTTCTCTGATGACGTGTTAACTGGCATGAGGGTGAAGCAACCTGTCAATCACACGAGATCCACCATGTGGTTTGAACTCTATATGTGGTTTTAACTCTATATGTGGTTTGAACTCTATATGTGGTTTTAACTCTATATGGGGTTTTAACTCTGTATGTGTTTTTAAGTCTGTATGTGGTTTTAAGTCCGTATGTGTTTTTAAGTCTGTATGTGGTTTTAAGTCTGTATGTGGTTTTAACTCTGTATGTGGTTTTAAGTGTCTGTATGTGGTTTTAAGTCTGATGTGGTTTTTATGTGGTTTTAACTCTGCATGTGGTTTTAAGTCTGTATGTGGTTTTAACTCTGTATGTGGTTTTAACTCTATATGTGGTTTTAACCTCTTATGTGGTTTTAAGTCTGTATGTGGTTTTAACTCTATATGTGGTTTTAACTCTGTATGTGGTTTTTAAGTCTGTATGTGGTTTTAACTCTGTATGTGGTTTTAAGTCTGTATGTGGTTTTAAGTCTGTATGTGGTTTTAACTCTATATGTGGTTTTAACTCTATATGTGGTTTTAACTCTATATGTGGTTTTAACTCTATATGTGGTTTTAACTCTATATGTGGTTTTAACTCTTATGTGTTTTAAGTCTGTATGTGGTTTTAAGTCTGTATGTGGTTTTAACTCTATATGTGTTTTTAAGTCTGTATGTGGTTTTAAGTCTGTATGTGGTTTTAACTTTGTATGTGGTTTTAAGTCTGTATGTGGTTTTATGTGGTTTTAAGTCTGATGTGGTTTTAACTCTATATTTGGTTTTAATCTGTATGTGGTTTTAACTCTGTATGTGTTTTTAAGTCTGTATGTGGTTTTAACTCTATATGTGGTTTTAACTCTTATGTGGTTTTAACTCTGTATGTGGTTTTAAGTCTGTATGTGGTTTTAACTCTATATTATGTGGTTTTAACTCTGTATGTGGTTTTAAGTCTGTATGTGGTTTTAACTCTATATGTGGTTTTAACTCTATAACTCTGTATGTGGTTTTAACTCTATATGTGGTTTTAACTCTGTATGTGGTTTTAACTCTATATGTGGTTTTAACTCTGTATGTGGTTTTAAGTCTGTATGTGGTTTTAACTCTATATGTGGTTTTAACTCTGTATGTGGTTTTAAGTCTGTATGTGGTTTTAACTCTATATGTGGTTTTAACTCTGTATGTGGTTTTAAGTCTGTATGTGGTTTTAACTCTATATGTGGTTTTAACTCTATATGTGGTTTTAACTCTATATGTGGTTTTAAGTCTGTATGTGGTTTTTAAGTCTGTAGTGGTTATTTTGGTTTTAACTCTATATGTGTTTTTAAGTCTGTATGTGGTTTTAAGTCTGTATGTGGTTTTAACTCTGTTGTGGTTTTAAGTCTGTATGTGGTTTTATGTGGTTTTAAGTCTGTATGTGGTTTTAACTCTATATTTGGTTTTAAGTCTGTATGTGGTTTTAACTCTGTATGTGTTTTTAAGTCTGTATGTGGTTTTAACTCTATATGTGGTTTTAACTCTATATGTGGTTTTAACTCTGTATGTGGTTTTAAGTCTGTATGTGGTTTTAACTCTATATGTGGTTTTAACTCTGTATGTGGTTTTAAGTCTGTATGTGGTTTTAACTCTATATGTGGTTTTAACTCTATATGTGGTTTTAACTCTATATGTGGTTTTAACTCTGTATGTGTTTTTAAGTCTGTATGTGGTTTTAAAGTGGTTTAAGTTATGGTTTTAACTCTATATGTGTTTTTAAGTCTGTATGTGGTTTTAAGTCTGTATGTGGTTTTAACCTGTATGTGGTTTTAAGTCTGTATGTGGTTTTAATGTAGTGTTTTAAGTCTGTATGTGGTTTTTTATGTGGTTTTAAGTCTGTATGTGGTTTTAACTCTATATGTGGTTTTAAGTCTGTATGTGGTTTTAACTCTAGTATGTGTTTTTAAGTCTGTATGTGGTTTTAACTCTATATGTGGTTTTAAGTCTGTATGTGGTTTTAACTCTATATGTGGTTTTAAGTCTGTATGTGGTTTTAACTCTAATGTGTTTTTAACTCTGTATGTGGTTTTAACTCTATATGTGGTTTTAACTCTATATGTGGTTTTAAGTCTGTATGTGGTTTTAACTCTGTATGTGGTTTTAACTCTATATGTGGTTTTAACTCTGTATGTGGTTTTAACTCTGTATGTGGTTTTAACTCTGTATGTGTTTTTAAGTCTGTATGTGGTTTTAAGTCTGTATGTGGTTTTAACTCTATATGTGGTTTTAACTCTGCATGTGGTTTTAACTCTTATGTGGTTTTAACTCTATATGTGGTTTTAACTCTATATGTGGTTTTAACTATATGTGGTTTTAACTCTGTATGTGGTTTTAACTCTGTATGTGGTTTTAAGTCTGTATGTGGTTTTAAGTCTGTATGTGGTTTTAACTCTATATGTGGTTTTAACTCTGTATGTGGTTTTAAGTCTGTATGTGGTTTTAAGTCTATTGGTTTTAACTCTATATGTGGTTTTAACTCTATATGTGGTTTTAACTCTATATGTGGTTTTAACTCTGCATGTGGTTTTAACTCTATATCTCTGTATGTGTTTTTAAGTCTGTATGTGGTTTTAACTCTATATCTCTGTATGTGGTTTTAACTCTATATGTGGTTTTAACTCTATGTGTGGTTTTAACTCTATGTGTGGTTTTAACTCTGTATGTGGTTTTAACTCTGTATGTGGTTTTTAAGTCTGTATGTGGTTTTAACTCTATATCTCTGTATGTGTTTTTAAGTCTGTATGTGGTTTTAACTCTATATCTCTGTATGTGGTTTTAACACTATATGTGGTTTTAACTCTATATGTGGTTTTAACTCTGTATGTGGTTTTAACTCTGTATGTGGTTTTAAGTCTGTATGTGGTTTTAACTCTATATGTGGTTTGTGGTTTTAACTCTATATGTGGTTTTAACTCTATATGTGGTTTTAACTCTGTATGTGGTTTTAAGTCTGTATGTGGTTTTAACTCTATATGTGTTTTTAAGTCTGTATGTGGTTTTAACTCTATGGGCTCTATCTTGCACCCGGCGCAATTGACTTTGTACACCGACGCATGTATCATTCCTATTTTGCACCCGCGCAAAGCGGGCTTTTCCCTCCACAAACGCGCGTCGGTAAACTAGGAAATGAACTTGCGCTCCCTGGGCGGGTTGGCGCAAAAAGGAGGCGTGTTTCGGCGCAAACATTCCCTAGTGCTATTTTGCAGTTCCAGAAAACAATTGCGCCACTGACCAAAAAAAAACCTGGTCTAAAGTCAGTGGCGCGTTGCGCGTTGTTTATAATGCTATTTTAAGCGCGCATGCTTGGCCATAATGTAACGGGTGAACAACGCGCATCACTTTGATTCTCTCATCAACACAGATGCAGCAGTTTTTATTTTTGCAAATCATACATTATAACAAGGAAATATATTACCATAAGAGGGAAATCAGTGTGGTGTCCATGAAGATGTGAAAAAATAGGCATAAATCTAGCTTACACATTTACCAGTGTATATTGGTAATTTTTCAGGCAAATTGACGGATCAGACCTGTTTGCCCAATAGTGGCAAGACACATATGTATATAAGGACATCTGACAAATTAGTTTGTCCGTCAAGAACTAGGGAAAAAAAATCTGAAGACTGCAAAATCACCTTTACCATAATGTAAGTACATTAAAAACCTTACTCTTTAACTTACCAGTTAAGTTGAGCTTGCTCATATTTTTTTCTATTGATTTGGGTGGTGTTGTCCCATCCCCAATGTCACTTCTCTTTCTTTTAACTCCCTGACGAGAACATCGATCTCCTCGATCAGCTGTGAACCAATTCTGAAGCGCGCCGGGTAAATGCGCCATAATAATAACAATCCGCCATGCAACATGCGCACCTTTTCTTAAAGGGTATGTTGGATGACGCTCTGATTGGTTTATTTCACGTTACGCCCAAACCACACCTATGAATAATGAAGGTACTTCAGACCAACCCCTTTTAGATTTGCGCCAGGCGCAAGAGGCATTTATCCTGCCTGGAAAATAGCAACAGCGCCGGGATTCGCCCACAAAGTTACTTGCGCTTTGACACTTGCGTTTCAGATCGTGCGCTGGGTGCAAGATAGGGCCCTATATGTGGTTTTAACTCTGTATGTGGTTTTAACTCTATATGTGGTTTTAACTCTGTATGTGGTTTTAACTCTATATGTGGTTTTAACTCTATATGTGGTTTTAACTCTATATGAGATTTTAACTCTATGGGCCCTATTTTAACGATCTGAAACGCAAGTGTTAAAGCGCAAAGCGCAAGTGACTTTGTGGGCAGATCCCGGCGCTGTTGCTATTTTCCCGGCGGGATAAATGCCTCTTGCACCTGGCGCAAATCTAAAAGAGGTTGGTCTTTTTTTCTTCAGTCGAAAAGAAATTAAGGTTTTTGATGAAAACATTCCAGGATTTTCTCCATATAATGGACTTCATTGGGAGCCAAACGGTTCAAGGTCCGAAAGACAGTTTCAGTGCAGCTTCAAAGGGCTTTAAACGATATCAGACGATGAATAAGGGTCTTATTTAGCGAAACCATCGCTCATTTAAAAAATAAATAACAAAGTTTAAGTTTTTTAAGCACAAATGCTCGCCTTGCTCTGTTCTGTGATGAGCGTTCGTGACTCTCCTGTTCAAACTCGTTCATCAAGATTAACAAATCTTTTTTCGAGTCATGACTCGAAGGGTCCTAGATAAGACCCTTATTCATCGTCTGGTATCGTTTAAAGCACTTTGAAGCTGCACTGAAACTGTCTTTTGGACCTTGAACCGTTTGGTTCCCAATGAAGTCCATTATATGGAGAAATCCTGGAATGTTTTCATCAAAAACATTAATTTCTTTTCGACTGAAGAAAGAAAGACATGGACATCTTGGATGACATGGGGGTGAGTAAATTATCAGCAAAAGTTTTTTTTAAAAGTGAACTAATCCTTTAACTCTGTATGTGGTTTTAACTCTGTATGTGGTTTTAACTCTGTATGTGGTTTATTTGGTGTTCTGGGTTTGCTTGATGGTTTCTTCAAGAGCCCACCTCCAAGTCTCTCTTTCAGTGTTGATTTAATTAACTATTCTGACACTGTTATTATGGATTAGCACTTCATGTCGAAAGTGAAATTGTGTCCTGAAGCAAGAGAACCACTGTTTTAAACAAATCGGTTATGTTTCAGTTTATCCAAACTTTTTCCTGGCCTTTGACTTCTCTGTTTTTTCAGGGCAGATCTTCATGATGTTGTGTGTGTGTTTCTGTGCATGTCCAACAGGTGTGTGAGGTTATCTGTAGCGAATGTCCACTTCCGAGTCCGACAGCGGGAGCTTCATTTATCATCAGGTCTCACAGATCCATGTGTGTCTTGAAGTCTTCATGTGCTGTGAACTCCCTTTGATTGTGTTCCTCTCTCTCTCTCTCTCTCTCTCTCTCTCTCTCTTCTCTCTCTCTCTCTCTCCTCTCTCTCTCTCTCTCTCTCTCTCTCTCTCCCCTTCTCTCTCTCTCTCTCTCTCTCTCTCTCGCTCGTTATGTGTGTGTGTGTGTGTGTGTGTGTGTGTGTGTGTGTGTGTGTGTGTGTGTGTGTGTAGATAAGAAATCTGGCTCACTGAGGTTACTTGACCCTCAGTGTGTTTACAAACACAGCAGTCGACCCCAATAAATCAGTGTCTCTCGTGTGTGTGTGTGTGTGTGTGTGTGTGTGTGTTGTGTGTGTGTGTGTGTGTGTGTGTGTGTGTGTGTGTGTGTGTGGTGTGTGTGTGTGTGTGTGTGTGTGTGTGTGTGTGTGTGTGTGTGTATGTGTGTGTGTCTGTCTGTGTGTGTGTGTGTGTGTGTGTGTGTGTGTGTCTGTGTGTGTGTGTGTGTGTGTGTGTGTGTGTGAGAGAGAGGAGGACAGGTGCAGTGGATGAGCCCAAAGGAAAATCCTGTTTCCCAAAGGAGCAGATTTAAGATCAAAAGATGCTGTTATTCCTAAACTAAACACTTCATGCACATCTATTTGAATCTCCTTGAGATTGAATGATACATTTATTCCGAAGATTTTTTCCCTCATAGAGGTTTAAAGGTATAGTTCACCCCCCCCCCCCCCCAAAAAAAAAAAGAATGCTGTCATCATTTATCAACTCCCTCATGTTGTTCTAAACCTGTATGAGTTTCTTTGTTTCTTTCTACAAAAGAAGATATTTTGTAGAATGTTTCAGTTTCTGGTCCCCATTGACTTCCTTAGTCATTTTTATTTTCACACTATGAAACTCAGTGGGGACCAGAAACTGGTTACCAACATTTCTTAAAATATATTTTGTGTTCAACAAAAGGTTTAGACCAACTTGAGGTTGAGAAAATTAAATTATTATTAAAAATTTTGGTGGAACTATCCCTTCAATACTTATATACCGGTAATTAAATGTATTGCTCCCCCTGTTGGTATAAAATGGAAATATACAGTACAGAGTCTTTAAAAATAGATCAATAAAATGGCAATGGTGACCCATCTACTATAACATAATGAAATCCTTACATTATATATTTTTGCTTGCAATAACATTTATTGCGTACGTTAGAACAAACTACCATTTTTTAATGGTTGCCAAAGGGAAAAAAATAGCTTGAAAAACAATCTGCCATCTGCATATCTACTCTAGATACCAATACAGCAATAAAGAAATAAATACAAATTCTGGCCAAATATATTTAATATACATGCTAAATGTATGTTGTTTGTTTTATTTGATTTGAAATGCCAAAAAGAGGAAAAGTAATAATGCTGGTGTGCTGCAAGAATTGTTCATTATAGTCATTGTTATTAGTGTTGCTAATGTGAAGTGTGTTGTGAATTATTTTGTTTGAAGTTGAAGTAGTTTGTTTTGTGTATTCAAAACGAGTGTGCATAATGAAGTGTTGTGTGTTCACAGTGATTTCTCGCATGCACTGGAGGTTGACTGCTGAAGAATGAATGAACTGACGGGCCGATCTTGAGATTCCCCAGAGGAAGAGAGGGAGGACAGAGGTCAGAGGACAGAGGGACAGATAAAGAGTTAATGCTGAGGTCTCGCTCTCTCTTCTCCACATCTCTGAACAGGAATTCATCAACATTCAGCTGCTAATCACTGTTTAAACACACTTCAGCGCACTCAAGCTCACACAATACCAGCCCTCACACACACACACACAAATTCAATCCCTAAATTTAACGTCTAAATCAAGTGGTTCTCAAAAACAAGACTTTTAAATAAAACATCATGAAATTATGAAATTATATTACATTACAATTGCATTATGAAATATCACACAGCAAAAATCAAAGGCTGCTCTCTGCTTTTCAGTCATTTTGCACATTTGGTTTTAGTCCACAAGACAACAAATTGAAACTTTTCCAGGGATTAAGTGATGAACATTATTTTATCTATCTGAACATTCAAGGTTCTTCATTTCTTTGACAACAGGAAATCATCTTTCACGTGTTTTCTAGAAAACCCCTGCTGAAGGGAAAGAGAAAAGAAAATGTCCATTGTGTTTATATGTGTATAATGGCGCTTTTCCACTGCATGGTACGGTACGGTTCGGTTCGGTACGGCACGCTTTGGCGCTTTTCCACTGCATGGTACGGTACGGTTCGGTTCGGTACGGCTCACTTGTGGTGCTTTTCCACTGCATGGTACGGTACGGTACGGCGCGCTTCGGCGCGCTTTAATGGTACCTGATCTGTTGAGGTTCCAAGCGTACCGTACCGGTACTAAAATGTGACGTGAAACACTGCAGATCACTGATTGGTCAGACAGACAGAATCGTCACTACCAGCGTCATTGGATTTGCGACACGAGACACTAAACCCGCTATACAGAGTCATATAACCAGTAGACAACAGCCAACACGGTAGCACCTGTGTTTTACTTACTTGAAAAAAAAGAAGAGATCAACACTTTAAAAAGGAAATGGCTGAATCGTGGTCGAGGTGCAGACGTTCCTCTCGTTGGTTGCCTAGGATCGGGTCCAGCGAGAGCTGGATGGGGCAAAACAGAATGAAAAAGTGTTCCAAGAAGTAGCAGTTAGCTCAGCTCTTAGGCGCACACGGCTATCACCGGACCTACAAACAGTGTAACGATCAGTCCCACCCACTTTGAATGGGTACTAACTGCAGTGGAAAAGCAACCGAGCTAGCGAACCGAACCGTGCCGTACCGAGCCGAGTCGTACCACGCAGTGGAAAAGCGAAGCCGAACCGAACCGTTCCGCGCCGAATCGAACCGAACCGAGCGTAGGCCTACCATGCAGTGGAAAAGCGCCAAAAGTCTGTGGCTCAAACTGACAAGAACGGGAATATCTGGAAATGGCATCTCAGTTTCCTGCTTCTTTTCAGAGGAAAAACTCTAAAAGAAGTTTATATATATATATATATATATACACTCACCGGCCACTTTATTAGATTCACCTGTCCAACTGCTCGTTAACACTTAATTTCTAAGCAGCCAATCACATGGCGGCAACTCAGTGCATTTAGGCATGTAGACATGGTCAAGACAATCTCCTGCTTTTCAAACCGAGCATCAGTATGGGGAAGAAAGGTGATTTGAGTGACTTTGAACGTGGCATGATTGTTGGTGCCAGAAGGGCTGGTCTGAGTATTTCAGAAACTGCTAATCTACTGGGATTTTCACGCACAACCATCTCTAGGGTTTACAGAGAATGGTCCGAAAAAGAAAAAACATCCAGTGAGCGGCAGTTCTGTGGGCGGAAATGCCTTGTTGATGCCAGAGGTCAGAGGAGAATGGCCAGACTGGTTCGAGCTGATAGAAGGGCAACAGTGACTCAAATAACCACCCGTTACAACCAAGGTGGGCAGAAGAGCATCTCTGAACGCACAGTACGTCGAACTTTGAGGCAGATGGGCTACAGCAGCAGAAGACCCCACCGGGTGCCACTCCTTTCAGCTAAGAACAGGAAACTGAGGCTACAATTTGCACAAGCTCATCGAAATTGGACAATAGAAGATTGGAAAAACGTTGCCTGGTCTGATGAGTCTCGATTTCTGCTGCGACATTCGGATGGTAGGGTCGGAATTTGGCGTCTACAACATGAAAGCATGGATCCATCCTGCCTTGTATCAACGGTTCAGGCTGGTGGTGGTGGTGTCATGGTGTGGGGAATATTTTCTTGGCACTCTTTGGGCCCCTTGGTACCAATTGACCATCGTTGCAATGCCACAGCCTACCTGAGTATTGTTGCTGACCATGTCCATCCCTTTATGACCACAATGTACCCAACTTCTGATGGCTACTTTCAGCAGGATAATGCGCCATGTCATAAAGCTGGAATCATCTCAGACTGGTTTCTTGAACATGACAATGAGTTCGCTGTACTCAAATGGCCTCCACAGTCACCAGATCTCAATCCAATAGAGCATCTTTGGGATGTGGTGGAACGGGAGATTCGCATCATGGATGTGCAGCCGACAAATCTGCGGCAACTGTGTGATGCCATCATGTCAATATGGACCAAACTCCCTGAGGAATGCTTCCAGCACCTTGTTGAATCTATGCCACGAAGAATTGAGGCAGTTCTGAAGGCAAAAGGGGGTCCAACCCGTTACTAGCATGGGGTACCTAATAAAGTGGCCGGTGAGTGTGTATATATATATATATATATATATATACGGTATGTACAGTATAAAAATCATGTCTATGAAAAGTCCCTATGAAAAGTCCCTTTTCAAGTCCCTATGAAAAGTAAGTGTGTGTGTGTGTGTGTGTGTGTGTGTGTGTGTGTGTGTGTGTGTGTGTGTGTTTGTGTGTGTGTGTGTGTGTGTGTGTGTGAACCCTTAAAACTAATATTTTACAGTCATGAGTCTTCACTTTGAGGTAATGATGTCATGAAATCTGAAGCTGAAGGCTCAATGCTGTCTTCCCTCCAGCACTGTAAATGTGTGTGTTAACTGACCCTGAGACTGTTCGACCTCTAGCCTCCAGTCCTGCTCTATAAACATTAAACCTTACCTGTGTCAGATATTCTGAGACACAGAACTTTATATGCCTTTACAATGACCTGGTCAACAATGATCTGATTGCTCTGGTTTAAAGAGTAACTCTTGACTTCTCTAAAAGCTTTACAATGTAAAGGTGAGTGTTGGGTCAAACGTGTGGAAGTGAGGAGAAATGAAAGAGGTGAAGTGAAGAAAAAAGTGGGATTGTATAAGCAGGTGAGGGTTTTGTAGAAAGCCCATTTCTGACGCGTAAGAAGAAAACATTGCTGAAAAACAAATGCTTTGGTAAATCATAATTTTGGGATAAAAGTGATAATTCTGAGATAAAGTCAAAATTATGACATACTAAATCAAAATTATGAATTAAAGGGATAGTTCACCCAAAAATGAAAATTCTGTCAGTAATTACTCACCCTCATGTTGTTCAACCCCGTAAGACCTTCGTTCATCTTCGAAACACATATTAAGATATTTGTGATTAAATCTGAGAGCTGGATCACTCCTCCATAGGCTTCTAAGGGATTGAAACTTGACAGCCCCGAAAAGTCATTAAAGAAATCGTTAAAATAGTCCAAGTGACTACAGTGGCTAGATCTTAAGTTTATCGAGCTACGAGAATACTTTTTGAGCGCAAAAAAACAAACTAAAATAGCGACTTTATTCAAGTATTCTCTTTGGGCCTGGAGATTTCACGTAGTGTTATTGCGAAACGCTTCTGGTTGAACGTCACACGCATCACACACATGACCAGCGTCGGCCAATAAGTGAGCCTACGTGTGACGAAACACGGAAGCGCTGCGCAGTTACACTACGTCAACAGCTTAGGAGAATGACACGGACGAGAAGAGATGGTCGAATAAAGTCGTTATTTTAGTTTTTTTGCGCGCAAAAAAATATTCTCGTTGCTTGATAAACTAATTGAGCCACTGTAGCACTTGGACTCTTTTAACGATGTCTTTAATGACTTTTCGGGGCTGTCAAGTTTCAATCCCTTAGAAGAGAGGAGTGATCCAGCTCTCAGATTTAATCACAAATATCTTAATTTGTGTTCGGAAGCTGAACGAAAGTCTTACGGGGTTGGAACAACATGAGGGTGAGTAATTACTGACAGAATTTTCATTTTTGGGTGAACTAACCCTTTAAGTCACAATTATGACAAAGTCAACATAATAAATTGAAAATCTGACTTAAAAAGTCAACATAAAAAGTGAGATAAGGTCGAAAATATGACAGTAATAATCATATAAAACATCAAAATTATGACTTTCTAAAGATTTGATTTTCCCCCGGTTTCACAGACAAGGCTTAAGTCTAGTCCAAGACTAAAATGCATGTTTGAGCTGTTATAACTGAAAGCAACTTGTACTGAGATATCTTTAAACATGTCAATCATTGTTTTGTCTCAAGATACACACCAGTAAAGTTTTTTTTTCTAAGGCACAATTATGAAAGGTACTTAAATGTCATAATTGAAGGTCTAATCCTGGCTTAATCTAAACCCTGTCATGACATAACGTCAAATGATTTACCAAAGAATGATTTTTGTGGCGAAGGGCTTCTATAGTTTTGTCTAACTGCTGATAGTAAAGTTAGAAAGTCAACGTTTTGTTCCTGTTGTTAACGGGCGGCTTGTATTGAGATGGACATAACAAGCAAAGCTCACCCTGACTTTCAGATCAGAAGCAGCACCATCACAAACTGGACGCCTGGAACATTTGAATCAGGATGTGTCTCCCTCTGCTGGTTATTATGAGCAACAAGTCAAGTCACCTTTATTTATATAGTGCTGTTCAAAGCAGCTTTGTAGTGTATAGTATCTGGATATTTTCTCAATTATTATAATTATTATTAAATCTAGTAATGGTTAAAAGCAAGGGGTTAAACAGGGTGGTAACCTGCCAATCATTCAGTACGTCAACGTACCACGGTATTACCATCTAATACATCATTATACCATAGTACCATCACACTGTGTGTAAGGGGACTGACAAGATATCATCTGGTCTTTTTAGAAAGTTAAATGTTCTGTTAAATAATTAATAAAGAAAAATATACGAAACGCAAAGAGTAAAAGAGGGCTATGTTTAATAATTAATTAGGAATAGGGTAATTCAATTAGATTATTAATAATAAAAAAGGAAAATCTAAAAACAGAAAGAGTCTATTTTACTTTGAAAGTTTGTATAACACATACTACAAATGCAATGAAAAAAGAAATGTATACAAAGGAATAAAAAGAACTGTTTATGCATTAATAAAACATTCTCTCTTCTCTCCCGTTCTATGATTATATATATATATATATATATAATATATATATATATATATATATATATATATATATATATATATAATATAATATATATAATTATATGAGTAAAAAAGAACCAGGAAAACATTGGGCTACATAATTTACAATAAATGAAATGCCTTGAGTCCTCTATTTTTTCCTATTCCCCTCCCTCCCTTTTATAATGCCACACACAATCAATTGTACATTATAATAAAAAAAAGCATAAATATACATTGTACACAATAGAAAAGGAGGCGAGAAGAGTGATGTGTGTGTTTGGTCTTCGTCACGCTGCCGTCATGTGACGGTCATGTGACTCCAGCTCACTTCCGACTCTGCGTGGAAGAGGAGAAAAAGTTGTACGTCAGGAGTCAAAAAGTTTTTTTCCTGCGATTCATTCAGTGAAAAATAGCAACGCGACATTGTTTAAACACACCTGCCTTTATCGGAGGATACCTAAGATTGTGCTGCTGTAGTGAGCGGTGTAAGTCGGGGTAAATGCTCGGGATGTCCGCCAACAGTGTGTCGTATAACGAGCAGGGCTCGGTGGAGTCCGGTGTGGACGCGGCGCAGGAGAACAGCAACATCAGCAGCGGCAGTGGAGGGGCCGCGTTCAGCCTCTTCAGCGCGGACTGCAAGAAGTAAGAGCACACACACACACACACACACACACATTGCAGATGTGCACGAAGCAGGCTACGTCATGTCATGGTCGTTCACTTCACACCACTGAAGCTAATGGTTTTTATGTATGCTGCTTAAGTTGATTTAATTCTTTATTTACTGTGGTTTTCAGTTTCCACAGATACATATTATTATATTATTATTAGATAAGATCAACTGCCTATGTAATATTTGCATGGAGCCAGTCTCATAGAGTTATCATCACTGAAAGGCCAGTGTTAGTTTGACAGATCTGTCATTTGCCCTTTTGGTTCAGTGGTTCAATATTACATCTGAAAATGTAGGCCTACTTACAATTGAATTCCTTGAGAACTTAAAGGGATTGTTCACCCCAAAAATTTAAATTCTGTCATGTTTGGTTACCAACATTCTTCAACATATCTCTTTTTGATACGACATGAGGATTTTTTGGGTGAACTATCCCTTTAAATGATTGCTTTTGTGTCATGTATTTTTCATTGTTGATGCAATATATATTATCTACCTGCTTGACATAATAGATGAGGTTTTGTGGAATTTGCAATCATAATATGTGTGTTTGATAGTTTTGCTTCAGTAAGACTAACAAATATAATGCTAAAAAAAACTAGGTATGCACCGATATGAACATTTCGGCAGCTACCGATCATTCTTTATATTTGAAAGCCGATAACCGATATATTGGCCGATAAATCTAAATTAAATTTTTTATTTAAAAAGCCTGATTAAAAAAAACAAAAGTCTCACTATTAAAATCCATGTCCTAAGCACACAATTATAATGTTCTCATTGTAATTTTATGTAGCCTAGGTTATATGACAGAGTTGCACTGCACATTTTTCCTTATTTTCAAGTGATTCCAATCATATTTAAAGCAATTTAAAACCATCATGGCATCATTTTAGAACAGTGCGCAACTGCGCATCTAGAAATGTCTCAGCTGAAGGAAATAATCCATTATTTATCGGCTTTAATACATTGGCCAAATTTTCTTATCGGGCCGATAACGGTAACATAAAAATGAACACATATCGGCCGATACCTATATGTTGGCCGATATATTGTGCATTCTGAAAAAATCATATTTTTCTGGTGGGTCAGCATAACCTTTGAGTCTTGTGTTTTGTCTTGCAAACTCATGCAGTTGTTTGCAGTCCTCCTCCAGCAGGGGGCAGTAGGCCTGTAATATTAGAGTACTATTGATCCTCTGGTGAGGGTAGGCCTGGGTCATAACATTATGGTTTTTACTGAGGTGTTCATTAGACGCTGTCTGGATCTCACTGGATTGATTTACATACTGTATTGTTTTTGCTATTCGTCCAGACTATCTCAGTGTTTGTCTCTTTGTGAAGGCCGTATACCGGGCTGACGTCAACCCTTATGTCTTCTTCCCATGGGATCTTAACTCCATTACAAAACTCCAACTGCAAGACAAATTTCCCTCCTTAGACAGGAAGTCTGATACTGTTTCCTGCATTAATGAGCCTGTTAATGGTTTAATATGATGGGAGTCGGACGTATAAGAACTGTGTCATTTATTATTCCACAAATAGACTTCACTGCTGCCTAGTCTTTATTTATTCACTCTTTCTACATTGTATGGGTTTCTTTCTGTTGTTAAGAGGGTCATTGTTTGTGTGTGGTATTGTTCGCTTCCTGAATTCAAGAGCATGGTTTTCTGATGGTTGTGTGTGTGTGTGTGTGTGTGTTATTGGTATGTTGAGGGTAATAACGGAAGGATTCTTAATGTTATTTAGGCCTAACTGAATTGGCTCTCTCACATGACTGCAAGCAGGAGACTGAAGTCATGAGGACGGAGAGAGAAGTCTTGAGAATGAGACACAGGGACAACAACACTGAGAATACACACTTAAAGACACAGTTCACCCAAAAAAAAAAAAAAGTGTCAATTTACTTGCCTTCATATGTTGTGCCAAATTGCCAAACCAATTGACTTACTTTCTTCTCTGGAACAAAACGCTATATATTAGATTTAAATTGTGATGATATAGAAAATATCTACACAGGTCCTTTTTCCATATAGTTGATTGTGCTCTCAGCTCCAAAATTGACAAAAAACATAATAAAAGTGTTCTATACAATTCATGTGTCGTATTTCACGTCATTTGATAGTTTTGTGTAATGAACAAATCAACATTTAAGTCATTATTCACTGACAATCTTCCACCGGTCAACTGGACATAAATTGGAACCGGACGGTTTTTGCTCCACTATTCTGGACTTCAAACCGCATTGCAATAATTTCCCAAAATGTCTTTATGTGAAAATATTATGAAGTCTGTAAACAGGACATTAACCCAGGCCAGAGACATGACAAGCTGAAGACGAACGCAAAGAAGAGATCACAGCAAATACTGTACCAGGCACAGAAGGTTCACTGTTCACAATGCTCGAAATATAGGAATGAAAATTATACCTGTAAATATTGAAATGGGGGTGCGGGGATATATGAATGTCTCTCTCAGAGAGTGAACTTTGTGCAGCTGTGTCTTATGTAGCATCATCCTAAGCTAAAATAAAACCATTCTGTTTTTGCTTTAAATGTTGAAATTATCTAAAAAATCTAAAAATAAATAAACAGCTCCTGCTTCATGTGTGTAGCATTTTTGTTTGGATTGTGATTAAAAAGCATAAGTTGCCTCTAATTTCAAAGGGTTACAGATATTCTGTTTAAGGTCAGTTTGCCTGTTTTGAGCAAATAAACAACAAATAAATTAGCATTTGTAAAGAAAAAAATAGCAACCAGAATAGACCAATTTGTTTTTCAGAACAAAATCCGGAGGGGTTTTTCAGGCTAAGCTTATACTGTCATTCATCCCAAAATCAAACTTAAATCTTAGTAAACAAAAACTTGTGGCCTTCATGGCCACTTGAACACTACATGGCCAAACTCCGGAAATACGTCATAAGTAGACAAGTGGCCAAGTGCACAGACCTCAAGTGAACCTCAATTTGGACAGGCCTGATTATGAAAACCAGCTCAAAATATTGATTTGTTCACTGCTTCTGTTCTCTGGTTGAGCTCCTTGATTCACAAAATCATTTGCATCAGTTCTCGAGTAGAGATGGAACTAGTCACTGGAAGGAATTTTTTCAGAGAATTACAACTTAATTTTTTTTCTGTTCCTCAAAGCTTTCATATGACTTTAGAAGACACAAAATATCATACGGACCACTTTCATTCACAAACCTGTGAACAAATCAGATCAGTTCATAAACGAATCATTAAATCCATTTTGTGAACTATAGCTCAAACCCCTTACATTTGGCATCAAAATAAATAATGATTTGTTCACTTGCAGCAGTTCTTGAGTTCAGCTCACTTGGAGGGGAAGATTATGAGTAAATAATGACTTAAATTTGCAGCTTAAAAGCCTTCGTTTGCTATCACCAGTGTAAATGGCATACAGGTTTGCAACAACATGAGGTTAAATCATGACTTTTTACTAAATTACTGCTTGTTAAACTGGTTACTTTTTAATCCAACAGATTCAGTCTGGCCAATACTATTCCCGTTCCTGCCTCCAGTTCACTATTTGGGTTTGACTTTTGTTTCAGACTTTTTATATTTTGTTGCCTTGGTTGGGAGAGGAAGTTTCATGTTATCAGAGTTAGCAGACCTGCCGTGAACTACAAACACAAGCAAAGAACGTGGTTCTGCGGATTTGATGAAAGTCTTGGGTTGAAGATAAGAGCCTCTGAAGATAATGCTTCCTCTGAAGGGAGGCGACCGCCGCCACAGCTGGAGTCGGCTCTCTCCTGCCTTTCTGTTTTGACCTCGCTGCACTTCCTTTACATTTTACCCACTTCTCAGTTTGGCACAACTGGCTCTCAAAGGGACCAAACTTGTAAGCACTGGATCTAGTTGATCATTTTTATTTGAGCATTCCTGATAGTTTCAGGCATCAGGAACACCTCCAGCCTTGTTGTTTTGACCTCGCTGGACTTTTTTCCCCTTTTCCTCTCTTCCTAGTTTGGGTAGTCACATCTGGCACTCAAAAGGACGCAACTTGCAAGCTTTGGATCTGGAGAACCAAAAGCAAGAAGCAACTGACCATATAGCAGGAGAACTGTGATGGAAACAGAGGGAATTCAGGCTTCAGTCTATGATAACAGTGAACCATTGTAACCTCGCTGGTCTCTCAGCATTCATGGGTTTAATTAATGTGTGATGGTCACACTGGATGGTTGTGCGACTGCTGCTGGCCATTAACCAGATGCCTGAGTCAGACTGGAGGATAGTGCTATCTTGTCCCTCTCTGGTCCTCTCGACGGCATCGGTGGAGAGAAAGGAACCAGTAGACGTTGTCTTTCATCCCTTGTCAAATTTTCTTTTTGCTTTTGCTTCTGAGACCTGGTTTTCTGGGTTGATTTGAAGAAATGGTCGATTTTGTAATCCTGTTTAGATGGTTTCTTCATGGATTTACAAAGATGAGCAAGGTCTGAGAAACCCCTTGTGATGGACAGATGAATGGCTCTTCTAACGCATCCAGGTTTTTTTTATCATCTTGACCTTCTCTTCCAATTGGGTTAGTAGTTTTAGTAATTCTGTACATGTGAAAGATGAACGAAGGATTGGGCAGCTTGCGTTTGGAGGCCGCTGGAGCGCTGCGGACCGCTTTCATCTCTGCCGAAAACCTTCAACTCACGCTAAAATCAGACCTCAGCTCGGAGGAACAGGCTCTGACCAACCACAGCAGTGGTAATGGGGAGAAACCAAGCAGAGGGTATGAGAAATGCTCAAGTAAAGCCAAGAAAACCTGTTTTCTGGAAATAAATGTCATGATCTTCATGCCCAGCAAGATTGAATCACTTTGAAACAAGGAATTTGTTTCTGATGGGGGAAAAAATGGCACAGATCTAGTAGTTTTCAATGCTTTCCTTCCTTTGCTCCTTTATTTTCAAAGTCGAAATATAATTTGTCTGTTTATTAGCTTACTCACTCACTCACTCACTCACTCACTCACTCACTCACTCACTCACTCACATGACCGTATGAACCTCTTTATAATCCAGTTCCTCTTGCTTAAATAATAGTAATCTATGACACGATTGCATATGCCTCTCACATGTATCTATGTAAATGACAGAGTTGTGCGGACAGAGGAATGACCAGCATCCGCACAGACTAATTTAATATGTCTGACTGTCATCTGCTTGAATGGAGATGATTTTTTTCATGAATTCTGTGTTTTTGGCGCTGTAGGCCAACGATTGCTAAACGTTTTTGTCAGCAAAATGACTGACATAAATTATTTACTTTAGTTAATATTTCAATAGTTTAACAATGAAAACAGTTCTAGGTTCATGGTTCTCTGATGTTGTTAATGTCATGACATGCAGGTAAATATTTAGTGTATATAGGCTACTGTATATAGTGAGTATATACTATATATCATTTGTAAATTAAATTTTAGAAATGTTTTTTTCAGTAGTTCTACTGTTTTAAAACCAAAAAAAAAATGCTTGCTATTGTATATTATTTATAATAGATATTATAGGGGTAATACAGATATCTTTTCTTTTTTACTGAATGTTAACTAAGAATAAATTGAACTGAATTGACAGCTCTACTCATTTCATCAGTAAAACTATATCATTGTAATGTTGAATGTCAGTGACTCTAATGGTTCATAGATGTTTAAACGTGAGTTACTGTAACACTGAATCCTCTGTTTCTCTGCAGAAATGATGATCTGAAGGAGATGCTGGAAAACAACAAAGAGTCTCTGAAGCTGGAGGCTATGAAGAGGATCGTCGGGGTACGTCATTCTGGGAGACAGAGGTCTCGTATTAAGATCATATTAAAAATCAGTGTGATGCTTGATTCTTCATTTTCATCTCTCTTATCAGTTGATTGCCAAGGGGAAGAATGCATCTGAACTTTTTCCAGCAGTGGTGAAGAACGTTGCAAGTAAAAACATTGAGGTAAGAAAAGATATAAAACACTGACATGCTCAAATCTGCACACACACCCTTACACAACATGCACAAATGTGTTGAAGCAGTTTTCTGCGTGTTCTTTGCTCTGGTTTGATTTGAGAGTAAAAATCGTTCAAGGTTGTGAGGACCTCTGTGGACAGGGCTATTTTTGATCAGGCATCTGACTGGGAAGCCGTTGTGATGAAGGATGAATGTTTAGATGGAAAGAAGACTGTTTGGACAGGATGATGGAAAGACATGAGAGGTGATTGGGAAAAGCGTCCAGGCTGAAGAGGACGGCTGGTGTTTTGAGGGCCGGTGTGTAATTGGTGGTCTAGGGGCCCAGTCACGTTCTCTCTGTCTCCCCCACGTCTGACGTTTAGCACTGGGCAGCTGTGTGCCGAATGCTGCCGCCCTCTGGAGCTCAGAGACACGGGGTCTCTGGCATTGATCCACACACACACACACACACACACGGATGCGCGCGCGCTCTTATAGGAGACGACAGCTGTTATAGCTGAAACCATTGGTCCGCTCAATGCAGACACACGCACGCACGCGCGCACGCGCACACACACACACACACTCTTGTACATCTATCTTTATGAGGACATTCATTGACACAATGCAATCTCTAGCCGCTTACCCTAACCTTACTCATCACAACAAAGTGCTTAACCCGAACCCTTACCCTAAACCTAATTATAACCTTATCCCTAAAACCAAGTCTTGACCCTCAAACAGGCATTTAAAGGGGTCTCAGAAAGTGAGGACCGGCCAAAATGTCCTCACTTTACTCTCTTTGTCCTCACTCCAATGGTCTAAAACTCAAACTGGTCCTCACAAAGATAGTTGTACAAGTACACACACACACACACACACACACACACACACACACACACACACACACACACACACACACACACACACACACACACACACACACACACACACACACACACACACACACACACACACACACACACACACACACACACACACACCTGACCCTTCAATAAGCTCCACCCCGCTTTAGTTGCTAACTGAGACAAGCTGAACAGAATATCCTATCGGAGTAAAAAATTAAATGAATTTCAGTAAAATGTTCATTATTGATATTCTTTTTTGGGGTTTAGTTATGTTATGGCATAAAAATAATTTTATATGCTCTTTTTCTCTAAAGAAATTAAATTACACCATCATGTTTTAAACTTTTTGATTCCATAACCCCCCAAAAATATGAGGATCCTCTTACATGAAGGTTCCCCTTCCTAAAACATGAAGCTGGCAATATTTTCTTTTAATGTATAAAGGTGAAAGATGATAATAATACTATAAATATGTACAAAATATAATTTGGAAAATATTGATATATATTGCTTGCTGTGAGGTCTTCTTATGTATTATCTGTTAATAAGAATAATTTGTTAATACAATATTTAGTTTATTTTGAAGTTGAATGTTTTTTTTGTTGTTGTTGAGTTTTTACTTTTATTATTTTATTTATTTATTATTTTATTGTATTACTACTTTTACTTAGCTTTATCACTGTTATTTTATTACTTTTAATTTATTTTATTTTTTAATTTACTTTATTACTTATTTTAATTGCCTTTTTTTCTCTGAACATCTCCGGTGGATCCCCTGACACATCATTGCTTCCTCAGTTTGAAAACCCCAAAGTTTAATTCACAGACTTCTTAGGATTTATTAAATATTTGGCAAACACATTAGAATAGCACTTTTCTTTATGCTCCTTGTGTCCCCATTTCAAACGACCTATCAACAACAATCTTACGTGAAAAAACAAACCCTCTGTTCCTCATATAATTCTGTTTCATAAATGCCAGCGGTTCATTTAGCCGCTGTCTAATTAACATGCGCACGGATGCTCCAATCCCTGATCAGCAGGCCGCTGTATGTAAATGTGATTAACCAGAGGGGCAGATGGGTAATGTCTCTCTTTATGAAGTGAGTGATGTTTTTCCATTTGGCTGGTAATCGCTGTGGTGATGATGATGGAATGCGTTGCCGTGACTCCCTGATCGCTAATGACCTCTCGTCACCTCGAGAGCTGGACGCAATTAAACGGAGGGCCGACCTTTGACCCTTCACCTTTGAGCACAAGCAGATCAGACTGTTTCATGATAGACTTATTATTAAGATGAAAAATGAGTTTAAGATTGGATGATCCTTGATTAGCAAAGAAACACAAAACTTTAAGAAGCAGATAAAGTATTTTAGTTGGAAACTATAAAACAAACAAAAGCAAATGAACCCACAGTAACTGGATTGTTTTTATATTTTTGTATTTAATATTTGGTGGATTTTTTTAGCTGAAGAAGCTGGTGTACGTGTACCTCGTCCGGTATGCAGAGGAACAGCAGGATCTCGCCCTCCTGTCAATCAGCACCTTCCAGCGGGCCCTCAAAGTAAGTCCCGCCCCTTTCATCTGAAAATCAATTAAAACAGCCATAAATATTAGTATAGTCATTTTACAGTTACGTAAAATAAAATTGGTAACACTAACATTTACACTAACACTAACACAACTAACATTAACAAAGATTAATACATACACTAACAAATGAACTGCTCATGGTTAGTTCCTAATAGATAATACATTCATGTTAACAAATGAAACCTTATTGTAAAGTGTTACAATAAAATTATTATAATTTTTTTATAAAGATGATAATAGTTATGATTTATAATTATTATCATTTTATAGCCATATTGATGTACAATAACAAAATGTTTGATTTTTGTTCCCCATGACCTGTAGCCATAATCTCCTCCCATTATGTTCCGCCCCTTTTTGCATAGAATAGCAATTTTGCATGTATTTTAGATCAGCACTAATTCGTCATTTGTGTGTGTGTGTGTGTTGTGTGTGTGTGTGTGTGTGTAGGATCCAAATCAGCTTATCAGAGCGAGCGCTCTCAGGGTCCTGTCCAGTATCAGAGTTCCCATCATCGTCCCCATCATGATGCTGGCCATCAAAGAATCATCCACCGACCTTTCACCTTATGTCCGGAAAACGGCCGCTCACGCCATTCAGAAACTCTACAGGTAATCTACACATTCATACAGATGTCCTCACTGAGTGCTAATGCATGAGGGTGTTTTACAGAGGTCTCTGCTTTTTTGTTTCCAGTCTGGACCCTGATCAGAAGGAGCATCTGATCGAAGTGATCGAGAAACTCCTGAAAGACAAAAGCACGGTAAAATAACTCGACACACACACAAACACAACCAGTTTTTCAATTTTTTAGCTATTACTATAATCTTTCTAGTTAATAATAGCTCATTAATTGTACACATATTTAAGATAATTAAATAGTCTGTTACACATTTAAAATGCATGTTTATTTTATGAATAGTTGTTCCAGGTTTTTCTTCATAAGCATATATTGCAGTAAACAGTATTTATTATTTATTTAAAATTATTTCATTACTAATTAAATAATGTCTAAGAATGGCTAACTTAAAAATTCAAAATATTTCTATTTTTGGTCCACTTTTGAGGATTTTTTAATTTTTTGTAGTACTCTGTAGGTATATATAGTACTCTGGGATGTATATGGGGTTGTGATTTAATTCTCACAGTGATGAAAATAATGAGTCAGTGTATATTGTAATTGTGTTGAATAATGAAGCAGATCTGTTTTAACTGAAGTCTATCCATTCTCATTTAAGTCGCCATGAAACGGAAGTTGCGGTAGTCTTTTCTTCTCTATTGTAATGTACGTTTGAGTTAATCAGCACAATGTATATTATAAGTGGTGTTAAACAAATAAATTGAATTGAATTAAACTAATCAAACCCAATGCATTGAGTTACATTAACTTTCATTTACAGCTCTTAACCAGCAGATGATGCAACAACACCACATTCCTCCCTATCTCTATGCTTCTCTCTATCTGAAACACTACTCACAGTCAAATAAACGCTTTCTGACCTCACGAGATCCACACTAGGGCCTTGGACAAAGTCTCAGCGATGCATTATCATAAAGCATGTCCGCTTCAGATCTGAATTACGCCGGCTCATGATGTGGGGTTTCAGCTCACGTTGTCATCCTCATAGGCTTTTAGTGCAGAGCTGTATTTCACCTGTAGAGCTTGCCGAATATGCACTTGCAAAAGTTTATTGTGACATACAGTAATGGACATCTCTATGAGCTTCCACTGCGTAAGTGTGTACAGGAAGCTCACTGCGATTTGTGTTCCCGCTGAAGAAATATGAGTACGTATGTGTGTGTCTTCATGTGACCGGCAAGCATAGCATCAATCACAGCGACGGCGTTCCAGCACTCTCTCTATCTCTCCTCGCTCGCTGATGACCCAGCATTCCCTGTTTCCTCTCCCGTCAGTACGCCCGGCCTTAATTAGAATTCATGACAAAATGGATCCAGGGAAGCGTCCTGTACCCTTCATAATTTTACAGGAAATTTATTGTTATTAGAGGAACCATTTGCTTAGTGTGATTTTTCCATTAAGGTCTTGTCAAGCAGCAGAGATAGCAGAGGTTTGTTGATGAGGTGTGTGTAAGTAAGAGCTTTGTTGATGGTGTGTGTGTAAGAGCTTTGTTGATGGTGGATGGAGTTTACCTTGGAGATCTTGTTGGGTAATATGGGAACAGAAAGATGGGTAAAGATGAACAGTAAATAGAAAGATAGACCAAAAACAACTGTTACCTCAATAGAAGGAGTGTAAATTTTACCCATCAGTTTTAAAGGGATAGTTCACCCAAATATGAATATCATCTTTAGCACGATCAAATACAAGTATATCTTGAGTTGAACTTCGGCACTATGTCCGGATAACTAAAGTGCATTAAGTAAAAAATTAGTTTTTTCCAATTTAGGGTATTTATTAAGTGCATACATATGTAAATGTATTTGTAGTATACTTAGTATTAAATAAATATCTTTCAAATACATTGTAGTATATTTATTATTCACTAGGGTTATAAGTAATGGATGTTGCAAAACACTAATTCATATTTATAGTTATGATGATTTTTTTTTTTTTCAGTTCACCTGCCACTGTCCAATGGGGCAAAAAGTTAATTTTCATTCTTTTTTGTAAAGATTTAAGTGATCCGTTACCTGTAATTTCCTTTTATCAGAGCTGGAATTGATGTCGCATGATGATGAATGAAGCACCTGACCTGCTCAAACTCTCTCCCTCTCTCTCTCTCTCTCTCTCTCTCTCTCTCTCCTCTCCTCTCTCTCCTCTCTCTTCTCTCTCTCTCTCTCTCTCTCTCTCTCTCTCTCTCTCTCCTCTCTCTCCTCTCTCTCTCTCTCTCTCTCTCTCTCTCTCTCTCTCTCTCTCTCTCTCTCTCCTCTCTCTCTCTCTCTCTCTCTCTCTCTCTCTCTCTCTCTCTCTCTATCTCTTTGTGTTGTTTTCACACACTCTCTCTCATATACTGTAGTTCATTAGTCTAAAGTGAGTGTGGTGTGTTATATTAGCTTGGTGGGAAGCAGAACAGGTTGTCATCTTCCAAGCATCTGTTTGTTTTGAGACCACACTGAGGTTTGTAATTACGACGCATATATAACCTAATCAGCTTAATTTGCAATTATAAACCTCCAGCACAACTTTAGGGTTGCTGCAGGAGAAACGGGTGAGTGATAATTGCACAGAAGCTGTGTGTGTGTGTGTGTTTGTGTGAGAGACTATTTTTTTCTATTTTTTAAAATTATTTTTCAATTAACTCCTTCATCGCTGTGTGCTTTTTTCTGCATTGTGGCTGATTTGTACAGTAGATAGTACCTCCCAAAAATTCTCTGTATTTTTTTCCCCTATTCATTCTATGGCAAGTTTCATACAAGTTTGACTACTTTTTTTAGAACATTTTTATTTTGGTGTGTGTTCACATAGCAAGTGCCACTAAAGTCACCAAGTGTTGATTAAAAAATGTAACTTTTTTGGGGGTCAAAAGTAGGGTTAAACATACAGCCTACATTAATGGTATTGAATTATTTGATTGACACCACTGGAATGTGAAACAACCATTCAACATCAAGAATTCTAAACTTAAATGTACTACTGTTCCACAGAGTGAAAGAACCACTTCTAACAGTTTTAAACCCTGCTTCTTGTCATGTGTTTTTTGTAGCTGGTTGCCGGCAGCGTGGTGATGGCTTTTGAGGAGGTATGTCCAGACCGGATCGATTTGATCCATAAGAACTATCGGAAGTTGTGTAACATGCTGGTGGATGTGGAGGAGTGGGGTCAGGTCGTCATCATACACATGCTGACACGCTACGCCAGGACGCAGTTTGTGAGCCCGTGGAGAGAGGTGAGCTAGTGTGTGTGTGTGCTTTCATTAAATCATTAAGGACAAATTGTATTTAATTATTATTTACATATTTTTAAAGCTCAGCTGTCAAGAAAAGCAGTTTCAGGTGGGCATGAAATTGCTGATCTGAATTACATTTTCTTTTATCTTTTTCAATGCTAGCATTGAGGGTTTCAGGTATGAAGGAGTGTGTTGGAGAGAGGACTATATATGCTGTTATTCTAAATGATGCTATGTAGCCTCTTTATTCAGTTTTGGCTTGGAATTGCTTCGATTTATTATATATTTGTATTCATTTGTTTATTAATCATGTGTGTGATTGTAGGATGCCGTGTTTGATGAGAATAGCGAGAAAACCTTTTACGATTCTGAGGAAGAGAGGAGAGTGGACGAGTCCAAAGCGTACGTCATGGATCCAGACCACAGACTCCTGCTCAGAAACACTAAACCACTGTTACAGAGCAGAAACACTGCAGTGAGTACAAAAACACACACACACACACACACACACACACACGCGCACGTGCTTGGGTTTCCGTGCGTACTACGGAGACTTTTTATGGTTATGGTTGGGGAATTTTTATACTGTATAAACTGTGTATTCTATCCCCTAAACCTAACCATCACAGAAAACGTCATGCATTTTTACATTAAAAAAAAAGGAGAAGCTTACTTTTCGCTGTTGATGCTCATGGGGACCAAAAAATATCCATTTTAGGGAATAACTGAAACCCCTCTTTTACATATAATGATGACAACATATAATTTGGCATTATAATATGTTGCTTTGCAATTTTAAAAGTTGATACAACGCTATTAATCATGGTCAGTTTTAATATAGTGTATTATTGTTATTATTAATAATATTATAATTTAGTCAATACTATGTAGGCTACATCTACTTTTTCACCTCTTACAAGATGAAAGTATGAAAGTTGTCTAAACTGTCCTTTTGAAGTTTTTTTTATTTTTTAGGTGGATAAACATCTAGTCAAGTATTACTGATGTGATTCCTGTAGTTTGCTCCATTTTAGCTTATAGTAACATCCTTTTCGCTTTATTAATCCATAATTTATCTGTAATATCTCAAATACTCTCATATCTTTCTCCCTCTCTTGTGCTTTTCCCTATTCAACTTTGAGCAATAGTGAAGGGCTTGTGTGTGTGTGTGTGTGTTGTGTGTGTGTGGTGTGTGTGTGTGTGTGTGTGTGTGTGTGTTGTGCGTGTCGTGTGTGTGGTGTGTGTGTGTGTGTGTGTGTGTGTGTGTGTGTGTGTGTGTGTGTGGTGTGTGTGTGTGTGTACTTGTACAACTATCTTTGTGAGGACCAGTTTGAGTTTTAGACCATTGGAGTGAGGACAAAGAGAGTAAAGTGAGGACATTTTGGCTGGTCCTCACTTTCTGAGACCCCTTTAAATGCCTGTTTGAGGGTCAAGACTTGGTTTTAGGGATAAGGTTATAATTAGGTTTAGGGTAAGGGTTCGGGTTAAGCACTCATTGTGATGGGTAAGGTTAGGGTAAGCGGCTAGAGATTGCATTGTGTCAATGAATGTCCTCATAAAGATAGATGTACAAGAGGTGTGTGTGTGTGTGTGTGTGTGTGTGTGTGTGTGTGTGTGTGTGTGTGTGTGTGTGTGTGTGTGTGTGTGGGACCAAGGCTGTGTCAGACACAGCTCAATCACGTTACATACACTCAGCCTTAGAAATGTGCTCAGAAAATGTTATTCCTTCCTACATCACACACACAGTGTGACTCAAGTGCTCCATCAACCTGGAAGCTCAAGGTCTTGTGTGTATGTGTGTTTTTTGACGTTTGTGTGTGTGATGTTTTGATTAAAACTTGTCCTGCTTTGTTCTACACTCAGTGTGCACTCTGTCTTTATCAGCTCTCTCTCTTTCTCTCTCTGCTGGTTTAGTGGTTGATGTGTTGAAGTCTGCTGTCCTGTTCGTATATTGGGGTCAAAGTAATTTGGGGAAGACAAAATCATTACATACATTGAAGTCTTCCTAATCTATCACCATCTATCTCTTTTTCTATCTCTCTCAAACCCTCCTCTTTTTCTGACTTCACATTTCTCTGGGACTCTCCTCCACGTCTCCCATTAATTTGTCTCTCTTTCTTACCTGTCTATCTCTTACTTTCACTCCCCTTTTAAAAACGGACCATTGAAAAAGCGTGATAATATTGTGTTTTTAGATGCTACAATGCTTGGTCCTTCCTTAATATATTCATCTCTTTTTTTAGGTTGTGATGGCAGTATCTCAGCTCTACTGGCATTTGGCCCCTAAACATGAAATTAGCATCGTCACCAAGTCCCTGGTGAGACTCTTGAGGAGCCACAGGTAAACGCACTGAGAGAAACGTGATGGAAATATCATCATTATCAAATCTGTCAATCTAATTCCTGTTTTTGGTTTCCCTCTTGGCTCTTCTAGGGAAGTTCAGTATGTTGTGTTGCAAAACATCGCCACCATGTCTATTCAGAGGAAGGTACAGACTCACGAAACATTCATCCCACAATTCTCATGAAATCTAAACATACAGTATTATTAACAAAGCTAATTTTACAAGCAATTAGGCTTAAATGTGTTAGTCTATTTTAAGTGCTTAATCTGAGTAAAATCAGAAGTAGGCTGGAATCCTGAGGGAAATCATGAGGTAAAATATAAAGTAAGTTGCATGGTAATACATCTGAGATAAACACTGAGGTAAAATGAAAGGTAGGCCTCAATTCTGAAGGAGATCTGAGGTAAAATATGAAGTAAATCATAAGGTAAGATCTGAGGTAAAAACTAAAGTAAAATCAGAGGTAGGCCTTAATTCTGAGGTAAATATGAGGTAAATTGCATGCTGATATATCTTAGGTGAAATGAGAGGCCTCAATTCTGAAGGAAATCTAGAGATAAAACATTTAATTAAATCTTAAGGTATGATCTGAGGTAGAATGAGAAGTAGGCCTTAATTCTGAAGGAAATCTAGAGGTAAAATATGAAGTAAATGGCAAGGTAAGATCTGAGGTAAAATGAGAAGTAGGCCTCAGTTTTGAGGGAACCATGAGGTAAAATATGAAGTAAATCATTAGGTATGATCTGAGGTAAACACTGAAGTAAAGTTTAGAGGTAGGCCTGAATTTTGAGTGAGGTAAAATAAGTAGTAAATTGCATGATGATATATCTGAGGTAAACACTGAGGTAAAATGAGAATTGGGCCTCAATTCTGAACGAAATCTAGATGTAAAATTTGAGAAGGTTTCAATTATGTCTTAAGCAAACTGAGGGTTTTTTCTGACATATTTTGTGTGATAAAATCCAAGATATCTCCTGAGGTAAACACTCAGTTTATCTGAAGTCTAATATAGGCATACCTCAGATTATAACTAAGAGAATCTGGAGATATTGAGTTATAATCTGACAAAAGTAATGGCGTCTGGAGTAAAATCTGAAGTAAATTATTCGGTAAAATCTGAGGTATACTGAACATAAAAATCTGATGCTACAGTAGGTGTAAATTCAGAGATGTAAACTAAGATGTATGCAGGTAAACAGTGAAGGGTAATTCTGAGGTAAAATGCCAAACACTAATGTAGAATCTGAGGTAAAAAGCCTTAAGGTAATCACTGAGGTTACAAAACAAAAACGTAAGGTACACACTATAATCTGATTTGAACAGGTAAAACCTTAGGTATTTTTTTCAGGGGATGTTCGAACCCTTCATGAAGAGCTTCTATGTGAGGTCTACAGATGCACACACACATCAAAACACTCAAGGTAAAACAGACTTGCCTTCATTTCATCATTGTTTTGTGTTGCAGCGCAGTGTTAATGCACAGTATCTGCTTGTTTGCTGGTGGTTTATCTGATGTTTATCTCATCTTTTTAAATTCTTCAGCTGGAGATTTTAACTAACCTGGCTAATGAAGCAAACATCTCCCCCATTCTGAGAGAATTCCAGGTAAAGTTTTATAGATTAAATTGATTTGTTTTCTCTTATTGTCTCTGTGTTTGCGAATTAAGCTTTACTATTACCTGAAGGAGGGCTGCGTTTCAAAACATATATTTAGCTGCCTACGTAGACAGCATTTTAGTCATCATAAAGCTGGTTTTATGTGGTCTTCTAGTCTTGTAATAGCTGGTTTAGCAGACTGGTTTTAGTGGGGTCTTGGCCACTTTAGATGGTCAGGCTGGGAGACCAGTTTGACAAGCTTAAACCAGCTAAGACCAACCAATTATCAGCTTAGGCTTGTTTTAGCAGTTTTTCCTGCAGGGTGAGGTAAAAGCTAGACTTTTGAGGGGAAATGATGAGGTTCGAATACATTTATGATGCTTAAAAATCCTATCTGGCATATTTTAAAACAGGAATGGCAGTTTAAAGCAAATGTTTGTGTGTTTCAGACATACGTGAAAAGTCAGGATAAGGCGTTTGCGGCGGCCACCATCCAGGCCATCGGC
Organism: Chrosomus eos; assembly: GCA_036326025.1. Taxonomy (NCBI): domain Eukaryota; kingdom Metazoa; phylum Chordata; class Actinopteri; order Cypriniformes; family Leuciscidae; genus Chrosomus; species Chrosomus eos. The sequence continues at coordinate 9,986,066 of CM070834.1, forward strand.
CGGTGTGCAACTGACATCTCTGAGGTGACCGACACCTGCCTCAACGGCCTGGTCCTGCTGCTGTCCAACAGAGACGGTAATCATACAGTAACCTCATGAGCCTTTTGCTTTTAAAGTTATCGTTCAATTATGAGCAGCAGTGCTTCTCATTGCCTGATGACACTATGATGAAGTTCAGTATGTCTTATAGTGTAAGGACAAAATTGAGAAAGACAGCCATTATCACCACAGATGAAGATAGTTTCAGTGACTTCTAAAACTCCCCAAAAAACATATTTTGAACTTTAAACCAAAAGCTATAAATAATAACATATACTGTTGTTGAAATTATTTCAGTAGTTTAGTAGTTATCTACAAATAAAAAAGTAACTACTACATTGACATTATGTAGTATTTAGTGCTATTTAAAATGATATATTTAATGTATATACATTGGCAAGAATTCACGTTTGTGAATTTCTGCACTGATTACTCAATAAATCTGGTCTGATCTTTATTTAAAACACAATTATAAATATACAACTAAAAACACACACATTGTACTTTTTACATTATTGAATTGAATACTCTTGAGTAATCATTCACAGTGCAGGGTGGAGAAAGTAAGTGAAACCTTGGATTTAGTCATTTCTTTAGTGGCAAAACCTCTGATATAATTGTATAATCAGAGCAATGTTTACCTGACACAAACAATGAGGATCTCAGTAAAGCGTTAAATTTAACACATACAAACTTGTGTACACTAAGCACAACTGATGAAACTTGAAAAACACTGTATTTCAGTTTAAAATATGCAGTATTTACCTACATGTGTGGATCACAGGGACTCAATGAATCTGCGAATCAAACAGCTCGATTTATCTGAATCTGAATGAATTGATTTACTAAAATAACTCCCAGACATTACATATGAGAGTGAGAGGACATTATAGGAGCATGTGTATTTCCTCACCTCTCTCAAATGTAAAGCTGCATGCACAGTAAATTATATTAACTGCATGCACAATAAGTTACAATTTAATTGCTCTTTTTCTGTAGTTACCCCACAAACACTGGTTACAACAGCGAGTTATTGTTACTACAGAAAAAAAAATCATACTATATTGATGTGTTTATGTGTTTCTTCTCTCTGTAGAGACTGTTGTCGCGGAGAGTGTGGTGGTCATCAAGAAACTTCTGCAGACTCAACCATCACAGCACAGTGACATCATCAAACACATGGCCAAACTCTTCGACAACATCACTGTGAGAGAAGTGCACAATATTACACAACAGTAGTGCTGTTGTGTGTGCAACTATAGTCGGATTAGGTTTTATTTACGTCATATAATATTACAATTTGATGTTCTGTGTATTTGGTGTCCATTTGCTTCTTTAGGTCCCAATGGCGAGGGCCAGCATCCTGTGGCTGATGGGTGAATACTGTGAACACGTGCCTAAAATCGCCCCTGACGTCCTGCGAAAGATGGCCAAGACCTTTACTAGTGAGGAGGACATTGTCAAACTGCAGATCGTCAACTTGGCTGCCAAACTCTACTTGACCAATTCCAAACAGGTGAAATCAAATCACACTTTGTAAGTGTGTGTGTGTGTGTGTGTTTTTGGCTGTGCTTTATCTCACTTTCTTTCTCTCATACAGACGAAATTGCTGACTCAATACATATTGAACTTGGGCAAGTATGATCAGAACTATGACATCAGAGACCGAACACGGTTCATTCGTCAGTTGATTGTCCCAAACGAGAAGAGCGGAGCCCTGAGCAAATACGCTCGTCGGATCCTGATGGCGCCCAAACCGGCTCCTGTTTTGCAGTCTGCCTTTAAAGGTTGGTGACATATAGATCACACAAATCATTAAAAATTAATGACTGGTATTACTACAGTTGGGTATCGTTCGCATTTGAACGATTCCAATTCTGCTTATTGATTGTGATTCTTATCGATTCCTAATTTCAATTCCAATGAGGAAAAAAAAAAACAGATATCATATAATTTTTTGTAAGTCTTATTGCAAAACGTTTTATTTTACCTGAATACCATGAAAAAAACGGTGCTAAAGAACACACAAGGAACTTATGCCTATGGTTTAAAAATACCATAGCACAAACAACTAGCCTAACTAATATACATTACAAGCATTATTGAAGATAAGTAAACACTCAGTAATTAAAAAAGATCAAATAAACAAATCACTACAACTGAACAAATATACTATTGATATAGTTTTTTTTTTTTTTTAATTCAGGTACAGAAACTGTAATCAAATGTAAAATAACACTGCACTTTATTAAAAAAATATATCTATCCATCTATCTAATAATTATTAACTTATATTTATTATATTATAAATATAGTATAAATTATTATATTTGATAAATATAATATGTTTTTATTTATTTATTTATTCTCCACCTGAAACTGCAGGTACAAAATAATGTAGATTTTTCATGGAAAAGTCATAAACAGTCATTTATATTTATACAGTGAATATATATTTTACAGTTAAGTAGTAAAAATTGTATCCGCTAGAAATTGCTTTTGCTAATCTCTCTAAAAAAAAAGTAAAAAAAAAAATGAAATTTCAAATAATGTAGATTTTTAGGTCTGGAAAATTCATAAAAAGTTGTTTAAATTTCTATAATGAATATTTTTGTAGTTAAGTACTCCAGTAAAATATTTTATCAGCTAGAAATTGCTTTTTGTTATTGCAATCACTGTTAAAATGATTTTTAAAAATGAATGACAAAACATGGGAATTCATGGGAAATCATAAAATCCCTGAAATCATTCTGTGTAAGATTTGAACCTACGACCTTTCAGTTTCCACACCAGATCTATAACCTCAAGGCCATATCTTTCGTGTTTAAAGCTTTGGTGCGTGAGAAATCAGCTGAAACAGTTGAAAAAAATCTGATGGAGTCTGTTTACCGTCATGCTCTGATTCTGAATTACACCACATCTATACGAACTTCGAGTTCTGCTGACATTAATTTCACCCACTTTCTCTTATATTATTACATCACAAGATTCCATTGCAGCAGGGCTTCAGATCTGAAACGCACAACAGCATCATGGGAATTTTTCCCCGCAGTCCATGACAGCAGTGCTAATGCTAATCCGTAAATATCAATACCGCATGCAGAAATACTCTGATCTGATCTTATCAAACAAGATAAGCTCCCGCCCCGGAGCTGGACTTTTTTTCTCTGGATTAGCGGCTTGAACCGGGATGCTACGCCATCTGTTCCTCCCGTGCAGAATTGAATTGTTGGATTTTGCATCATTTGATAACAGACAGTGGAATACGGGAGCCCCGTCCGCCCCTCACACGCCCTCGCGTTGGTTTACAACTCCTCCTGTACGTTCACGCACTTCACCTGCAATTAACCAGGAGTAATTACTCTCACGAGCAGGAAAAGGGTGTTACTCATTTGCTCCTGTAGATACATGCTTGGATGCATTGATGGATGCATGGATGGATTTGGCTTTTGCGTGTGATTGATGCTGGCTGTCGCTGGGGGTAATTTTTGTTGTGCTGAGTATCGTTCTCGGTGCTTGGTAAAGCGCGTCCCCCTCTTAATAGGAGGTAATAAAGTTTGTAAGGGATGATTATGCTTCTCTGTGATGAAACTCAAAGCGACATGTCTTTGTGTGTGTTTTTTTAAGTCACGTCAAGACATAAGTTGTGACACATAACCTGATCAGATCACACACAACCATCATGCTTTAGCCGAAAAAACATGTCTATAGTCCGAAGCAGTGCATTGATAATTGACTTAACTACAGCTCCTGATTTTGGCTCTGATGGGGCCGCTTTTGTTTTAGTACAATGATTTCATGATTGTCCCCATGGTTACTACAGATTAAAATAAATTAGTATACTGAAACATACAGCCTTTATTTCATTAATGCGGCATAAATTTACCCTATAACATTTGCGAGACATTTAACTGCTGCTGTCATTTTTAATATTCTTGGTTTAGATCTACTGCGTGCGTTGGTGTTTTTTCGCTCATGTTTATATTCTAGAGAGCCAGAGTGATTATGCGTTCATATACCTTGGTTATTATGGGATGTACCCAGTGTATTGTGAGAAGGGCACACTGGCAGATCTGAATGCCGTGGCATTTCTGCCAGTTTAATACCAATTACTCAGCAGGTCTCTTGAAGGTCTGTGGGGACACTTATTGCTTTTTTGTTTATTGTGACAAAGAAGTACAGTAAACCCAGAGTTTGAGGGATAAAGTATAAGCCCTCTTATTAGTCTTACGCAGCAAAACTTTTGACTATCATAAGGCATCATCCACTTCTCAGCTTGTTCAACACAGTTTTTAAACTTTTATGCCATTTATATGTTGATATGATTTCTAAACTATAAAGGAAGTTGTATATTTTCTTTTTCAGATTAGAATAGATTAGATTTCTACTGGTCACTTATTGTGCTTTGTTGTTTGCATAGTACAAGTACATTATTATAATTAATATGATTGTTATTCTTTTAAATTGAATTGAATAGTTAGTAATCATTTTTTATTTTGACCTCTTATACAGTGAAAATATTAGTCAAATATTATCTGGAGCATATTTACTAAATATTTAAGTTGGCACTGTATATTTTCTGATAATAGAACATAATAACTTCTGATTAATCTCATAATACCTCTGTTTAAAAAAGCTGAATTAAATGGCAACTCTAAACCATTTTTGGTTTATTTATTCATTTAAAATTTGTATACTTATACCTTTTATTTATGTTTTACTTTTTATTTTTTTCAGTTACCTTGACTGAAAAGTTTTACCATTGTGCTTTGGTATTAAAACCTTGGATGTTTTCAGTCACCATGACATTGCACCGACATTTGATGATTTGATCAACATGTATTCGTCTGTTTTTCAGACCGAGATCGTTTTCAGCTTGGCACGCTCTCTCATTCGCTCAATTCTCATGCTACTGGGTACCTGGAGCTTTCTAATTGGCCGTCTGTCGCTCCTGACCAATCAATGAGAAATGTGGAGGTAGTAGAACCGGTAAGAATCCCTTTTCTAATATTGCTTTGTTTTTGTTTTTTCAAACACATAATATTCACAAAATGTTAGCAACAGCCCCTTTAAAGGGATACTCCACTTTTTTTGGAAATAGGCTCATTTTACAACTCCCCCAGAGTTAAACAGTTGAGTTTTACCGTTTTTGAATCAATTTAGCCGATTTTCTGATATTTAGAAGAATATCAGTAACCAGACAGTTTCTGGTCCCATTGACTTCCATAGTAGGAAAAAAATATACTATTGGAGTCAATGAGACCAGAAACTGTCTGGTTACTGATATTCTTCTAAATATCAGAAAATCGGCTGAATGGATTCAAAAACGGTAAAACTCAACTGTTTAACTCTGGGGGAGTTCCCCCAAAAAGTGGAGTATCCCTTTAACACATACAGTCTTTACTGGTAAATCAGCGTTAAGAGATCATGTGTGTGAATAGTGTATTTGTTTATTTACTGGTAAAGTCATTTTGGTACTTTTATGGTAGTTTACTGGGATTATTGTGTGAAAGGGGCTGATGTTTATAAAATAAACTGGACTTAGTGTACAGCGTATTTACAGTGCCATGATGCCATCACGTCTCATATTATTATGACCTCATTTCCTGTTCCTTTGTGCCTGGGGCAGGTGCAAGAGGCCCTGGCACCAGCGCTCGGTAAATCCAAACGTGCCAAAGCAGATGAGAAGTTCTACTCTGGTTCTGAGGATGAGGAGGAGGAGGAAGAAGAGGGAAGCAGTAGTGAGGACAGTAGTAGCAGCAGTGGAGGTAAAACATGAGTTTGGCTTGGTTAGTGTAAGAGGATGTTTTTTTTCAAATCCATCCTTGTCTTAACCTGTTTGTGTACGCATGTAGAATCAGAAAGCGAATCGAAGAGTGAGGAGAACAGCGATGATTCAAACAAGAGCAGCTCCAGCCAATCAGAGAAGAGCTCCAGTGAATCAGACACTGACAAGAAGAAAACTCAGAAAAACAAAAAGCTACAACAGAAGAAACCAGCCAGCAAAGACAGGTATTATTATGTCTATATATGTTCAAATGTTTGGAGTCAGTAAGGTAAGAAAGAAATGTATACCTTTACACAGCAAGGATGCATTCAATTTATCAAAAGTAACTGTAAAGACATTTATATTGTTGCAAATGTTTTTTTCTATTAACTAAAGAATCCTAAAAAACATGCATCATGGTTTCCACAAAAATATTAAGCAAAACTATTTTTTTCAATATTGATGATAACATTGATGATAGCAATTCATTATATTATTATGATTTCTGGAGTAATTTTTAAAATACTTTAAAAATAATTATTTGCTTTTTAAAATATATTAAAATTGAAAACTTTAAGAAAAATGTATAATATATCACAATATATATATATTTTTTTTTACTGTATTATTGATCAAATAAATGCAGCCTTGAGCATAAACAAAGCATTAAAAATGTAAACGTGAAACAATAAAATAATCTCACAGACCACAAACTTTTGAACGTTACACAGAAGAAGATATTTTGAAGAATGTGGATAACAAAAAAGCTTGTTACCGTCAAGCGTTTGTTACCCACATTCATCTTGTGTGTTTAGCAGAAACTCATACAGGTTTGGAACAAGAATTTTTGGGTGAGCTATCTCTTTAAGGTTAGTGGAGGTTTGCTCAAAAGACTTGATTCCAGCACTTAATACTTGCATCACATGCTATAGCTAATTTTAAAGTGTTCATGCATAAATATATAGACAGATGGTATGAGATTGACTTTGGTCTTCTGACTTCTGGTGTGTTTTCCTCAAGTGTGCGCACAAGTGGATCCACAATGTACAAGTTGGGATTTATATATGTGCAGAATGTAAATAATGTGTGTGTTCAGTGTGTGTTTGTTTGTGTGATTGTGTATGCTGCAGCATAAAACGTGACTAATAAAATGTGGCACCAATAATCTCGCCCTCCATCTGTTCATATGCGCGCATACACACACACACACACACACACACACACACACACACACACACACACACACACACACACACACACACACACACACACACACACACACACACACACACACACTCTCTCTTTCGCACATGCCAGGACTCAATAACAAGTAATTCCGATTTTTACTGGCCGCACCACAAAGAAACTACATTTTTATTTTTAGCATTACGTTTTTATGGGCCAGAAATGTTTTTTTTTAATTCCATTTTAAGTTTAAGTTTCAATTAAAACGCTATGTAAATCATTAACAGCTATAAGTTTAACGCACCGAAACAATGACTTGCAATGCAAACCATCTATTGATAGTTTTTTTCATTTTCAAACCATTATACTGATGCTTCCAAAACTATCAACAGTCGCATTTGCAATTTGTTAACATTAGTAACAAGTTTAAAATCAGCAGAATTTCCAACAATGTCTTTCACTTAAAACCAAATGTTTACATTTTCAAGGCATAAAAACTCACACACGACCAACGACTTTAATTACGCTGTACACACACACACACAGTTTGCACTGTTGATTGTTGTGATGTAATGTTCCTGTAGTTGACCCTGCTGCCTTCATTAGAGTCTGTAATTAAACCGCTAATACACACACACACACACACACACACACACACACACACGTGTGTGTATGATGCCCTCTTTGCCTGTTTTGTTTGCTGTTCTGCCATCATTGTGCATAATTTAAGGCTCTCACCCACATCCTCAACCACCGTGAAATGCTCTCATTAATACACAGACGCACACACACACACACACACACACACACACACACACACACACACACACACACACACACACACACACACACACACACACACACACACACACACACACACACACACACAACACACACACACACACACACACACACACACACCTGCTTTAATGCTGCTGTTGAACTGTTCACACTTCAGTTAGGTGGTGTGTGTGTGTGTGTGTGTGTGTGTGTGTGTGTGTGTGTGTGTGTGTGTGTGTGTGTGTGTGTGTGTGTGTGTGTGTGTGTGTGTGTGTGTGTGTGTGTGTGTGTGTGTGTGTGTGTGTGTGTGTGTGTGTGTGATGTTCCGTGTCCGCGCCACTTCTTGTTCTGAGCAAATAAAATCCAAAGGCCAAATTAATCCATCTAATCATTTCACAATTAAACAGACATTGTTCCCTCTGCTAATGTTCTCTGTTCTCTCTCTCTCTCTCTCTCTCTCTCTCTCTCTCTCTCTCTCTCTCTCTCTCTCTCTCTCTCTCTCTCTCTCTCTCTCCTCTCTCTCTCTCTCTCTCTCTCTCTCTCTCTCGATGTTTGAACACTGAAATGTTCTTAAGTAGTTCATTATTAAACAGGTTTTCAAATATAAGCATTTATAAATATTGTAGTGTTTTGTGCATAAGAAAGGTTTATTGATGTTCTTGAGAAGTGCATTGTGTCTCTTTTTAAAATAAGTTTCCTGTTACATTTTCAACATTCTTTAGTGTGTAATATTTCTGTTTGAGCATTAAAAAATTGTCAGCGAAGTTACAAAGCACAAAGTCCCTCCAGCGGGAGTTATTCTCTATATCTGTGTCATATAGTGTCATATGATTGTAGTCTTGAGTTTATTCTGGGAATGAACACATCACAATATTTCTCATTAAAAAAATCAAGGGGCAAGGATGGTCGAGTTGCGATGGTAGTGTTGAAACTCGAGGTTATGGTTTGAAGTGGTAGACCAATGACAACACACTGGTCCAGCCGACCAATCAAAGCACATTGTGCTTTTCAGTAGGAGGGGCTTCATAGAGACAGTCAGCAACTAAACCGAGTGTTACTGACAGACTGGGAAGAAAGGAGCTGCAACAGTGTAAAATATGTGAAAAATTATGCATTTAATAAAAAAAAAAAAAAAAACCTATTCTAGTTGATCCCAAAAACAAAATCAAGTCTTTGTAAAAGGGCATAATTGGTCCCCTTTAATATGTAGGTTGATTTTGTAGTTATTCATTTGGCTAGTGAACTCCAACAAATAGTTCAATTGTGTGTGTGTGTGTGTGTGTGTGTGATCTTTTACAGGAAGCTGAAGAATGGGAAAGCTGCAAATGAGGAATCCAGATCCGGAAGTGAATCAGACTCTGAGAGTTCCTCGTCAGAGAGCTCGTCTGAATCCGGATCAGAATCTGAACTGGATTCAAATTCAGACTCGGGAACGGATCAGAAGAGAAACACAAACTCTAAAACTGTCCAGTCCAAAACGGTTACGGTAAGAAGTACGGTAAGCAGTACAAGAGAGTACAAACAATTATGAATATTACGTTTTTCTCCATATTACATGTATGCGTTTAACATCTGCCATCCATGTTTTAACTTTAATGTTTGTGTGTGTGTTCAGCTGGCTGAGAAGAAGGAAGTGTCTCTCCTTGATCTGGACGACTGTAAGTTTGTTCTAATGACTTGAGTTTAATTGAGGCATTGTGTTTTTGTAATAAAATGGTTATTTTCCAAACCCTACTGTCTACATACAGGTTCAAGATATATAAATCTGATTAATTTTCCCCATAGGAAATGAGATTTTATAATATTCATGTTTAATATCAGAATTCCTTGGGAAAAAATGACATTAGCCATGATTCTGCAAGGATGTCTCCACCAATCAGAGAATTGCAGTGAGAAAATTACCAAATCTTTTTCTCATTACATAAAAAAAAAAAAAAAATCTCATTCGAAAAAAAAGACAATCTCATAATTAAACCTCATGCTTCGCACAGGCTTAAGACCGTATTGGCTATGACTCAATGACAAATACTAGACTAGACACTAGGTTGGCAGCTCATTCCACCAGAGAGGAACCGAGAGAGTGAAAGTTTTGGAGAGTGAGCTGGCGGGAGAGCATACATTTGTAGTTGAGATTGGGAGGTCCCGCTTCCGCTACCTCTCACTGTACTTGGGACTGTCCTGGGTGTGACGTGTGACTCTTTGCCTGATTGCTTCTGGATCATCCTATTTAACTTTTCATTGATTAATTATTTGCAAAACCCAAAGAGAGATGTAAAGGGTGACCCATAGTAATGATTTATGAAAAAAAAATAAAAATTTGGAGAAGATACAAGGCGACGATATGGTTTTAATTTTTGTTGTTTTTGTGTTTGCAGTCTCGCCCGTGCCGGTGACCACACCCAAGAGCTCCATCCTGTCTCCTAGTCTTCTGTCTGACCTGCAGGGGCTCTCCATCTCACCCAGCGCATCAGCCTTACAGGTGTGTGTGTGTTTGTCGTTTTTCTGGCTTTTTGTGGGTAACTCTCTGGAGTACTTTATTCTGATTGGTCATGGAGTTATAAGTATCTAAATGACTGCTAAAGTGTATATTTAAAGGCTGGAATACACCAAGCCGCTAAAACCGTCTGGCCGATTTTGAGGGTCAGTCGGCTTATTTTTCTCCGATGTGTTCCGCACAATTGGCTCTAGTCGGAAGCCGTCTGGGTTTTTTGGGATTTGTAAGTCCCTGAGCATTCAAATACACAAATATTTTCATAATAACTAGGGCCGGGACTCGATTAAAAAAATTCATCTAATTAATTAGAGGCTTTGTAATTAATGAATGGAAATTAATCGCATTTTAATCGCATAAATATTTGACCTGAGAACAGTAAAAAAGTCGTTTTTTTTCACATGGATTTTTAGTATACTAGGGCTGACTTCTAATAGTCGAGGATTCGACGATTCGATTCGGAGAGGTCTGATTCGACTATGAACCTCATAGTCGAATAGTAGGGGGTGTGTTCACATATCACGTCTTTTGCGCGCTCAAGTTCGTTATTTCAAAATAGGCGCGCCGCGTGCGGTATGCAACCAAGCAGCAGCAGCACACTACATGCCTGTAACGTCTGGACCACATTTGTTAACATTTACGGATTTATTGGCTCACAATGGCTTCTAAAAAGTCATCAAAAGTGTGGGAGTATTTCGAGAAGGTTAAAGATGACCCAAAGAATTTGAAAGTTAAGTGCAAGTTGTGCCAGCAGCTTCTTTCATATCACACGACGACAACCAACATGGCTCATTTGAAACGGGTAAGGCTTGTTAAATTTACAAACAAACAGTTCTACCACTCTTTTGTCAATACAGACATAAAGCCTATATTAGTATAATTTTTGGGGAGACGTGTGCTGTGCATATTAATGAGTAGCCTACTCTCTAGCACACACACGCAAGGTCTCTCGCGCTCTCCCTCTCTGTGCGCGCGTGTAATTAATGCTAGCACACACACGCAATTTCTCTCGCTCGCTCTCTCCATCTCTTGCGCTTATTCAACGAAACCTATAATATGTAAAATTATTCATCTGGCTTTAGATGAATAAAAGGTATTTGTTACAAACCATGTTTTTCTTTTAATTTTTTTAGCTCTTTTGTTTGAATGGAAAAAATCAAGCTGCTATCTAAAAAAAAAAAAAAAAAAAAAAAAAGGATCGACTATCAGTCGACTACGGCAAAATCTAACGAATCAGATTCGACTATGAAAATCCTTAGTCGAAAACAGCCCTATAGTATACCATTGAATAATGACTGAAACATAAGCTTAAGCAGCAACATATTGTTTATTTTTGTTCAACCAAGTCCAGCAGACCAGTGCAATTTTTGCCATTAAGTGTAGCAATAGCATATTGCTACACTTCACTAATAGCAATAGCGAATTCCTTGTTGCATAGCTTGCACACAACCATGCTCTTATCGACGCTTTCATCGTTCGTTTTTATAACAAAATGACGGGTCCAACCAAAGTGATCGAGGCGATCCATAGAGGCGATCTATGAACATGTCTATGAAGCGCGATCTCGTCAGCTTCTTGAGCTTCTGACGCTAGTTGGTGCTCCAGTATAATCGGTACGCCGAAACTCATCCAGTGAGAAACTTTCCGCGGTGCAAAAATAAGTGCGATTCAAATTTTTTTTGCGTTACTTAACGCGTTAAAGTCTGTAATTAATTAATCTTAATTAACGCGTTAAAGTCCCGGCCCTAATAATAACCGACTGGAATGAATGAAGTGAACAGCTTGATTGATATTCAAAAAGCTAAGCAAACACTGTTTTTAACGGTTTTTGCAGTCCTAGTTTTAGTTTCCCTTTTTGAATGACGAAAAATAGACTACATGCTGATACAGTATATAAGGATATTTACTTGAACTCGCAGAACGCAAGTGCTAATTGATCGTCGTCTTTAGTCCTTTTGTATTCAAGCGCAGCTTTCTGGCCGATGCGACAACACAGACTGCTTTCGTCACCGCTAGTTCTTTGACGCCGGCTTGGTGTGTCCCGTAACTGTATATTCTGTTTGGGTTTATTTTGCGTTAATGACCGGCTGACTGTACATACTACTTCCTTTTTGTCATTTCCTCTCCAGTCTTTTATTTGTGTCCATCTCAATGTCTTGGATGTTCTTTGTTTCTTTGTCCTATTATATTATATATTGTTTTTTCATTGCCTTCCCTTTTTCTTCTCCACCAGTGTGTGTCCAGCGTGTGTGTGTGTGTGTTGTCAGCGTATGTGATTGTTGACCTTTTGCAGTATGAAGGCTCCTTCCTCTCCCGTGAGAGTCCTGTGTCAGGGAGAGAGGGATGTCAAGAGAGCGAGAGGGAGGGAGAGATGTCACTGAGAGATGAATGAAGCATGTGTGGTCATTTCTTCTCAAATACTATCTGTGTCTTTCTCTTTTAGGATTGACACATGAACTGTAATATCCCTTCGGTCCACAGGCACCTCCTGACAATAACACACACACTCTATACGCGTGTTTATAGACCAGCACTGCTGTCATATTTCAACCAAAAGATTCTTAGTGGGATCTAGACCTTGATCTTATTGTTTGTAATACTTTGTGTTGTTTTACACTTTCTTATGTTCAGAAAGACATCACTAACTCTAGGCGTACATAGTGATATTTTGTGTTGAAAGGAGAATTTAATTTTTTTTACATCGTAAACACGTCGGCACTTAAAAATAAAAGTTGATAAATGCTAATGAGTAACTGGCATTTCAGACACATTATGGCTTGCTACAATACCGTTCAAAAGTTTGAGGTTGGTAAGATTGTTTTAAATTTTTTACTGTAGTACTGAAAGAAATCTCTAATGTTTAAAGGAACACTCCAACGTTTTTTGAAATAGGGCTTATTCACATTATTTCCTACATTTAGATAGGTGTGCAAATGCATTTTTCTCTCAGTGCATGCATTGTTTTAGTTTGACAGGGTCGGCGCTAGCTTAGCTTAGCACAATGAATGGAATCCTTTGTTGCCAGCTAGCATGTCCTGTGTAAGAGTGATAAAATAAATTAAAAAAACCCACGTAATTACTTCTTGTGGCCTGTGTATTCACAACGAGTACAAATAACGATGCAGATTAACACTAGGCGATTTCCTAGGCAGATATTGACTTGGGACTATATTAGGGGGAAGCACAGGCGAAGCACTGCTACTTGGGCGCAGAGATATCACGCAACACATGAAATCCCAAGAAGCAGTGCTTCGCCTGTGCTTCCCCCTAATATAGTCCCAAGTCAATATCTGCCTAGGAAATCGCCTAGTGTTAATCTGCAGCGCTATTTGTACTCGTTGTGAATACACAGGCCACAAGAAGTAATTACGTGTTTTTAAAAAAATAATTATCACTTTTACTCAGGACATGCTAGCTGGCAACAAAGGATTCCATTCATTGTGCTAAGCTAAGCTAGCGCCGACACTCAAACTAAAACAATGCACGCACTGAGACAAAAATGAATTTGCACACCTATCTAAATGTAGGAATGAATGTGAATAAGCCCTATTTCAAAAAACGGTGGAGTGTTCTTTTAACAAGGCTATATTTTATTTGATCAAAATACTTTTAAAATGTAATTTATTCCTGTGATCAAAGCTGAATTTTCAGAATCATTACTCCAGTCACATGATCCTTCAGAAATTATTCTAATATGCTGATTTGCAGCTCAAGACACATTTCATGTTTTTATCAATGTTGAAAACAGTGATACATTTATTAGGGTTTCTTGTAGAATAGTAAGTTAAAAAGAACAACATTTATTTTTAAAATAGACATTTTTGTAACATTATAAATGCCTTTACTGTCACTTTATCAATTCAATGCATCCTTGCTGAATATTTTTTTTTCTTTTTAAAAAAAAAAAAAAATTACTGACCACCAACTTTTGAAAGTTAGTGTACTTTTTAAAAAAAAATTCGGTTCTAATGAAAATAGCCACTTGTCCAAACATATTAGTAGACCTGAAGTAATTGTTGTGTAAACTTCTTCAGATCAATTTTTCAGAGATGTTCAGAACTAGCTGATGGCAGAACAACAAAAGTGCACAGGTTCCAAAATCTAACCACAGACGTGTCAATAGACACTAAGTTCTGTCCTCCTTGGTTACTGTTGTTACCTCAGACAAGCATTCCATACGAATGATTAGGAGATTTCCATGAATGGTGTAATTTTCAGTAAAACATTCCCTTAAAGGGATACTCCACTTTTTTTGGAAATAGGCTCATTTTACAACTCCCCCAGAGTTAAACAGTTGAGTTTTACCGTTTTTGAATCCATTCAGCCGATTTTCTGATATTTAGAAGAATATCAGTAACCAGACAGTTTCTGGTCTCATTGACTTCCATAGTAGGAAAAAAATATACTATGGAGTCAATGAGACCAGAAACTGTCTGGTTACTGATATTCTTCTAAATATCAGAAAATCGGCTGAATGGATTCAAAAACGGTAAAACTCAACTGTTTAACTCTGGGGGAGTTGTAAAATGAGCCTATTTCCAAAAAAAGTGGAGCATCCCTTTAAAGAGCTTAAAATTGATTTGATATTATTTTTACTTTGACTGGAAATAATAGAGAGATTGCAAGAAATTATGCAGTGGAGTGATTTAAAAACTGTTAAGACTGAATTAAAATTGGAGACTAATGCTTTTTACTGTAAACCAAAAATAATGTGCGTTTAAAACTGAACACACAGATCCTCATTAGAGAAAGAACAAAAAGCTTGTGGAGAAAATGATAGCAACAGGATGGATAGGATCAGTCAGTAATGATTTTAAGGCAGGGCTTAGCGAAGGGATGTTAATGCATATTTTCTGTTTTCAAAATATCTTTTTGATTACATATTAAAACAAGTTTTCTATTAATTGCATTCAAACTAATTTTATAATTTTGTGTACATCCCAAAATGTATTGTATCATATAATACAATTCCCAGATCCATTCCTTTATGTTCTCGAATTTCCTGTCCTTTTTTCTGATATTATTAATATTCTCATTTTATTAGAAAATTCTGAATGTCAAAAATGTACCAAAAAAGCATACAAAGGTCATACTCGAAGATTACTTTCAGTATACGAGCATGCTATTAAACCACGCACACTGACAGCACTGTGGTCAAACTATGATTGCTGATAACTCCCGATCCTTTAAAGAAAACTTTTAAACTTCCATCTGTCAGAATTCCTATTCTCCTCCTGTCCATCACTGCAGGGTTGCCCCGGCGACCTGAATCACCGCGTTGGGCGGGTGCTTTGATTGACAGGCTCGTCAGGACCGGGCCGCCGCGCAGCTAGAAGCTGTTAGGCACAGGTCATTAGAATACTACCCACGAGCCTCGGCGGGCAGGCTAATCAGAGCTGAAATAAAGGGTGAGATTGAGAGAAAGAGAAAGGGCTTATTTAAAGTCAATGCTATGCATAAATACATTACGGGCCGCTATAATCTTAGTCACGGTGGATAAACCTCATCTCTCTCGCTCGCACATACATGCATTCAAACGTGGTCATTTATTATGGTGTGTCACGTCACACAGCTGGTCTTTCTTAGCTGCGTGCATATGAAAATATATTCATGTGACACGGCCGCGTGTGGGTGTGTGTGACTTTGGCAGGCACGGGTGCGGATGAAATAACGGTGTGTGAAATAGAGAGACACTCCGATGCATTCTGGGATGGTTAGCGGCGGTATTTAGCCGATCCGGGGTCAGTGTGCGAACTATCTGCCTCGGCTCCTCCCGTTTCTAATAACATTTTGACGTGCGGATCTGCTCTGAAATACTGTTTAAGCTCGCGCCGGGGGAGCCGGCTGATAACTTTTCATTCATAATTAGCGCAGGGCGAATGGGGGCCGAATGCGGGGCGTTGGAGGGAAATTGAACTGTCAGTGTAGGGCGAGTGGGGGGCGAACGAGGGCGAGCGCGGGCTGGGGGGCGTTTGACCCCATCACAATCCGGGGCCGCGTCATAATTTGTTCATTTGGTGCCCATCAGCCGGCCGGCGTTGCCGCGGTGACCCCGTTCTTCTCGGAGCACGCTCAGTGCCGTCCTCATTATGACTCAGCAGCAAGGTAGAAACGCACGTGGAACTCGTGCTGTCAATCACATGTGCTTACACATTTTAGTGTGTTTTTTGCGCAGTAGGACAGTTTTGATTTGATTGTGTGTCAGTTCAGTATTTTGTGAGACTTTGGTTGGGTGGGGCTCAGATGTGGGGACACTTTAGTTGTATATTTAAAGTTAAATGCATCAATCTGGTGAGAGCAAAATTAAGAGTTTCCAGCCTCTTTTCAATGACCAAATTTAATGGAATAGAAAAAAAAGTCTTTGTTTTGACATTGACTCGATTTTAAAGACTCAATACAGGGTTAACTAAAATTAAAACCATAAAAACTTTCTTTACTTGAAATGAAATATAAAAATATTAGGGCTGGGAAAAAATTAATCGCATCCAAAATAAAAGTTTTGTTTACATAAAATATATGTGTGTAGTGTGTATAATTATTTTGTATATATAAATACACACCATGCATGCTGCATATATTTAAGAAATATTTCCATGTATATACTGTATATATATTATACATCATTTATATTATATATAAATATACATATTTTTTATATTAATAACAATTTTTCTTAAATATATACATGCATGTGTGTGTATTTATATATACAAAATAATTATACACACTACACACACATATTTTATGTAAACAAAACTTTTATTTTGGATGCGATTAATCGCGATTCATTTTTTCCCAGCCCTAAAAAAAATATATATTTCAGCTCGTTGCCAAAGTATCATCTCTCATTTTCAATAGCTTTAACTACTAAAATAACTAAACTAAAATAAAATTAATAAAACTATATAGACATTTAAAAAACAGCAAAACTAAAATTTAAATAAAAAACTAATTTCAAAATATGAAAAAACCTATAATAGTATCCTTTTATATTATGATGCTAAAATTTCACACAAACATTAATGTTTATGTGTTCAGTTGAGAGCAGGTTCACAAACGCTTCTCTTTACAAACCTGGGGAAATGCTGTAATCATCTTCCCACACATTTTATTTTTCAATTATGCGAATGAGAAAATAAACCTGCTGCATGTTGCATTCCCAAATGTTACGTTAAAGGGATAGTTCACTCAAAAATTGTAATTCTGGCATTAATTACACAACTTCATGTCGTTCTAAACCCGTACGAATTTTGTTTATCTTTAGAACACGCATGAAGATGTTTGGATGAAATCTGAGAGATTTCTGTCCCTCCATTGACAGCTAAGCAACTACCACTTTGACGGTTCAAAAATGTTAATAAAGACATCGTAAAAATAACCCATATAAATTGAGCGGTTTTGTCCAGATTTTCTGAAGAGACCCGATCGCTTCATATGATGAACTTCTATCATGCAAAGTTTGCAGCATTTACTGTGATACAAGCCGCTCTGAGATGTTTAAAACACTGGATTATGAGTCTGCAACACGCAGCGCAAAACAAACTATATACTTATTTCATTAAATTGTGGTTAGCCATATCGCAAATGAGATTTTAGTTTGGTAGACTGACCGATGCTTTGCCAAAGCAATGCGCAAAACACTATGCTTGCATCTTTGTACGTGTTGCCATTCTGAGTTTTGCTACACAAATGAAACTCGCGCGTATTCCTTTACGTTTATTTTACAGCCTTCGATATTAATCACTGTGACTTTTAACATTTGACAGGATCAATGCTTGCACTCACACCTCGTGAGACATTTTTCTCTCGCACACAGTCTTATAAACAAATGAATTAGATTTCAAACAGCAATAGAAAATAGATTTTTAATTCTCTCTGCTGTATGTCCTCCGTTTATCCTTCTTTTCCCTCCTCTGCTTTCTTTCTCTCTCTCTCCCCTCTTTATCCCGGCTGGCGGATGTGTTTTGCATCTGTCAGCAGAATTGGGCGGCAGCTGGACAGAGAGGATGCTGGGATATGTGAAGGTGACTAGAGCGAGTTGTCATCCATCACTGAGGTTTCCTTTAAGCTCATCCATAATAGAGCCCCTCAATCAAGCTCCCCTTCACACAGGAGACATGTCCGAGTGTGTGTGCGAGACGGTGCGGTCAAGGTTACTCTTTTCTTTCGGTTATTTACTCTTCCACCGCCCAGCGGAGTTGACCACTTTATAGGACGTGTGTGTTATATTGGTGATCATAAGCGATGTGTTGTATATTGGCTCGTCCAGTCCTTGAGGACACTGACAGGAGCGGTTATCGTGAAATGGTGGACACAACACAACCCGCGTATTTCTGTGTGGTAAATCTGACGCTGTAAACATTATGGCTACTTTTATCAACACAGACCAGCTTGACAACTCCAAAAGCACGGCTGTAAATTTATGTTGTGTGAATGCGTGTGTTTTGGTAGGAAGCTTACAAAAGGATATGGCACGTCTAAAGGTGCTTTCAACTTTACGTGCTCGAGTAACGCTATTTCAGATAAACCAACTCATTCGTACTGTCGGGTTTTCAAAGCAATTTTATTTTGGTTTGTCTAGTTTCAGTTGCGCCATCAGTCATGGGGATTGTAGGGGATGTGCAGGCCCGTACAGAAACGCTGCAATTATTTAGTTAAACAATTATATTAAATAATAGGTTAATAATAGGTATTTAAATGTATATCAAAATAAACAATAAAAATAATAATAATTAAAATAATGTAATATTATTGATCTGTATTTTGTCATTTTAATATAATTTATCAAAATATAATATTTTGTCATATTAATTATTTTTATTATTTTATAAAGGAATTATTGAAACCATATTACATTTTTTTTTATCTGTTTATCAACAATTATGTATTGTTTTTAATATTATTTAATAATAATATTGTATGTATTTGATCAAACTACAATATTTTGTAACATTTTCAGCTGTTTTTTTTACTAAATTTAACACATTTTTTACCATATTTAAATAATCTTTTCAGAATTTTGTAGATTTCTTTCTCTGCAAAATCAAAACAAATATATATATTTTTATTTGGTGTTGGTGTTTTTGTGTCTTAATGTTAAAATGTTTAAAGTGGTGAAAACATTACCGGTCCGCAAACAGAGCCTTGAGGCACTTCAGGAATCAGAACCTGAAAGGATGCAATTTTTCAATACACATTTTTAGTTTATTTCCATTGCACTATTTTTAGCTTTTATAACATCCGTCATCGCTCTGCGAGAGGACTCCAGTATTGGGTTGCAGATGGAATCCATAGCTCAGAGGGATTGCTGGTGTTGAAGACCGAGCCGCAGCCAATAAATAAATTGCAGGCAGAAATGTCATCCCTGTCCAGGTGTTCAGGAGTGCTGTGTAGAGCCAGAAAACTGCCATCAGCCGCCGATCTGTTCTGCTGTCACACGAGCTAGAGAGAATCCAGAGAGTCAGGAGTAATGCATTGAGACGTCAGTGGTCTTTCCACACTCGTCATATCGATGGCAGCCGGTGTCACAGGACGCAATTCAGGCATGACGATTGGCCTTTCTTTTCTTTGGCCATTACAGATTTTTCTTTTTAAATCAAACTATTGTAATAATGTGTGAATGTTTGTGATAAGGGATCATGCACTAATAGAGACTTTTTTGCTGAAACAATTGCGGATGATTATTTTTGTTATTGCTGAGAGTGGATATAATGGTTATATGTGATGTCAGTAAAGAAATGAATACTTTTATTCAGCAAAGATGCATTAAATTGATAAAAATGACAGTAAAAACATTTGAAATGTTACAAAGATTTCTATTTCAAATAATACTTTTGAATTCTATTCATCAAAGAATTTTAAAAAGAAATGGTCTCCACCAAAATATTAAGCAGTTTTGAACATTGATAAAAAATAAGAAATGTTTCTAGAGCAGCAAATCCGCATATTAGAATGATTTCTGAAGAAACATGTGACACTGAAGACTGAAGTAATGATGCTTTGGTATAATCTCCCTCTTTCTGTAAAGTCATGTTCTGTGTGTTTTTTTCTTCTCTGTACTCCTCTTATTTTTGCTTTTTTAGTGATTGTGAAGCACTTTTGGCAACAGCTGTTGCATTAAATGTGCTATATAAATATATTAATAAATAATTTAAATGAAAATTCAGCTTTTGCATTAAACAAGGAATAAATAAAATTTTATAATATATTCATAGAAAACTTATTATTTGTATAATATTATTTGAATATATAATACTGTATTTTACAATATAAATTATTTTATCAAAAATGCAGCCTTGGGGACCAGAAGAGGTTTTCAATGTGAAACATTACCGTCTTTCAACAGAGCCATTGAGGAATAATTTAAATTTGATTTGGAAAAATATTTTTATAACAGTACATAACTGATTCTAATATAGTTGGGTAACCTAATTAGTTTGATTTTGAAGATACAAGCTCTAATTATAGATTTTAACATTATTGTGAACAATATTGTAAATGCCCAACGTTCTATAGGCATTTTACTAAAGTTTCCCCTAATCTGTTCATAATGAAAATAGCCTTATGCCTCTTTCATCTTTATCTGTGTCTCAGAGATTTTACATTAAGATGAAAAGTTAAAACGTGGCTTAATAAGGTTATTTAATAAGAAATTGGCTCAATTTGTATGTGTGCAAGAGAATGAATGTATGTACTGTACCTCCTCTTTTTTCCATGTCGCTCTGTGTGTACAAAGATGTTTTGAATGTGAACATTGACATTTAAAGCATGCTTAAGGTTTTTGATCAATTGCATAAATAATGACTTTCATACAGGTTTTCACAAACACTTCTTTCTTCTTCCATTGGTCAGAATGATGTCACCTTTTGAATAATTAGATCAACCTGTTTAAGACACACGGAATAGTCTTTATTATTACTTATTTAGTACCACAAATTATCCAAAAATCACTGCTGCTGATCATAATGACCAAATTTATTTTTGATACATATTCTTCTTTCCATTTCTAATATCCTGGGCGTGTACGCAGGCGAGTTCTCCCGTGTTTGTGCCGGAAACCTCCCATGAGCTGCTCCACAGGATGACTGGTAAAGGTCTGTCCGCCCAGTACCGCTTCACCCGCCAGCCCTGTATCTATGGCAACAGCATGGTGTCCCTGCAGCTGACGCTGAGCAACAACAGTGAGCAAGCCCTCGAGAACATCCACATCTCTGAGAAGAGTTCCAGCGGACAGAACATCCACCGCTTCAGCGCTATCGGTGAGCTCAACACGCCGTGCGATGCAAAGGAATAGTGTGGCATTCATAGCGTGGAAAATTAGACTTTCTTGCTTTTGTTTGAAACAAGAGTTTGAAGTATAAATCGTTCTGAATATGATCACATTAATACATAAACAGCCACTTTGTATATCAATGCCTATTCAGCAACTACTACTACATTTCCTCCCTCCAATCATGCATCCATCTCCATCCCTTTAATCATCCCTCCATCCTATTTCTCCAATCATTCATCCATTCCCTCTATCCTTCTAATCATCCATCCATCCCTCTATCCTCCAATCATCCACCATCCCTCTATCCTTCCAATCATCCATCCATCCCTCTATCCTTCCAATCATCCATCCATCCCTCTATCCTCCAATCATCCATCCATCCCTCTATCCTCCAATCATCCATGCATCCCATCACCTCCATATCCTCCTCCAATCTCCATCCATCCATCCCTCTATCCTTCCAATCATCCATCCATCCCTCTATCCCTCCAATCATCCATCCCATCCTTCATTCCTCATCCTTATCCTTCCAATCATCCATTCATCCCTCTATCCTTCCAATCATCCATCCATCCCTCTATCCCTTCCAATCATCCATCCATCCCTCTATCCTTCCAATCATCCATTCATCCCTCTATCCTTCCAATCATCCATCATCCCTCTATCCTTCCAATCATCCATTCATCCCTCTATCCTTCCAATCATCCATTCCATCCCTCTATCCTCCAATCATCCATTCATCCCTCTATCCTTCCAATCATCCATTCATCCCTCTATCCTTCCAATCATCCATTCATCCCTCTATCCTCCAATCATCCTTCCCATCATCCATTCATATCCCTCTATCCTTCCAATCATCCATTCATCCCTCTATCCTTCCATCATCCATTCATCCTCTATCTTCCAATCATCCATTCATCCTCTATCCCTCCAATCATCCATCCATTCCTCTATCCCTCCAATCATCCATCCATTCCTCTATCCCTCCAATCATCCATCCATTCCTCTATCCTCCATCCTCCAATCATCTATCCTCCAATCCCCCATCCTCTATCCCTCCAATCATCCACCCATCCCTCTATCCTTCCAGTCATCCATTCATCCCTCTATCCCTCCAATCATCCATCCATCCCTCTATCCCTCCAATCATCCACCCATCCCTCTATCCTTCCAATCATCCATCCATCCCTCTATCCTTCTAATCATCCATCCATCCCTCTATCCCTCCAATCATCCACCCACCCCTCTATCCTTCCAATCATCCATTCATCCCTCTATCCCTCCAATCATCCACCCATCCCTCTATCCTTCCAGTCATCCATTCATCCCTCTATCCCTCCAATCATCCATCCATTCCTCTATCCCTCCAATCATCCATCCATTCCTCTATCCCTCCATCCCTCCAATCATCTATCCCTCCAATCATCCATCCAACCCTCTATCCCTCCAATCATCCATCCATCCCTCTATCCCTCCAATCATCCACCCATCCCTCTATCCTTCCAGTCATCCATTCATCCCTCTATCCCTCCAATCATCCATCCATCCCTCTATTCCTCCAATCATCCACCCATCCCTCTATCCTTCCAATCATCCATCCAACCCTCTATCCCTCCAATCATCCATCCATCCCTCTATCCCTCCAATCATCCATGCATCCAACCCTCTATCCCTCCAATCATCCATCCATCCCTCTATCCCTCCAATCATCCATGCATCCAACCCTCTATCCTTCCAATCATCCATGCATCCAACCCTCTATCCCTCCAATCATCCATCCATCCCTCTATCCCTCCAATCATCCATGCATCCAACCCTCTATCCCTCCAATCATCCATCCATCCATCCATCCATCCCTCTATCCCTCCAATCATCCATCCATCCATTCCTCTATCCCTCCAATCATCCATGCATCCCTCTATCCTTCCAATCATCTATCCATCCTTCCACCGTTGTTGATTTTACATAGGGTATTCTTATTGTTGTGTACATTGATTATTAATATTGACCTTTTTTATTGTTTTTTTTTACTTTGGGCAATTATTTATTTATTTACTTATTATAAATATATTTAAAATATATACTACATTTTATTAACATTGTGTGTGTTTTTTATTATTATAGTTGAGAAGTTATTTATAAATTTGAATTACAGATATTATTTTTGTATTTGTATTATTATTATTATATGTTTATTTATTTGAATTATAATAATTTTTACATTGAGTATTTTTATTAATTTCTTGTTTATTATTATTAATTTCATGTATTTTTATTTTTCTGTTTTTTTCCTTCTCTTTCACTTGGGGGACTTTGCCTTCTTTTCACCCTTTAGTTGAATCTTTTCCCCCTGAGAATGTCATGTAAACTTTAAATCAGTTCAGCTAATCACAAACCATCTAAATTTGATAGAATTCAGGAAAGCCATCCAGTTGTATCTTATGTGTTTGGTAAATGTTAACAGATTTCTCCAGAACACACACAATCACATGTTCCCTTCTCTCTCCTTCAGCCCGTATTAATCCAGCTGATATGATTTCAGCCTGTGAATCGATTAGCAGAATCCTATCATGAGAACCAAACACACTCGCATTCCTGCCATTCTCACTCTGTTTCTTTCTCTCTTTCTCTCTCACAAAACAGTTCTTAGTCATTCGCAGGACAGGTTTGGGTTTTATAACATAAATTGAATCAAGCTTGTGTCGGTAAAGCATCAAAAAGATGAATTTCATGGCTGTGAGAGCACCATCTCTGGGCAGAGGAGCAGACATGTCCTTCCTCCCTTCCTTCCTTACTTCCTTTCTTTCTTCCTTCCTTCCTTTCCTCCCTCCTCCCTTCCTTCCTCCCTTCTTTCCTCCTTCCTTCCTCCCTTCCTTCCTTCCTTCCTTCCTTCCTCATTTCGTCCTTCCTTCCTTCTTCCTTCCTTCTTCCCTCCTGCCTTCCTCCTTCCTTCCTTCCTTCCTTCCTTCCTTCCTTCCTTCCTTCCTTCCTTCTTCCCTCCTGCCTTCCTTTCTTCCTTCCTTCCTTCCTTCCTCCTTCCTTCCTTCCTTCCTTCCTTCCTTCTTCCTTCCTTCTTCCCTCCTGCCTTCCTTCCCTCCTTCCTTCCTTCCTCCCTTCCTTCCTTCCTTCCTCCTTTCTTCCTTCCTTCCTTCTTCCTTCCTTCCTTCCTTCTTCCCTCCTGCCTTCCTTCCCTCCTCCCTTCCTTCCTTCCTCCCTTCCCTCCTTCCTTCCTTCCCTCCTTCCTTCCTTCCTTCTTCCTTCCTTCTTCCCTCCTGCCTTCCTTCCTTCCCTCCTCCCTTCCCTCCTTGCTTCCCTCCTTCCTTCCCTCCTTCCTTCCTTCTCTTCCTTCCTTCCTTCCTTCCTTCCTTCCTTCTCCTTCCTTCCTTCCTTCCTTCTTCCCTCCTGCCTTCCTTCCTTAGCTCGCTTTGATTTTTTAAAATCTTTCTCTGTAGAATTAGATTGATCTTATGGTTTTGATTCTTCAGACCGCATGCTGACAGATGTTTCTCTCCCCCTTCCTTCCTTCCTTCCTTCCTTCCCTCCTTCCTTCCTTCCTTCCTTCCTTCCTTCCTTCCTTCCTTCCTTCCTTCCTTCCTTCCTTCCTTCCTTCCTTCCTTCCTTCCTTCCTTCCTTCTTCCCTCCTGCCTTCCTTCCTTCGCTCGCTTTGATTTTTTAAAATCTTTCTCTGTAGAATTAGATTGATCTTATGGTTTTGATTCTTCAGACCGCATGCTGACAGATGTTTCTCTCCCCCTTCCTTCCTTCCTTCCCTCCTGCCTTCCTTCCTTCCCTCCTTCCTTCCTTCCTTCCTTCCTTCCCTCCTTCCTTCCTTCCTTCCTTCCTTCCTCGCTTGATTTTTTAAATCTTTCTCTGTAAATTAGATTGATCTTATGGTTTTGATTCTTCAGACCGCATGCTGACAGATGTTTCTCTCCCCTTCCTTCCTTCCTTCCTTCCCCCTTCCTTCCTTCCTTCCTTCCTTCCTTCCTTCCTTCCTTCTTTCCTTCCTTCCTTCCTTCCTTCTTTCCTTCCTTCCTTCCTTCTCCTTCCTTCCTTTCCTTCCTTCCTTCCTTCCTTCCTTCCTTCCTTCCTTCCTTCCTTCTTTCCTTCCTTCCTTCCTTCCTTCCTTCTTTCCTTCCTTCCTTCCTTCCTTCCTTCCTTCCTTCCTTCCTTCCTCTCGCTCGCTTTGATTGCTTTAATCTTTCTTTGTAGAATTAGATTGATCTTATGGTTTTGATTCTTCAGGCCGCATGCTGACAGATGTTTCTCTCCCTCTTCCTTCCATCCATCCTTCCTTCTTTCCTTCCTTCGCCCGCTTTGATTGCTTTGATTTTTTCAAAATATTTCTCTGTAGAATTAGATTGATCTTGGGGTTTTGATTGTTCAGGCCGCATGCTGACAGATATTTCTCTCCTTCCTTCCTTCCTTCCTTCCTTCCTTCCTTCCTTCCTTCCTTCCTTCCTTCCTTCCTTCCTTCCTTCCTTCCTTCCTTCCTTTCTTCACTCTCTTTGATTGCTTTTTTTTTATTTTTTAAAAAAAGGCCGCATGCTGACAGATGTTTCTCTCCCTCTTCAGAGCGTTTGGAGCCACAGGCGTCAGTAACAGTGTCCATGGGTGTGGACTTCAATGACTCCACACAGGCTGCACACTTCCAGCTATGGTAAGAGTTCACTGCATATGCCTCATACTCTATACAGATAATCATATATATCATTACATTTCTTGCAGTTTCTATCTCTACCTTGAGTCAATAAGCTTTGGTGGAACTAAAACCCTTAGATCAGGTAGCCCTGACACGCCTGACAATGAGGCATGATGGTGTTTGCTTTCCTCAAAAAACAGCATTCAGCAAAAACATTAATAGACACTTACAATGCGTGCACAATATGATGACGCTAACATGTCATTATACAGATTAAATTACTTCTGTTCATTATCCTTACACAGGGCAAAATAAGACAAAATTAATTGTTCCCCTTTTCAATACGTTTTTAAAAAATAAATTATTACCGAATTGTGTGAATGGTAATAATATGCATTACATTTTTTTAATAATCTAATTTGGAGTGATTACACTTCCCCACAAAGCTTGTAATTGTTTTTTCTTTTTTCGATTACGCCGGAGGCTTTTGTGATCGATACAGTGAAATAGCCAGGCGTGAATAACATCACCATAAACAGCCGAGCCAGAGAGAGAGAGCGAGCAAGAGACCGGTAGATTATGTGTGCTAATGGAGCCAATGTGAGTTCAATGACATGGAGACGGGTGGGCACAGGTCAGGCCCGCACGCATGTCTGTGGCCCTAGTAAAAAGCCGAGCTCTTGGATTCGGTTTAAGGAGGGATTCGGCTGCTCTCTATCACAGATACGTTAAGAGATTATGCCATATTAGAAAGAAATACCTGGATTTACTTTGCACGTTGATCCCTAGCCCGCTTATTTGGACTCTAAATCTTTTTCTAGCCTGTTTCCCCTCATCACCTGATCTCCGTGGTGACCCTGTTCTACCACTCCTGGATTCACTCTTTATTGGCTTCCTATTTCCCAGCCTGCTGCTCTTCATGATGGGACTTTAATGTCGCATTTCAGTCTTTATCGGAGTACCTGACAGTCTTCTTTCCTACAATAGGCCACAGACAGTGAGGATGCTAAACAGTACGAATATAAAAATAGAAATGCTTTCATCTCCTCTCTCCTATATGCATTTCGCTTACTCCATCTCTGATCAGTGATGATTGATCCAATGTGATGGTAATAACAGTTCAGTTTCTCGCTAATATTGACTACTTACAAAGTAAATTGGCAAACCTGACAATCAATAAGTTTATTCTTTTACTCTTTTGGGAAGAGAGTGGGGACCGAAAACAAAATAGATTGGGTTTTAGTCTCTCCTCATGGATGTAAAATGTTATTGTAGACTGTGAACAATTATTATAACTTACATAAAATGTTTTACTGCTTTATCACATCAATTCCTTAGTTAAGATGAAATCAAAATGAACCATATTTGCTTTATTTGTACATATTTCTGGTAAATCTTTTCTCATTACTGAGCTTAAGACAACATCAAATTGTCAGAAATATAATTGTATAAGGTGTAATCCTCTATATTGTACCAAATACCATATATATTGAAAATTCTGGGGTTTTTGTAATGTTTTTGAAAGAAGTTTCTAATGCTCACCAAGACTGCATTTATTTGATAAAAGATATATATATATATATATGTATGTGTGTGTGTGTTTATTTATTTATTTTTTGCATAAATAATTTTCGCATGCAATTAATTTGTTCAATTTAATCCATTAAAAATATTTAACGCAATTAACGCAGCATGTTTTTTTCCTTTTCTTTTAGCTAGCGCTACATTAAATGATCACACTATCATTATTCATTCAAGTGCTATTAAAACATTCAAGCGATTAAAACATTAAATTTGGCGATTAAATGTGAAATTACAATATTAAAATATATAAAAATCTTCGATGTTAGGTGTTATTAAGCGTAATTAATTACAGAATTTTGTTAAATTAATTAGTTACTTTTTTTAATCGATTGACATAACTAAATGTATATTTGAGTTTAAAATAACTTTTCTCTTCTCTTTTCTCTGGAAAACAATCCTGCCATTCTTTCAGGATTTTCTTTTCAATAGTCAGCATTTATTTGAAGTATAATTTCTTTGTAACACTATAAAAGTTTATACTGTCACTTTTGATCAATTTAATGCATCCTTGCGGAGTATTCATTTACAAAACTCTTTTACTGAGCACACACTTTTGAACAGTATTGTGTATATATAGAAGGGAAACATGGGAAAAGATGGACAGATGTGTAGTGACCTGATGGTTCTGTTCTCTCCTCCTCCAGTACTAAAGAAGATGAATTCAGCGTGTCCGTCCAGCCTGCGGTAGGAGAGCTGCTGCTGCCCATCACAATGAGTGAAGCAGACTTCACCAAAGAGCAGGGTAATACAAACACCTCTTAGCACTCACAAAACACAACACTGCTGCTGTAAAAACCTACAAATAACACTTAAACAGCTCAAAAATACAGCACTGTCTCTTAAAAACATCTACAGACCACTCTCAAACACCAAGAACATACTAATATATAAATGCCATTTTAAGCCTATGCTTAGGGTGATATTTCTCAGCGTCTTTTATTTTTCTAGCATGAAGAATCATAATATTTTCCACCAAACAGCCATTATACCCAACTAGAATTAAAGTTTCAAAATCTAAAATCTATATAACACTGTTTTTCACTCAGTGAACAAAAAGAAGAATGTTATTGTTTTTATGCATATAGTAATAAACATTGCGGGCCAGAGTTGTGAGCTATGATACAAACAGATGTTTGAATCAGTTTTGAACCAATTCACTTAACCGATCATTTGATTCATGGATACCGTTGCATTGACTCTGCAAACGACAATAAGAGACTATATTAAAACATCTTTTCTTAACATAGAATACTTAATGGGCAAAAAAAAAAGTCATTGAAAAAGTCATGATGTTACTTTATTTAAATTATTGTGAATATATCATAAAAAAAATCGGATTTATTGGCCTGCCTAAACAGTATGTCTTAAAAAAAAAAACTCATGCATATGATCCGTTCCCATATTCACACACGTATACACTCCAGAACTGCTTGGCCCAAACATGTTGGGAAAACCAGAGCCCCCCACACCACTTTGAGTGTGTGCAGTGTTTAGTTGATGAACTGGCTGAGTGCTGGTGACAGGCGTGCACCGCTGAAAAACTCAAATAAAGCAGCTCTTTACATATAAATCTGGTTATTTAAACACACACACAATCTCTCATGTAATACTGTCCCCGCTCTTGGAACTGTCCCTCTGAATATAACCGCTGATGCAGAAAGCTCAGACAGGCAAATCTGACACACATATACTTAACATGTACACCGCGAGCATCTCCACTGAAGGCCAGAACAAGTTGTCCACGGAGATCCAGGCCTGACACTTGACCTGTTCTCCGCAGGAACCTGGAGAAACTATTGTGCGGTTAACTAATTGATGTGAATGCGTTTATTTATTTTCCCATTTATTAAATCTGTTCTTTTAACCGTTTCTTGTCCTGAGCCAATTTGTAATTTCTTTTCAATTTTAAAATGCTTTTTCCTGCCTGCTTACAATGGCTTCCTCCAAAATCACATACTCGGAGTATGTACTACTTTGGAAAAAGTAATTACTTACCGTTCTATATAGTATGAATGTGTGTAGTATGAATCGTACTACATCCATCATGTTGTCATTGTCAGTTTTGTTGCTGCCATTCACAACTCCTCTAAGCATAGTAAAGTGTCCATCAGAAGCACGCCGTTCCCTTACTGTTATATAAAAACTGTAAATTCTGAAATACTTCTCTTTTTACAGTGTTTTTCTCCTACTATATACTAGGGACGTATGGCGATTTAGGATGCAGCTAGTGTCTCAACCAATCATGTATTTACGGGGTGTTTGTTTGTCTGACCAATGACAGACTAGCAATTGGGAGACCTGTTTGAAAACAGTCATTACTTTTTGCTTTTTTAGTTACGTTAGTGGTGCAGAAATTAACCTTAAACTTATCCTGATCAAATTTGTTCCTCCTTCCTTAGAGCAACAAACCGTTCCAGCTAATAAACCAAACACAGGCATGGGAAAAGCAAATAAATGGAAGCCAAGAGAAGAAAGGCTTGGTTTAGCATGCATCTGGTTTGTTCGGATGCCTTTCGGGAACACACACACACACACCTGGCCCGTTCGAATGCCTCTCTCCGCTTTACGGCCCAACATTAGGCCGACATAATGAAGCAGACGCTCTCCGAAAGAAGCGGCGGGTTTGATTTTTCATTTACGCTCAATGGATTCCTGCCTTGTCTTTTTAGAGAGCCGCCTATACCTTCACTCAGGACGACACGCGTGCGCACACATTTTAATGAGAGAAGAGAGTGCTTCCCGCCTCACTATTTACAGACGAGGAACAGGAAGTAAGATGCTTTTTATAGCCAATCATTTATTCTTAATTGGTTGCTGTGGCAAAGGCTTTTAGCATAAGCCGCGCTATATTCATTTACTCCACATTTTCTC
Organism: Chrosomus eos; assembly: GCA_036326025.1. NCBI lineage: Eukaryota > Metazoa > Chordata > Actinopteri > Cypriniformes > Leuciscidae > Chrosomus > Chrosomus eos. Next base: position 10,016,697 of record CM070834.1, read on the forward strand.
TACAATAGAGCCTAATGGACAGATTTAAGACTTTAAATGAGCACTCTCAAAAACCTTACCCCCTGAACGAGCGAGTGCGCGTATGTGTGTGTGTTTGCACGTATCACTGTGCTCTCTCACATTCACACCGTTTGAAAGCCACGCTGAAGTGGCTCGTAGTTTGTGCCTTTCAGAAAGAAAAGCACCCTGTCTGTCTGTGTTTTTTTAAGTGAAACACAACATTTTCATTTAGTCCAGTTTGGATGCATTAAGCTGTATTGTCCGCACACGTTTTCTCGGAGAAGCAACGGCGCGCTGCTTTTATGTGCTTGTTACCGCTCGACGAGGCTTATTCACGCCATCTCCGGCTAATGTCCTGCAGGGTCGCCGCGTTTCTCCGCTCGTGTTAGTCTTAATCAAGTCTAGTGGTCCAACAAATATCACATGCTCTTACCGAAGGCCGAGATTATTTTAACCCCGCACCTTTCGTTCTGTGCTAGTTATGTTAAATATGAAATAATGCACATGTATGCATGCTAGATGTTCCTTTCTATAAATCCGAAGTGTGAGTTTCCTAAAAGCTTTGTGCAGAAGATTTTTCTGGAAGTGTTCCCTTTAGTTTAAGCTTGATTTAAGTCTTAAGATTTTAGAAGGGATAGTCATTATAGAATTCAGTCATTTTTTACTTTGTGATTTTAATACTTTTGTTCATCGAGGATGCATTAAATTGATCAAAAGTGACAGAAATCTTTTTATAATGTTATATTTACCATTTCAAAATAAATGCTGTACTTTTGAACTTTCTATTCATCAAAGAATCCTGAAAAAAACATGTTCCACAAAAATAAGTAACACAACTATACAAAAATAAAAGCAGCAAATCAGCATATTAGAATGATTTCTGAAGGATCAGAAGACTGGAATACTTTTATTATTGTACAGCACTTTGGTCAAAGCTCTGTTGTTTTAATAGTGCTTTATAAATGAACTAGTAATAGCTGTAAATAAATATTTTACAATATTACTGCTTTACTATATTTTTGATTGGTGAGCATAAGGGACTTTTTTCGATGACCCTACACTTTTGAGTGTGTGTGTATGAAAAATCACATTTGCTGTCATACAGGTTTGGAGTAAACTAAAGAATTTACTTTTTTTTTTTTTTAGGAAACTAATTTTCAATGCTTAATTATTCATCTCTAAACCTAATAAACAAACACCTGCTGTAATATTCATCAAATATATGCAGGAAATATACATATGGCTCTTGGCAGTTTAGAGTCTAACATGGGCTCCCAGAACAATTTACAGAACAAAATAATAATAAAAATAATACAAATTGTTGACTTTTTCAACTGTTCACCTGAATACCTCTGTAAAGCCTAGATTCCTCAAAGTCTAAAACTAATGATTATTTGTGTGCTCAGGTAAACTGGTGGGCATGAACGAGTCATCGGCAACAATCACCACAACGCCAGAGAACATCTCCAGCCAATCAGTAAACAGAAATGTGGTGTCTGCCGCCAACCTAGGTGTGATTCCATCCAATCAAGAGAACATACACAGGTAAAGAAAATGTCCTGTTTCTTAGAAATAATGCTTAATATGCCCAAAAATTTGTCATTTCCATTTTTAGTTTTACTGTAGTATTTCATTTTTTTTAAGTGTTTTATACGAGCTTAATATATTTCTCTGCTCTCCAGGACTTGAATTTGTGTTTATGTCTTATCTAGCTATACTTTTAGGACATTTCTGCAGAAAAAATGTCTGTAGAAATTGCATAAAACTGACAAAACCTACTTTTGGGAGTGTCATAATATGTGTCAGTTACACATCAGTCAGTTATGTTTTTCTCTTAAAATGCAGGTTGCGATGTTTTTAAGGTTTTTAGTCAGGCATAGGGATGCGTGTATTTCTCGAACATTTACAGAGATTCAGAGTAATTACTATAGGACGTCTTTCTGACTTTGTAAAGGACTATAGCAGCCAAAACTTTCATAAACGCCCAAGCACACACACACACACACGCAGCCATCTTGCTGACACACGGACAAACTTATTTGTCTCTGTCTCATATATGCACACAAACAAAGTGACGTTTGGTCTGTACTTTGGGTCGGTCTTATGTAGGGTAATTTAATTATAAAATATGAGCAAATATGAAAGCACCTTGAGAAGCATTAAAATCTTCCTCACAAGGACACACAGCACACAGGCTGAGTGGAAATCAATGCCTGCAGGTCTGTGGAAAAGGCCTATATTTCATTTAGAATACGCAATCGGGCAAATGAGAGCGTGTCATCAATCACACGGCTGTTTCTTAACAGACATACTGAAAAAAACTCCTTTATCCTTCCTCTACAAGCCTCTACACTTTTACACTAACAAACATATGAGATGTTCTATGTGAGTTTTCATTAACAAAGTTTCAATTAACAAAGTTTAACAATGGCTCTGTTTTGTGTTCGGTTTTAAACGTAATGCAGTTTAGATGTTAATTACATACTTGTTCATACACTTTTACCAAGTAATGAGAAATATATGGTCTCTTTTTCCAACTTTGACACCTTTTTAATAGTATACTTTTCTTGAAGAGGTCATTATTAACATGTATGCACGAAGTTCTGCACTTTCTGTGGTTAGTGGTACCTGCTGGTGTGGTAGAGCTACTTGACCCGTGGTTCTGTGGATTGTGGGAGTTTGTGGGGTGCAGTTCTTCAGTTTGGCAGCAGGGGGCAGCACTGCTTCTGTGTAAAGCTGCAGTGGGAGAATGCAGGGAATCTAGGAGAGCAGCTTCTAAATGAGCTTGAAAAACAGAACTCTGTTCCTGTCCTTCTCTAGATTACAGAAAGAAAACATGCTGTCCTCTCTGCTACTAAACAGAGACCGAATGAATCGCAGCTATTCTCACTTTTGTTTTTTAGCAAGCCAAACCAAAGCAATAACAAGCAGCCATATCAGTGGGCTTATTATAGATAAGATGATTTTGTGTGTGTGTTAAGAGGCGTTCACACTACACTTTTTGTTCCATTGACTTAAATCAAACACATACCAGAAACGCAAGCTCATGTGAAGTTTAGCTGTGTACCAAAATTCAAGTTTGGTGAACTCTGATCTGCGAATTCCTATGACCAATAGAACATTGATACGCCACAGCGTGACCACTTAGCTGGATTAAAAGAACGCAAACTTTAAAGTGGAGTAGATCGGATGTTTTTACATTTTGGATTTATAATTATTTTAAGAAAAGAAAAAAAGACATACAGCATGATGTTTTAGCTGTAACCAGGTCTTTATAAACAGATTAGCTTCTTTTTTTTTAACTAAGTGAAGCGTATTTATTATATGTGAGCAATAGCATTTATCCTTCTTTAGCATTTACCCTTCATCAAGGGTTTGTCTTTGGATCCTTTGAGTACGTTCTTCACTTCTGTCTTCCTCAAGTCATCACAAGGTGCGTTTCCATTACAGATTTGCGCACAACTTTCATGATTTTTGTCTAAATGTCGACAAAAAAACTAATGCGAAATGTCAGTGTTTCCATTAACCGATGTTATGCGACTAAAACTTCATTTTGTCCTCTTAAGTCATAAGCCATAAGTTAGGGCTGGGCGATAAATCGATTTTATCGATTAACTCGAATGTGTAGCTTACGCGAGTTTACGCCGATTTTTTTTAATGAAAATCGGTTTTCTCTTTAACAACCGCCGACGCGCCCATATGGGCTCCCGTAGTTCCGACCGCGCTCAGCGCTTGCCATGATAGAGATACACAAACAACATGGCAAATGAACAAAACCGCGGCAGCAGAAGCACACCCGCCGAAAACATTTACAAACTGAATCTGCAGGGCCGCCAACTCTTACGAGTTCACTGAGAGACACGCAATTGTCACTTTTTACACGCTCTCACACACACATCCATTTCCTCACGCAGAGAAACATCGCGAAGCAAAGAGGACACTGACACCGACATACAAGACAGAGCAGGTTACTGTTGATATGAAACAGATTCTCGGCTCTCAGATTCTGTTAATTTTATTACGAAATTCAAACAATAAACACCGTTTTGGCGCTTGTAAATGTGACGCGAAAGATCGCTGACAGATCTCAGTTCAAGCGGCACATGAACCGATCATCTGTTACTCTTCACTAACTTACCCAAATGTAGCTAATAAAATCAATCGATCAGTGTTTTTCAACCGCGGAAAGATGTCCGTAAAACAGCTGGAGAACAACATGTGTCACGTAACGTTACATTTACCTCAGGATGCCTTTTAATGACCCATAGCACGCATGTTAGTTGGACTTAAAATAATTGCTATAGAGAGGAGTATTTGGCTAAATATGATAACTATATTACACATTTATTATATTTTACCTATATCATTAAAATATTATAACATTGTTTGTTATTATAAAAAACGCATTATGTTTAATTTGAGTTAGTTTTAACCTTTAATAATACCAGCTGGGGCTCTCTGTTTACAGCATTAGGTGATTTATTTTTGGAGAACAATTAACATAACACATTAACATATCTACTGTACCTAATATTTATCCAAAGGAATTGATATTGAATCAATATCAGAAACAAAATCACATGAATTGAATTTAAATTGTGAAATTTGTGTTAAGCAATAATAAAAACAGTAGCATACCAGTCTTTATGCATGTAAACATTGTGTTTACATAGTTAATAAACTTGATAAAATGATGTTTAGTTACCAAATAATTTGACAATCACAATAAACTTCTTGTGATGCAAGTTTTTTTTTTCTTTACACATCCCCCCAATCCACCCATTTTATGTTATGTTATATTTACACTAGGCTATTTACAATGAGAGGACCCTCTGGTCTTTTTGGGTTGTTGTTTCTGATTGCACTTTAATCCAGATAATATCCCAGAAGGGAATATCAAAACAAAATAAAGTAAAAACTTGTTTTGAACAATTTCTTTGTGATCTGAGGATTGATTTTAAGTAGGGAGAGAAAAAAATCGATTTAAATCGTAAATCGGATTTTTTGTCAAAAAATCTGGGATTTTTTTTTAGGCCATATCGCCCAGCCCTACCATAAGTCATTCCAAAAATCATGGCAACGGATGTTGGTAGGTTTACATATATCCCAGTCACTGCACTGGCCATTATTAATAGCCAAAGGAGAGACGTATGTGTGTTATCCAAGCATTGATGTTAAGGAAAGACTCTTATTCTTGGAGCGGCTGGTGTTTCTCCCTCATTTCTGCTTCGAGGTCTTGATTGTGGCATTTCTTTGAGGTTTAGAATCCAGTATTCCTGTAATTCTTTTGTCTTTTATGAATTTAGCGCAAAAACTGTTCCCATTGCAGTTTTGCGAAATATTTCTTTTTAAAATTGCCTGAAAAAAAACCCTCATGCGAGCGTAAAAACTTTTTTGCGATAAATGGGAGTTTTTGCAAAATTGACGTGTTTCCATTGGGCGTATTTTCAATTCGCAATTTCAATTTGAAGTGTAATGGAAAACACGCCTACAATTAGCTTTTAAAGAGTCTTGTGATGTCTGTCTCCTGGTCCTGTGCTGACCTGCAGCAGGACCAGTGTGTTTCATGTTCGTTTACGTCATATTTCATGCTTGCTCTTTAGTGTATGTGTACTTCAATCCTCTGTGTGTTAGTTGGCAGCTGTGTGAGTGGAATTTGTTTCAGAGAAGAGGAGAGAAGCTTGTCCTTCATTCTGGAGAGGGACAGCTGGTCATCTGGTCACTCACATTAACCTCTATTAGTACAGAGGACTCTTAAAACAGACACACACGCTCACACACAAACATACTTGGCACGGACATTTGGCAATTGATGACTAAAGCCCTCTCTGCAGACTTGAGGACATAGAGGAACAAGATACCAGAATAAGGCTTTACCATATGGTGCATCCGGTGCAAAACATTTGCTTTCAGTCTTTAAGAACATGACGAGTATTTTGTTTAAGGAAATGTTTTCTGGCCTTTGCAGAAACGTGAATAGGAGATTTGAGGTAGTGAAGGTGGTCAACCCATATGGGTCAGTGATGGCCAGTACCGATCTTATGTCATGTCATAAAACATGTCAAAATAAAGAAAATAAATATTTTTTTGCAATATAAAGAATATAAAGCCCATTTAAAGAGCCCTTATTTTTTTATTGACATGTTCAGGGTAATTAAGGGTAGTTATATATATATATATTCCCCTGAACATATTTAGAATACAGTAATGCATATAAATCTAATATATATATATATATATATATATATATATATATATATATATATATATATATATATATATATATATATATATAATTATACGATAAAATTTGCACATTAAAGTATAAACAATTTACATTTATTTTATATAAATATTTTTTTTTGCATAATTGTTTTTTTAAATAAATATTTTACTTTTTTTAAAACAGGCAATGCAGCATGTACTACCATGGTGTACAAGTACTGTAAATGTCACTATATTTTGCAGTAAAGAGAATAGAAATGTATTTATTTATTTTTCATTATGGGAAGGATGATTGGCTAAATGTGCTTAATTGTAATTAATATAATTTCACAATTTAAAAAAAATATATAAATATAATTTTATTTGTTTTATTTATTTTTTTATTTTGGGGTGAAATATGATGTTTGACTGTTCATGACATGCGGTTTGCCCATTTAAATCAACACCTTTGTGAATCTGCGAGGCAGGCCCTTTATCAGTAAAATATGATTTAATAAATTGTCTAAGCAATGTTTCTTTCATTGTTTAGGTTCATCTGTGAAAGTGAATGATAACTGTTCCGTGTGAACAGGAATCTTACCAGTCTAGTCTTTAAGGTTGAATAAAGAGACGACAGTCATTTAGTCTCTCTCTCTGATTAGGAGCGTGTGTGTGTGTGTGTGTGTGTGTGTGTGTGTGTGTGTGTGTGTGTGTGTGTGTGTGTGTGTGTGTTGTGTGTGTGTGTGTGTGTGTGTGTGTGTGTGTGTGTGTGTGTGTGTGTGTGTGTGTGTGTGTGTGTGTGTGTGTGTGTGTGGGATCGATAGTGGTCTGGCTGGCCAGCGCTGGGCTTCTGCTTTGCTTTTCTTCCCACAGCCTCAATTAATCCAGTTCAGAGGCCCAGTGGAGATAGACCAGAATACCAATGACCCATTTAGTGCCTGAACCACATCGTATACAACACACACACACACACACACACTGGGTAGAGCTGCTGTGGGTGTGTGAATGTTTATTTACGTGAGAATGAAAGACAGATAGACAAGGGAGAGTTAAACAGAATAGCTGTCCAGTATCAGGACCCTGCTGCTGTAATTGTACTGTGCACTTTGTGTGTCTATATTTGTGTAACTTTAGATGCCACTAAAATCATGTAAATCAAGGGGCTTTGGGTTATCACACACACACACACACACACACACACACACACACGCGCACACACACACACACACACACACACACACAATGGGCCTCTGGGCCATGTTAAGTTCGTGTGTAAATAAGATTTTTATAAACTGACTCCATTAGTTTTGCCGCAGGGACTGAGAGATCAAAGTGTCATCAGCACACAGACACAAATACTAGACCTGTCTGTCTGATGATCTGTCTGTCTGTCTGTCGTTCTGTCTGTCTGTCTGATGATCTGTCTGTCGTTCTGTCTGTCTGATGATCTGTCTGTCTGTTTGTCGTTCTGTCTGTCTGTCTGTCTGATGATCTGTCTGTCTGTCTGTCTGTCTGTCGTTCTGTCTGTCTGATGATCTGTCTGTCTGTCTGTCGTTCTGTCAACTGTCTGTCTGTGATGATCTGTCTGTCTGTCGTTCTGTCAACTGTCTGTCTGTCTGATGATTTTTCTGTCTGTCTGTCGTTCTGTCTGTCAATCTGTGTCTGTCAATCTGTCTGTCGTTCTGTCTGTCGTTCTGTCTGTCGTTCTGTCTGTCGTTCTGTCTGTCTGTCTGATGATCTGTCTGTCTGTCTGATGATCTGTCAACTGTCTGTCTGTGATGATCTGTCTGTCTGTCTGTCGTTCTGTCAACTGTCTGTCTGTCTGATGATCTGTCTGTCTGTCTGTCGTTCTGTCTGTCTGTCTGATGATCTGTCTGTCTGTCTGTCGTTCTGTCAACTGTCTGTCTGTGATGATCTGTCTGTCTGTCTGTCGTTCTGTCAACTGTCTGTCTGTCTGATGATTTTCTGTCTGTCTGTCGTTCTGTCTGTCAATCTGTGTCTGTCAATCTGTCTGTCAATCTGTCTGTCAATCTGTCTGTCGTTCTGTCTGTCGTTCTGTCTGTCTGTCTGATGATCTGTCTGTCTGTCTGATGATCTGTCTGTCGTTCTGTCTGTCGTTCTGTCTGTCGTTCTGTCTGTCGTTCTGTCTGTCGTTCTGTCTGTCGTTCTGTCTGTCGTTCTGTCTGTCGTTCTGTCTGTCTGTCTGTCGTTCTGTCTGTCTGTCTGTCGGTCGTTCTGTCTGTCGTTCTGCCTGTCTGTCTGTCGTTCTATCTATCGTTCGTTCATTCGGCCTATCTGTCTGTCTGTCGTTCTGTCTGTCATTCTATCTGTCGCTCTGCCTGTCTGTCTGTCGTTCTGCCTATCTGTCTGTCGTTCTATCTATCGTTCGTTCATTCGGCCTATCTGTCTGTCTGTCTGTCTGTCTGTCTGATGTTCTATCGATTGTTCGTTCATTCAGTCTATCTATCTATCATCTATCTATCTGTCTGTCTGATGTTCTGTCTATCTGTCTGTCGTTCTATCGTTCGTTCATTCGGTCTGTCTGTCTGTCTGTCTATTGTTCTATCGATCGTTTGTTCATTCGGCCTGTCTGTCCTATCTATCTAGCGTTCTATCGATCATTCTATCGTTCATTCATTCTGTTTGTCTATCTATCTATCTATCTATCTATCTATCTATCTATCTATCTATCTATCTGTCTGTCTGTCTATCTATCATTTGTTCATTCGGTCTGTCTTTCCTATCTATCTATCTATCGTTTATCTATCTGTCTGATGTTCTATCTATCGTTTGTTCATTCGGTCTGTCTTTCCTATCTATCTATCTATCGTTTGTTCATTCGGTCTGTCTGTCCTATCTATCGTTATCCATCTATCTATCTGTCTGATGTTCTATCTATCGTTCGTTCATTCGGTCTGTCTGTCTGTCTGTCCCATCCATCCCTGTGTCCTGATTGTCAGATGTGATGCCCTCTCCAGTTGGTTAGCAGTTTGCTCTGACGGCCCTTGTGTCTCATGCTGTCATGACTAAATGGTGGCCATTGTGTGTGTGTGTGAGACGGAGTTAGGGAGTCAAAGAGGGGCCTCATGATGGGACAGGGGGCATGTGTGCTTCTCAGTGCTAAAAGGGGTCCCCGTGTGTGTGGGTGTGTGCTAAACGGTCCATTGTTGTATAATAGGTTGTGTAAATGGGAGGCAGATGGCAGTGTATCAGGCACGTGGGTCCTCCTTAGTGAGAGAGAGAAGGATAGACAGACACGAAGGAGGTACAAGGGCGTAGAGGTCGGACAGGGTCGTGTCTCCACTGACAGTACGTTCACTAGTGTTTCCAGTCTGTGACGTTACCACGGTTACTGGACACCAAGAATTCTCCCACAGCGCTATAGAACGGTTCATTAGTACAGTTCACCACTGTTACTACTATAGCTCACTATAGCTGACTTACAGCATACACTACCATTATAGGACAGTGACAACACATACATTCACATTTTAGCATTTTTTTTTTTTTTTTGTATTTTAAAATCGATAGTGGCTTTCCCTGGTTGTTTGGTCAAAGCGTTCCAGTAGTGCAAAAATACACTTGTTCAAACTGCTGTATGTAATTATTCCACGTTCTTTCCATTATACCTGATTTGCATTAAGCAATCTTCTACTACATATCAGTGACTATATCTACTAGGACTGGGAGAAAAAATCGATTCACCTGGCTATCGCAATTTTTTTCTTTTTTTTTTCTTACGATTCTAAAATCGATTTTTTTATTCCAGAATCGATATTAATTCAAATTCAATTGCTTTATTTTTGTCCTTGCTTGTAGATGAGGTGTACCGAAGTAAGCCACTTTCGTTCCAACAGCGGATGAAATGTGTCATTATCTATGAGTTATGAGCGACGTAATATCCCAAGTGGACGCGTGGAAGAGACGTGAGACTGAATGCACTGAAAAGCACTCTGTTTATTAAACTTTGACAAAATCATATCGCAACATTCAAAGCTGTGTTGGCTTTTTAGCTGACCGGGAGAGATGAAACGGTTTTTTCAACCTCATAGTATCATTATTTCTGTGATACAATAGTTAAAATGATCATTTAAAGTTGTCTACGATAACAAAATCAGCTTTTGATAGAAACTTGGTGCTTAAAATAACTCATTTATCGATTAGATTGTTTCGCCACTAAGTGGTGACAAGTGACTGTTAAAAAAATTATTTGTTATTGAATCATTTATTCAAGAGAATGTAGTATTGTATGATGCTTCAGAAATAAAAGTCAGAAAGATGTGATGATTTGTTTTTGTAAATATGACTCCTCTTATACATCATGTACAGTCTGTATAATCCCTATGGTCAAGTGTTAAAAAAATTGCAATATCGGATCGCAATACTTGTAGATTCACAATTCTTAAAAAAATCGCAATACATATCGTATCGGCACCCAAGTATTGTGATCGTATCGAATCGGGAGATAGGCTTATCGTCCCAGCCCTAATATCTACTGGCAGAAGGATGCCAAGTAAAGCATACTTACTCAATTAGCAATATTTAAGTATACTTCGAAGTGTGAAACGACAGAGCTTAATAAAAACTCCAACAAAAATCATCCAAAATAATTGGATCTGCTTAATCATTTGGTACTGGTGTGAATGGCTTTTAATACTGCAGCATGTAAATCACACATTTATGAGCTTTTATTAAAATCACCTTTTAATGCTTTACTCCATCACGACTGAAGTCTTCTTGTCCTCTGCACTCTATTTAGTGCACACCCCCACTTTTTGCTCTGTGTCTGTGAGAGGCTACCAGGTTCGAGTCTTTGATTGACAGGAGTGTGTCCCTTGGCCCCTAATAGCTTCTTAATCAGACCAAATAATAGACTGCCATGCCTGTTCACCACCCACCCACACACACACGCACAGACACACACACACGCACACCCCTGCTCACATATGGGTATGGTACAAATTGATGTGCTTTATGAAATGCATTTATTAATTTACTTTAGTCACCGAGTCTATTAAATTGTGTCTATTCTGTTTTTATTATGAAAATGCAATGTTCTTTTATTTCCTTCATTTGTGTGTGTGTTTACAGGTTTGCTGGTAAGACGGTGAGTTCTGGTTCTCTGGTCCTGGTGTCAGTCGCCCTGAAGGATCCTGATGCTCTGATCACCGTTAACACGGAGAAAAGCGTGATCGCCTCTATGCTACTGAGACAGTTTAAAACGGCCCTGACGAACATCACCCCCTAGAAGTGCTCAGTCACACTTTCACACTCGCAAGCTCACTGCCATCATTCTAATAGAGCTCACTTTGGGTTATTATGACGCTTGGGATGGTTTGTATCGTCTTGAAGATATCCTGTCAGGTTTTTGAGTGTGTAAAGCACAAAACAAAGACTTTATATCTGTCCACATTCTCTATGCCCCAAATATGCTTGCATTAGTCTCTGCTTTCATCGAGAGTGCATCAATGTTCTCGGCTAATCTGTATTCGGAAATTCTTTTCAAGACTATTTTGAGTTTTTTTATTAGGGAGATTTAATTTCGACAGATTCCCAGATAACATGTCAGCATTATGTACCTTTTTTTCTGTCTGCTCTTACTGTGATCAAAACATACAAAATGTTTAGACATGTAAAGTGCCTTCCTATAAATGATTATTCCAGGAGCCTGACAGGCTCTCAGACGAGTTTCATTTACTCATAATTACAGTCATTAAAAAATATATGGAAATTAAGAATTTCATGCTCGTTTGGTGAATTTGTGTGATGTTAGCTGTGATGTTTTTGTCATATGAGCACAAGACATGATGTCTGGTTTAAATGAAGTTGCTAAAGCGGATCTTAATGTATATTTGTTTATTGCTTCTGATGTGTTCCTGGCACCTATCTCTCTAAAATACTTTCTTAAGAAAGGAACGCTAATGAGCAAATGCTTCTGACCACCGCTTGGCTTTATGAGACTAATGAGATGATGTCAGAACGAACTGTGGATGAGCCAATCAGGAGTTTAATGTACTGTGATATTATAGGTTCTGTTCTCTTCAGGTAACAGGTATGTATTGTAGTTCTTTGTGTAATGAGAGTGAAGATACTTCTCAAATGCCGTGTGAGGATTTAGTTTATGTTGTATCGATTGCAGGCCGTCCTGGACACAACAAAATACAACATTCAAGGAGTTTGCAAGCAGGATCTGTCTCTGCCAATGGGAACTATGCTTTTATTCTACAATATAACATGTTGTAGGTGAGGAAGTTAAGAAGTACAAAAGGTAAGAGATGTCTAAAAAGCAGCAAAGTTGAATTGCTGTGTGAAAAGCTATAATTTGATGGGTAATGCTAAAGATGTTATGATGAGTCCAGGAAATATTTGGACACTTATGCCACACACTCCCTAAGTGTCACATGGTCCTTCAGAAATCATTCTAATACGCTTATTTGCTGCTCAAGGAACATTTCTTATTATTATATTATTAATGTTCAAAACAATTGTGCGGCTTTTTATAGAAACCGTGATATACAACCATTTAAAAGTTTGGTGTGAGCAAAAGTGTAATGCTTGCACATTAATCATAACGTTAAAGGAGTAGTTCACTTTTAAAAAAACTTTTGCTGACAATTTACTCACCCCCATGTCATCCAAGATGTCGATGTCTTTCTTTCTTCAGTCGAAAAGAAATTAAGGTTTTTGATGAAAACATTCCAGGATTTTTCTCCATATAATGGACTTCAATGGGACCCAAATGGTTCAAGGTCCAAATGACAGTTTCAGTGCAGCTTCAAAGGGCTTTAAACGATACCAGACGATGAATAAGGGTCTTAACGATCGGTCATTTCAAAAAGAAATAAAAAACGTTTAAGTTTTATAAGCACAAATGCTCGCCTTGCTCTGTTCTGTGATGCGCGTTCGTGACATTGACATTCGTGGCACAATTACGTTGAAAAGGTCTCACAGAACAGAGCAAGCCAAGCATTTGTGCTTATAAAACTTAAACGTTTTTTAATTTTTTTTTGAAATGACCAATCGTTTCGCTAGATAAGACCCTTATTCATCGTCTGGAGTCGTTTAAAGCCCTTTGAAGCTGCACTGAAACTGTCATTTGGACCTTGAACCGTTTGGGTCCCATTGAAGTCCATTATATGGAAAAATCCTGGAATGTTTTCATCAAAAACCTTAATTTCTTTTTAACTGAAGAAAGAAAGACATGGACATCTTGGATGACATGGGGGTGAGTAAATAATCAGCAAAAGTTTTCTTAAAAGTGAACTACTCCTTTAATGTCATAAAAACACATGTTCCATAAACACACACTTTCTGACTCCAGAGGCCTCTTCCAGCCCTGTCGATGTGCGTATGCGTGTGTGAGCATCTATATCGAGAGATTTTCACTACATTTGCCCATTAACTGAGGGAATTTGTAGTTTATGTCCAGTATGAGGCTTTTTTTCCTCTGTCAAGCAACAGGCCACATCTTTATTGAGCATTATGGCACTTGTTGTCTATCACTGCAGTAACACACACAGCCCAGTTATGATGTGCACACAGATGTGCAGCTGACGTTTTAATGTGCCTCTGAGAGATGGAACGGGAGAATTCGGCAGCATCTCCTTCCATCACCGGAGGCTGTTAAGATGTCAGTGTGCTGTTAAGATGCACTCCAAAAACACCCTGAGAAAAACACTCATCATGCACACACACACCTTGTGTGCTTCTCTGCCTGGCTTTTATCTCTGTGTAATAATGATGGTAGCATAATAAATCATACTGTCGATATAATAAATGGTGAAATCTCTAAACTGAGGTAAAAGGTATAAAATGCAGTGTTATACTGTAAAAATAATGATTGTTAAAAAAGATGACTATAGTCCCTTCAGAACATTAGGGACACCGGATTTTTAGACAAATTATATTACTAAGCATTTAATTGCCATTATTTACACTTACATTTTACATATTAGCTAGTTTTTTTTTTTAAATATCAAATTTAAGTGAACATTTGGGAATACTCTTGTCTCTGGTTACACTTTATTTTAAAGTCATTCTGTGGTGAAAATCAAGCTTTTAATATTGTTTATATGTCTATCTATGTGGTGTTTTTAATATGCTTTAACACAAACCATGTGCAAATTCATAAGTCAACACCATTGCTGAGTATTTTCTCCTTAAAACTGCAGTGAACCAAAGACAGTCTCAGAAATCACTGGTGTGAGTGAGTGAGTGGAGGCAGGGCTAATTTGCATATTCATAAAACAGCGAATACTAAATGAGGCAAGGGTGTAGTTCAAGCTATTTTAAGGCACGGAGAATTTTTTTTTTTTTTTCAAAGAAAAACGTGTTATTTTGGTGATAAAAGAGTTTTAAAAGCTAAATTATTGACTATAGGGAAACTTCAAGGTGTCTTTTTAAGTAATTATACAAGAATAGTAATATTATTTAACTACATAATTTATTACTTATGTTCTTACTGTATAATAGGGTTAGGGTTTGGTTTAGGATTAGTTACAAGTAATTATGAATTATTTAATGTTATTATAGTGTAAAGTGTAACAGAGGCACTGTAAAATAAAGTGTTACATTTTCTCTTTTTTTTCTTTTCCTAATCGTTTTTTTTTTTTGTCATTTCTTGGGAATATTATTTTAATTGTTTATCAATATGCAGTTTTCCCCCTGCACTTTCCTAAAGCTAAAAAATTTATTTAATTGGTGTGAGTAGTGCAAACTTAAATAAATTAGTTCAAACAAATTAACTTTTATGAGTATTAGAACTTTCTTTTCATGAAACTGACACATTTTAAGTAATCTGAATTGTTTAAAGTTTAATTAACCTTTTAATTTAGAGGAACTTAAATTGAACCGAATTTCCCAGCATGCTTTGCTATGGCACTTGAAAGGGAGAGTAAATGCTAAAATTAAGGGTTATATAATGTTTTTTTGTGCAAGATTATTGTTAAGTGTAATTTAAAAGCGTTTACAGGTTGTGTTTAAAAGAGTTTCTGTTGTGTTGGGATTTTTTGGAGGAGTTACCATCATGTCGACGAATTGAGCTAGTTTGAGAAGATAAACATTTAAATGTTTTGTATTTACGTACTTCTAGTAATATATTTATTCAAAGATTGTGTTACCATTTTGCATGTTAGTATTTACTAAATTACCTAATTAGTTTCAACTACTAAAAATATTAAAGTTGAGAACTTAAGATATACATTTAACTTCAAAATTAATCTTAAAAGTATAATCTTCTTAAATATTTCAAGTTAAGAGCAATTAACGAGTATAAAAATCTGTTTAAAAATTTTAAACTTTGAATTTAAACTTAAATTCCATATGTGAAATTTACTTAAAAATAATGCGTCCAATAATGTTCAAAAGAAAAAATCAAGAGAATTATTAGGTATCAGCAACTCCAATAATGACAAATAAAAACTGTTCAAATAAAAAAAGCGTTATCGGGAGCCGTTTGAACAGAGGTCACACTAACTGTAGCTGTAGAGCAGCAGGCCTGCAAGATTGTGCTGTAATTTACTTCAAAATACAGTTTATCACGGCATTCTGACAAAAGGCATGGCTTTAATTAAAGCTTTAATATACTTGCATTGAGGAATTGTTTTTCCTCTGTTAAAGTAGGTTTGAGGTTAGGAATGGATTTAGAAATGCGAGGATTTAAAGGCATTCAGCTGGTGCTTCAGTAATTATTTTTAAACTCTACTGCGACGTGATTTGACTTAAATTAGGGCAATGTAAACACTGCGCTTTCAATTAAACCTGGAGATGTTGCAGGTTGCTCGGTGGCGTGGTTGTACGTGTGTTGCCATGGTAACTGATAGTGTGAAGATTCTGTGTGGGCTTTGTGATGCTGGGCTGTTTTTGAATGTGTGACGGGTACAAACTCCAATGAATCGGTCGGTTCTTATTCTGAGTGATATTAAAGGTCTTTTAATTCCACTTTTAGCTTTATGATCGTATAATGATAAATTCACCATTTATATACACTACAGCATGGCTTCGAAAAGTATTCTTGTATAAGAAATAATGTCATCTATATTATTCCATTTTTATTAGTGTTAAGTGGATTTCATCTGCCAAAAGATGGTTAGTAGTTGCTCTCTATGAGTGTTGTGCAGTTTTTATTTTAAAGAAATTAATATTTTATTCAGCAAGGATGCATTAAAATGATCAAAAGTGACATTTATAATGTTACAAAAGATTTCTATTTCAATGCATTAAAGAATCCTGATTTTTTTTAATCACCGTTTCAATCTAAATATTGCGCAGCACAGCTGTTTTCAACATTGATAATAATAAGAAATTGTTTATTGATCATTAGACTGATTTCTGAAGGATCATGTGACACTGAAGACTGAAGTATGATGCTGAAAATTCAGCTTTCATCACAGGAATAAATTACATTTGAAAATATATTCAAATAGAAAACCTTTCAAATTGTAATAATATTTTACAGTATTACTGTTTTAGTTTGTTGCTGTACTTTTAAGCTTGTATTTTATCTGTATTATACTTTTAGCATCTAGAAACAACTATTCATTTAAAAAAAACAAATTAAATATTTTTTTTATTTAAATTAAAAATATACAACAGTTCATTTATCGGTCATAATATTAAAAAATGGTCAGTGACCCCTGATGTGTATCGAGTGATATTTAGTATAAATTTGAATGGAGAATTGTTGGGGGTAAGCAACGAAATGTAAAGAAATTTAGACTATATTTCCCTTACAAAAATGTACAATAGTAAACAGAGTTTCCCAAAAATACCATATTGATTCTAAAATAAAGATAAAGATTTTGAAAGCTTATTAGACGGTTTAAACTAACTCATATTAAATGTATTATGCTTTTACTAGCAACAATAATTCTAGTAACTATATTGTGGAAGAAACTGTTTATTATAGTATATTTGTAGGGCAGATCTCATATTCATCTTGTGAAAAAAGAGAACAACAGGTGTTAACACACACACACACACACACACACACACACACACACACACACACACACACACACACACGACACTGTCACAGTAATTATGACTTCTCTCACTTGTGCTACACTTTCAAAGTACTACCAGAAGGGCTAGTCGTTTACTTTGAGAAATTGTGCAATATAAATATACATTGCTGACACACTTGAACAAACTCTCGTCCTCACTCCTTTGCTTTCTCTCTCTTTGTCTCTCTCTTTGTTGTTCTGACAGCTTGATTTCGTGGTCTCTCGGTGGGCAGCTCAGGGCAACATGATGGGCTTCTTAATCTGAGCTTTTCATGGTGTCTGTCAGGGCCAGAGGAGGAGGAAGAGCTTGTGTGTGAGTGTGTGTGTGTGTGTGTATGGGAGTGTGTGTGTGAGAGTAGCTTTTGGAAACGGCTGTCTGACCCGACCGTGGGGAGCAGCTCCTATTAGACAGAATCTTATCAAGCGTATCTCCGATCTGCTGACAGCGTCACAAACACACACACACACACACACAACACACACACACACACAACACACACACACACACACACACACACACACACACACACACACACACACACACACACACACACACACACACACCGCTGACATGTTCTGATAAAACTGGCATTTTCTCTTCTCTTTTTTTCTGTTTTTGCCCCCCACTTCATCTCTGCATTCTTGCTCTTGTTTTATAATCTAAATTTTTTTATGCTTCATTCTTATCGAGCTTTGCTGAAAGCATCATGCATGTCGACGAGGTTAGCCACGGCAGCGCAGTCTCATCCCAAGAAGTCATATACTGACGTCTTGGGACGTCTTTTGACCATACGTCAATATCCGCCTTTTTAGGGTACCCTTAAACGTCGGTTAGATGACGTTATCGGATCCTAACTCTACCCCAGTCCTAAACCTACCCCTAAACCTACCCCGTCACCTACTGACGTTAAAGGTAAAGCGTCAGTTGTATGACGTCCCAGGATCGTCATTTATCAACGTTTAAGGGTACCCTAAAAAGGCGGATATTGACGTATGGTCAAAAGACGTCCCAAGACGTCAATATATGACTTCTTGGGATGAGACTGTGTTAGCCACGGACTGATTTCATATGCTAAATCTTTATTAAAGTGAGAACCCTGAATATATATTCCGTTATGGACATATTCATAAAGTATTATCCACCTTGTATTTAACATAAGAGTCGGTTCCGGCCATTTGTACATTGAATGTGTCTGGCTAAAAACTTGATATTGCAAACTGGTACTTCTTATCATATTATTTTAATGTATTGTTGTTGTAATTATAAACACCCTGGTTCGTAGTGCAAATAGTTTTATGTTATACTGTTATCTTCTATTTATTTCACATAGCAGCTAATGAATCAGAAGTCCTGCACATTCACAGAAAATAACTTATTTCTGTGTTGCAAAACAACGTGGATAATGCAGCTTGTTAACCTATATAATGCACTACAAAATAATATAATGATATATGCATTATTATAATCATAAGACATATAGTCACCTTTATTTATAGCGCTTTATACAAGATTGAAATGAAGCATGCCGGCTGTTCAAGTCAGTTCAGTGTTGATTCAGTTCCGTCGTAAAGATCATCGATTATTAGTTCATTTCATCTATAAAGCAGTTCTGGAAAAAATGATGTCCAGCTCAGCTCAGTTCAACAGCGTAAGTACAGTCAGATCAACAATATTGTCGTGAAATGTGTAATATAGCATGTGAACTGTGTTTTATACTTAAACTTTAATATAGCAAACAAAGCAAATATAACACAAGGTTGATCACATTTCGCTTTAATGACAGTGCAGCATGAACTTTCTATAAAATATCTACTTTTGTGTTGCACCAACCCGATCTCACGACAATTCATATGAATTACGAGGTGACTAATTGGTACGAATTTAATCGACCTCACTCGTACGAATTTGTACGATTTTTTTAAAACCGTACAGATTTTACGAGTTGCCCAATTGGTATGAATGACCTCTAACCCTGACCCCTTCACTGGGTTTAGACCAATCGTACGAATTAGCCACCTCCGTACAAATTCGTACGAATTAATCGTGAGATAGCATTGGTTGCACAGAAGGAAAGTAAGTCAGATGGGTTTGGAGTGACATGAAAGTGAGTAAATTATAATTTTCAATAATTAATTGAATTGCATGAACCAATTTAAGGTACTAATGTGACAATTTTGACAGCACTAATATATATATATATTAGTATAAATATACATACATACAATTTTAAGTTAATTATTTAGATCAGTATGTACATATATAATGTACAATTACTGAAATGAGAATATTTTGAGAACTTTCTTTTAAAATATATGTTGTGTGTTTTACAGGAGAAAGTCAGACAGGTTTGAAACGACGTCATGGTGAGTAAATTGACAATTTAATTTTTTTTTATGGGGTGGGTGAACTATCCCTTTAAGAGAAAAGAACAAATATTGAATTTTATGAATACCACAGAACACTACTATTTAAAATCAAAACATTGTTCATTTCAGTCCTGAATTTGGCATTCAGTAGTTTACAACACAAAGTGTGTCCCACAGCATTTTCAACTGGAGTGACTGGAGTTCAATGCGTCTGTGACCAGAGGCCTGGGGGGATTTCAGCCGGTGAAATACACTAAGTGCTCCGTGACAGCAGATATTGTAACAAAAGAAAACAAGAAACAATAAAAACACAAAGGAAAGCCGCTCTCTTGATTAATTGTGTGGTTAAAAGTGCCACAAGCGTTTACAAATGCATCTGTTGTGCTCTAACAAAGACAGTTACCAGCGGGTGAAGGGCTGGGAGGGGCGAGACATGTGACCTATTGTTCACTCATTTATGCTTGATGTTCAGGACCGCTTGTCAGGGGAAAATATTGACTGCTTGGAGGAAAGAATCACATTCCCTTTGGCTTCAGGGTTCACGTGCAATATATTTGGCGTTTGAATGTGAAACTCTTTTTTTTGGATTGTAATGGTCTAAATTGAGTGTGTTCACCTGATTGTTTTAAATTGCACACAAGTGAGGCTGTTTTGACACATTTTATACTAAAATAATATCTATCATCTGTATCTAATATTATGACAAAAGAATGATTAATTAGGGGTTTCCAGAATCTTTTTTAAATAGACACAACAGCAAAAAAATTGCTTCACTCAAAGCATTCATTATACGTTTAATTTAGTTCATAAATGAATAACCTCCCGCATGCTGATATTTTTTACATCTTCAAATAGTGCTATATTCAATATTTCTAAGATATTATTTGCCATTTGTTTTTTTTTCATGAAATGCCTTTTTGGCCTGCCATTTAAAGAAATTTAAAATGTTCTTTAACATTAAAATTGAAAAACAAAAAAGTCACACTTTTGGAGAAGAACTGTTTTTTTTAAATATTAATTCTTTACTGCTCAAGGCTTTGCAAAAACACTGGCATTATTGCGTATGCATAAGTAAATTACTGAGTAATGTAAATGAATTGCATGTAAATCATATCCCTCAAAGCAGAAATGACTCATTTATTATAATTAACTCTAATGTATATGTCATAATGTAAAGTGTTACCGCAACTCTGCTGATGCATGAATTCATTTACTTTTTCCAGTTGTATTGCCACATAAACTGAAACCACTCCTGAAGATTGAAAGGAAAAAGGAATCGTTTTTTTTTAAAGATTAATCTTTTCATTTACCAAAAATTCATAAAATTAATCAGGAGGCAGGAAAGATATTTTCAACAAAAATATTAAGCGTTGATGATAAGAAAAGTTTCTTGCGCAGCAAATCATCATATTAGAATGATTTCTGAAGGAACATGTGACACTGAAGACTGGAGTAATGATGCTGAAAATTACAAAAATAACATTTTAAAATATATTCATATTAAAACCAGTTTTTTTAAATAGTAATAATATTTTTGTTTTTACCATATTTGTGATTAGATGCATGCAACCGTGGTGAACATAAGAGACTTCTTTCAAAAACATTTAATAATCTTATGAACTCCAAACTTAGTGTGTGTGTGTGTATATATATATTTATTTATATTGTGTTATATACATATAAAGGGAACTTAAAAGTGAGAAGAAATCAGTTTGGAGTAGATATTGCTGTGTAAAGTAGTTTAAAGTGAGGTTTCCCACAGCTTTGTGAGCCTAATGGAAAACATTTACACACCTGCGGCTTTATAACATCTTTAACGGACAACAATAACAGTCTTGTTTTCATTGATCTCCTATTATGCATCTAAGTTTCTCATCTCATTTAACATCCAATTTACGTAGTTACGACACATTTAAACGGCTCGACAGCATAAATTGCAGCAGTAACCTATACATTCCTCCCTGTGATTACTCGTGTGTGTGTGTGTGTGTGTGTGTATGTGCAGGTTAGGAGTTTCGCAGAGGAAAGTGAATGGAGAGTAATGGATGGTTTGCTGTGAGTGAGTGTCTCTGGCTCACCAAATACAATTTTTCTCTTCAAACAATCACTCGGTGTCTCTGAGGAGCCCCTGGCGCAGTAATTGATATGATTAGCCGTAAGTGGCTGCTTCACAGCTATGTTATGTCTGTTTTATTGTAATTAGATTTTTTTGGTCGTCTTTGAGGAGCTGAACTTAAATGACTGCATGTTCTCCCTCTGAAGTATTCAATCAGATGCTCATTAGACGAGAAAGACAGATTCATCTTTTCTGATTTTCAGCTGATTTTTCTCCTCTCTCTCCATCTTTCTCTCTTCCGTCTTGTTTTCCTCTTTTTCGGCGTTCATATAGATGATTCGTTCGTGAGATGAAACCGAGAATTGTAATTTCTGACTGTGGTCATTACAAGCTAGTGGAGAAATAACGTAAGAGAAAAATGAATATCTTTACTGTTTGTTCACACACACATTGTGTTTTCATGTTTTATGAGGACTTGCCATAGACATAGACTTTTATACTGTATAATCTGTATATTATTTCCCCTTACACTAACCCTACCCCTAAACCCATCACAGAAAACTTTCTGCATTTTTACATTTTCAAAAAATCGCCCCGTTCACACAGAGATTCCAGAAAATTCACTGATAATGTGTCCCGGGATCGTTTGATTTCGGTTCATTCACACTGCCAGTGTTTTTTTTCAGAATCTGTGCGATTCACCCAAAGATCCCGTAAAGGCACGTGACATCAATGTGACGTGTAATGTCTCTGCAGCGTCTTCAGTTTGCTTATGATCTGCGATTTCTCTATCGAGAAACCACGCTCGTGCATTTTTTATTTCTGATTCGATCATAAATTAGCGCATCACGTACCATTTCCCTAAGCTGGCGAGCGTTCACACAGGGCACTTTCCTGGGACTGTGGGACAATGTTACTATAGGTCCCCATCCCAGGATCGATGCCGGACTCGATCCCGGGACATGTTTGCGTTCACACAGAAGGCAATTTTATGGCAATTTTCTGGGATCAACGCTCTGTGTGAAAGGGGCTTATGATTTATAAGCAGTTTTTCTCGGGGACCAAAAAAAGTCCCCACAAGGTCAAGGATTTTGGATATTGCCATTTTTGTGGCAACATAGGGTTCAGCTGACACACACACACACACACACACACACACACTGATGCCAAATCTTTCCTCTTCACATTTACTAAGCCTTTAGTCTTCTGTCATGTTAATTTGCTAATTCACAGCTCAAATATGTCATTTTTCAACCACCGTTTTCACTGAATGAAATTGCAAAACTAATGACTGTTTCCAAACAGGTTTCCTGAAAATCCCAGCTGTCTGCCATTGGGTTCACGCTGATCCTACGGTAAAGAGTTTCCTCTGGTGATCGGTTTGCACTTTCAAGTATTTTTTGCACATTTACTTCCAGTATGTTTAACATAACCCTAACTACAGACTGAATGATGTCATGTAACTAGCTCCAATTTTTATTTTTGAACTTCCTATAGTTGATGTGGTTGTGGGAATTTGTAGTTATACTGTATCTTACCATTCCTTGATGGAAAGTTCAAGGTTTCAAACTCTGTGTTAGTATTTAAGCCAGTTTGTGAGTTTTATTCGGGTTAGAGGTCAGTTAAAATATATGTGGTGTGGCCTATAGTCATTTAAGATCTGTTTACAAGAACATTGCCTCTTTTGTGTCATTGTACACTGTAGAGTGATTGCCATTGTATTAAAGGCATAATTCACCCAAAAATCATTTACTCACCTGTTGTTTCAAGCCTGTTCGACTTTTCTGCGAAACACAAAAGAAGTTATTGAAGAATGCTGACTTTCATTGTATTTCAAAATATCTTTTCATGTGTTTCACAGAAAATAAGTCATACAGGTTTGGAATGAGCGGGAATAAATGATTACCGGATTTAAAATTGCTTGGGTGGACTATCCCTTTAAGTGTATTTTAGCAAGCAACACCCTGGCAACACCCTGGCAACCATTCATAACACCCTAGCAAACAGGTAAACACCACTAAATGTTAATATGTTGTTTAGTCAATGGAAAAATTGCAAATAAACGCAGGCGATTAACAACTCCAACAGATTAGCAGTCTGACCGCAATTATTTATGTCATCAAATCTGATTTAATATACAATAAAAAAGCTGTTATGGCACCTTATAAATGTTTAATGAAATCTAAAAATTTTTAGCAAAAATAATCATGATCATCGTTCATATGCGTGTCTACCGTCAGCCTGATTCGGCTCTGAGCTGCTCTGTAAAGGACGGAGTTTGTGTAATTGGCTGATAATGGGTTTTATAGAATGTGTTGTCATAAAAGAGGGTGTTTTCATTTCATATTAAACTCTCATTGAAAGCCGACGTCCCTTTCATTGTGTCTCCACATTAAGGTTTAAGTACCCTGTTTTGCAGGTGTTTCCTGAATCCTGGAGCACAAAATGCGCACTTACAAATTTGTGGCTTTTGATTGTGTGTTTATGTAAAAGCTGTAGATGTAATAGGAGTTGCTCAGTGTGAAGGCTATAGTGTCTTAATTAGCCCCGATTGCTCTGTGAAAGCCCTCAAGTGCCTGAATTAGCCATAAAAAAACACTCAGTGCATTAACATGTCTCGCAGAAAAATTGGGAATAGAAAAACAATTCATCACCAATGCTGCATATTTAGTTTGGGTTTGTTAATACAATGTTGACAATATATATGCTCTATATTGCCATATTCCATGTAGGAATATCTATCTATCTATCTATCTATCTATCTATCTCTATCTATCTATCTATCTATCTCTCTCTCTTGCCTTAACGTGCATTATTTGAAGAATATATTTCGGAAAATTTAAATTAGTTTACATGAATTAATGATGAACAATTCTTCTACAGCATTGATTAATCTTAGTTAATATTAATTTCAACATTTACTAATACATTATTGAAATCAAAGGTTGTATTTGTTAACATTAGTTAATGTACTGAACTAACATGAACAAACATTTTTTTTATTAACTAACATTAACAACGATTAACAACAAATGTATTGCTCATTGTTAGTTAATACATTAACTAATGTTAAGCGAATTAAGCTTATTGTAAAGTGTTACCTATATTTCTTAAAAATATATTTGACTTTTTGCATATATTTTTGCAAAAATATATATTTGCATATGTTTTACCTTTTATATTTGACTTTTTGCATATAATGATGTTTTGGGGTCTTCAGCTACTTGCATGCACAAATCCAGTGCTCCGAGTCAGTTAATATAAATGAATGAGTTCTTGACAGAGGGGGCCGGGCCCCATGGTTTGACTTGTCTATTCAGCTGTAATTTTACTCTATAAAGGTCTGGCTAAATCCACCTCCAGACAAAGCGGAGTAGCATTAGAGACACAAAAGCTTCACAAAGACCCTGAGTACTCCTCATTAACCAGCATGCATCTCTCCACGCTAACGCTAATAAAGCCTCGCGCTGCCACCACCCTCTTATCAGCGAGAGCTTTCCTCTTCCCATCTCATCCTCTTTAAACCCACCACCACACTTCTCTTAGAGAAAGCACTCTTGCGGAAGGCATGGAAATGCCCATTTAGGTTTTGTCCGCGGTTTGGCTTTTTAAATGAATTTCTTTTACAAACAATCAGAATGCCCCATCAACCTGTAAATCAAGAGGCTCTGTGTAAAAGCCTGACTTATGAGATGTTTAAAATGGAAAGATGTGGCCATCTCTCTCACTCTAATAAATTGCAAAAAATGTCCTAACACGTAAATGCATTTGATATTAAGCTCATAATAGGGCCCTTGCAATAAAACACACATTGCTTCCCCCATTTCCAGCATTTGATGGTGGAAATCAATGTTTTGAATCTTTTATTTTGTGAAGAAGAAGAACATTTTTATATTTTCCCAAAATGAGTGTGTGTGTAGTAGGCCTCTATAACCGGCGCATGTCTGATTGGTCTCTTAAAAGTCCAGTCATTTCCCTTCGTACTCACAAGAAAAACGAATTAAAACCAAATTCGCGAGCAGGTGCGAGTAGCGGCCGCCATTGATAGGTGAATCTCGGTGAACAGCATGAGAGAGGTGTTGGAAATGAGATCCTGCTGCCGGCCCGCTTTACAAAACCAGACCGGCCTCCTCCTCACAATATGTATTACAAATTGGCTATTTGTATTGAGACTCTTCGGGGGCCCGAGGCATCGAGGGCACATATTCCCTGGGGACGGAGGGTCTATAGCGGGGTCTTTTTAGCACCGTGCGGGGATGATGGGATGAGAAAGAGAGAGAAAGGGGCCCGGTTACGGTGGAAAATTATGTCACTGGAGTGCGCGCGGTGTCATTAATGCCACCCTCCCTTTTTCCTGACTCTCTCAGGGGCCCTGCGCGCTCTCATCAGAATGCTAATTTACCATTTAAGAATCCTCCCCTGCGCGCCCCTTCTCAATGGACTTTCGGCGAGGAGAAAAGACGAAACGCACGCGCAACTTGGCCGCACAGATGCGGAGTGTCACCAGGCGCGCGGTTGCACTCCTCGCCCATGTGCATTCAACCCCAATTAATTAACCCGTGGGGCTCGAAGCGAGCAGGTACCCCTCCGCGGCCAGCCTCCGATTTTTAAATGCGCATCTCATTTCTCAATTGACTGCTCTGGCCACTTTTGTTAAGAGAGGGGACTTTTTTTCACCCGTGCATATTCCTCGGTTTATCCTAGATTTAGGCTCTGTTCTAAAAGCAAGTGAGTTGACTACACAGGGAGCATTTTAAGGCATCAAACGGTGTTCTTTAGACACATTAAAATGTTAAATCATGTTTATCTTTATAGAGAAGGAAATCCCTTTATAAAAATGTTTCATAGCCTACTCATTTTTTTCAAACATAAAGTGCACCATGTGTGAAGGTAGCTCTCTTTGAGCCACTGCCATTTTGGTTCCTTTTACAATGGTCAAGTGAAAGAAATTGTAGCTTTCATAAAAATATTAGTTTGTATAAGTCAGATACTCGACATGATCTGAGCACAGCGCTAAGAAGCCAGCTTGCTAGGTTTTGAAACCGAGGCCTAATCCTCCTCTAGATCCTGCGTGAGAATTACACTGAGAGGCAGCTCATGGAAAATCAAACCCTATAAAGTGTTTCCTTTGTTTGGCCCCCCGCGTTCCCCTGACGGATCCCGGATGAAGGACTCAAATAGAGAGTGATGGCGCTCTAATTGCAGGCAGTTGTCATATGGAGATATTTGAATAGAGATTACGGGTGCCACTTGACGCAGATCCTCTCCTGTTTAGAGCATTAAAGCAGTGAGAGATCAGGAGAAACTGAGGGATTACACAAATGGACTACACTTACCCAATTAACACTCTAACAAGAGACAGAACGCACTGCTTAACATCTCAATAGCGCTGGTTTGGGCTTTTCGGCCCACCTCGTGCTGAATGTCTAATGCCAGATTAGCCACAATAACAGATTTTTGTAATCCGTGTGAAGAGGGGAAATCACCCCATGTGACTCCTCATGTTCAAATTAGAAATTGGGGTGTTTAAATTGATTGCTAGAATGGGTATTGTTGGCCAACATGTTTGTGTCGCATTTGTTCACTTATAAAAATACATTTGATGTATTCTCATTGTTGTAGCATTAAAAAATCTGACTTTAATCCATGGCGAATAGTGTCACTATGAAATTAGCGACAGATAAAATTCGAAATTCAAACTTGGATGGATGGATGGATATTATATTTTGAAAATTTGAGGAGATATTTTGAAATATCTTTCGAAGATAGATGATTCTTCGATAAGAAGAATAATGGAACAGACAAATGGAAAACAATGTGCAAGAGTAGTGTGAAGTGTATGTTGAGTTTTTTTGAGTGCGCTGTGTGTGTGTGTGTGTAAATGGCTTCACTAATCATTGCGTTTGAAAAGCTCTGATTTATGGCTGTTGTTGAATGCGGGCCATGATGAGAGGGCCGGTGGTAAGTGCATTTGGATGTCTCTGTGTGATGGTGGCGTAAATAGGCGCTTTATTTATTGCTGTGCTGGGGCCCTCCGCGCGGAAGAGCGCCTCCCCAAATTGAAATATAGCGCGAGTTTACTCTGCTGATTAGGGCTCGAGCGCTGCAGCCGCCCAAGGCTATCATCAAACAGAGAACGCCGCGAGCTGACACCTAATTGTGGCGGGATTAATGTGCTCGGGGTGACAACAAATAACCCCGAGTGTCAGCGCGAGAGACTGGTCCCGCACAATGGATGAGGCGCCGGGCCTTTGGTGTGGGGCCACGTGGGACCCTAATGTGGTGTAATCCGTGATAATCCTATAAAGGCCCGGTTATAGGTGTTGATTCCCCTTTAGGGATTATAGGTGTCCTGCTGAGAGAGATTTTGTCGGGATTCGATTTATGCATTATTTGGTAACATTCCATTAAACCTATAATATGATGAGCATTTGAATGTGGGATTTGTCCACGGGACAATACGTGTAGTCTATTGTAGTGGAAAATTGAGGTGATTGCAAGAATAAAAATGTTTATGTAGCACTTGGGCCTACTTGTTTTGAACATGCTGATTTGTAGACGCCTTGTTAGATGTAATGGAGAAAATGGTCTCTTTCTGGTATATGAACTGAATTACATTGACTTTTTTTCCCCACAATGCATTATTTCGCTTGCTGTGAACTGAAATGCAATCTCCCACTTAAGGATGCTACCTTATAAAACAACTTATTCTATCTGAATTATGTTCAAAAATTGTTGTTGTTGTGTGACCGTAAAGCGCATTTACAAATAGATATGATTACAAGTAGCTAATGTGACAGCATAATGAACTTCGTGGGCTATGATTATCTTTGCTTCACATGAACATGCCTGGATATTATGTTTGCAAGCAGATAATATTCCCAAACTTCTAACATAACCCCTCCCAGCGTCCCTACAGACACTCATCCAAGCGTTACAATATAAACTTCCAATAAAACGGAGCCGCGTGATGACCTTTACCGTAATTCATCACCGCGCGCGCTGGTGACTGAGGGGGGCCCTTCACAGACCGATAATTTGATTACTACAACATCTGTAACATCAATAATGTCCGATGAGATTGTTTTGCGCACCCAAACATACCGTGGCCATAAAAGAAGAGAGAGAGAGAGAGAGAGAGAGAGAGAGAGAGAGAGAGAGAGAGAGAGAGAGAGAGAGAGAGAGAGAGAGAGAGAGAGAGAGAGAGAGAGAGAGAAAAGGTGTCATCGTCTCTTTGACATTTTACTTGCATTCTCGATTATGTGAGCGTGCAAGATTAGAGAATATCCACGTGGTCGCACCGGGACGTTTGACGGTGACTGCCATATGCCACATCGGACAAGTGTCATCATACTTTGCTAAGTATTGCATATCTCAGTACTTTTATGTCATCTGTGATTAAATGGAGTCTCTTTGACTGAAGCGAGCTTAAACTGACACTGTCGTGCCCCTGATTATCCTAAATCACTTTTCATGCTCTTGAATTTGTCTCACCTGTTTTATAATGAGTTTAAATCGTAGGTGAGAGACGCAGCCCGTCTGCACGGTTTAAAAAACACTTAGAACTGGATATAAATGTTTTGCTTAACCAGAGGAAGCATTGCGCTCACAATCCAATCGCGTGATCCATTAAGCTCATTTATTAAACGCAATTTGCCTTGTGTCATTGACTTGAGTAACGCCTCGGAGTTAAGAACGGTAAAGACACCGACACGACCAGCGGGCGGGACAGCAGGGAAACACGGATCTGACACACGGAATTAGGAGGCAATTAAGAGGAGGTGGTTCCCGGATAAACGGTGGACACCTATGGACAGCGCCGGGCGAGTGTAATGTCAGCTTAATTGCTATATTCTGATCGCTGTTTAATGGCGCTATCACCTCCTGAAGCTCGCCAGCACCTCTAAAGCTGAGCAGGAGCGCTTGATGGGTATTAACCGGTCAGTGTGGTGATGACCTAGTAAAACAAATCAATAGATAAGGGTTTACGTCAAAAGTCCAGTCAAGTGAATGTTAGTCTTAAATCTGGATCATTTTTATGCGTGGTATCCTCTACAATTTCCTACACCATCATATTTTTATAACGTTGTAATATAGATAGATAGATAGATAGATAGATAGATAGATAGATAGATAGATAGATAGATAGATAGATAGATAGATAGATAGATAGATAGATAGATAGATAGATAGATAGTATTACTTCATTATAATATACTGACTTTTTATCTATCTATGTTGATAAATGAATAAATAACCACAATAAACCAACATATATAACATATCTATAATGAAGGTTGAACTATGTTCTCAGAACAAGTTCTAAATGTTGTGATTTTATTTAATAATGCATTTAATAATTGCAATAGGCAATCTGTTGACAATAACTTGTTAGGCCTATTTCAATAATGTGACAGCATGCACTCTTATTGGTCAGCATGTGTTTAATAAACTATCTTTTTTTTCCAGGGCAACTGTAATGGAAATGTTTAGAAGGCTTTAAGGTATGTAATGTGTCTATACATAAATTGACATAAAAAATAATTCCACTCTGATACATTTTCACTGGAGCAGAAAGTGTGACAACTAGCCCCGGTCTCCTCTGCTACAAGTCACCTTCATTTTTTTTGTCTCCTGACTATAGATGACACAAACTCTTATCTCAGCACTTTTGATAAATGGTTACGCTAATTTTAATTTTGTCATTTTATCTGAACATCAACATTTGTCTGATTTAGACAGCCGAAACAGTTTTGAGTAATTTATTTAATTTTGTGTCTCTGGAAAATAGTGCTATATAATACTGTATTATGTTGAATATCAAAGTTTTTTGTGTCTATTTGTCAATGAGGGATTTGTGGACACGTTAATGTTTTTGGATTTGAGGAGTAAAAGTTAGTTTTATTTTGAAGTAAAAGATAAAATTAGACACTGAGTAGATGTCTCCCCTTCAAATAAAGGCCTCAAGTGGCATGTTGTTTCTAGTGAGATTATTTATCAGAACTTTAATCATTTTTAATCATTATTTTAATTAATGGGTTTGTTATTCAGTACCATGAATTAAATGTAAATGTCAGACATAGTCGCTTTCATTAAAACCTATGGGTTAGTTGAGTGAAATTATTCAATTTGCATTCATAGTGGCATATCTTCAATTAAAATATGGGCAAATAAATATATAGGCATATGAATATTTACATAAGTCACAGAATAATTCTACCTTTTAGATAAATCTATTTTACTGGGATTCTGCTTTGTCTGTCATATGGCCTCATATGGTAATGGCCTCTTTGAATAATTTTTCATTTTGTTCTACAACAATTAATGTAGCAAATGTTTCTATTTATTTCCTATAATAACACATTGGCTGATGCATACTAATCCTGCACATGCTAAACTTAGCTATATCTAAATATGCAACGATTTAAAAGTAAATGCACATTCTGAAGGAGGGCATCTTCCCCCATTACCCTACAAGTTTTTGGCTAATAATTAGCCAAAATGCATGCAAAGTCATGCGTGTGCATCTTCTGCGTGACGGGTTGATTGTGTGCGGTTTTGCGGGTCTGCATTATGCGCACAGATGCATGATTAGTTGTGGGTTGTATTAACTAACATGTGCAGTATTTGTGTTGCACTTTAAATCATCTTTGTTTGTGTTTTGCAAAACTCCATTTGTTCCAGTTTGTGATGGCTGTTTTCTTGCCCCTGGTTTTCACTATTAGGCATATTTAAGGCCAGGCGCGCGCAGGCAGCAGAGCCACTATGTTCAAGGTTGAGTTACTTTTGGGGCTTTTTTTGTGTGCGAGCTATTTGTCTCAGCAGTCAGTACTGTTAATGTTACATTAGGTGTTTGATGTTTCATCATTCCAACCAATATTGCGTGAGATAACGAATGTAAAATGAAACCGCTAGGAACACGTTTGAATTCCCTCAGAAGGTGCAGGAAAAAAATTCCACGCGTCATGCCTATTAGCCTGGGTAATTTATTTTGTGTATGTCAGAAAACAAGAAGGCCAGAAAAAAGAATATGGGGCTTTCTTTTCCATTACCAAACATTACAATCTTATTTCCATCACTGCACCGTTAAGTAATTTGCGAAAAGCCAACAGAGTCTGGCGCGCCACGCGCGTGGCGTGTGTTTAAACCCATTACTTTACCTTTTAATCAAACCTCGCGCTCGTGTCAAAACGCGCCGTTTTCGCCATGCATCTCTCTGAGCTCGTTCCAGTTCACCGGATGACCTTGAAAATGTTTGCTCTTCTAAACGTTGTCCCCTCCTCTCTCTCTCTCTCTCCTCTCTCTCTCTCTCTCTCTCTCTCTCTCTCTCTCTCTCTCTCTCTCCTCTCTCTCCTCTCTCTCTCTCTCACTCACTCACTCACTCACACACACACACACACACACACACCACACACACACACACACACACACACACACACACACACACAAATGTTTTCATTGTTATAATCCTTGTTTCAATCCATTTAACTTTTTAAATTGTCACAGTTATCTCATTTTCTAGCTGAATATATGATTTTTCAGAATATCAACTTGAATTCCTTATCACAATTATATTCAAAATGGTCACAAAAAGTGTAATGAACTGCAGGTTCTAACTTTCGTTTGACTTGCACATTTAATGTAATAATCAAACTTAGTTTAGTAAGGCATCAATTACAACTGTGCGTAGAAAGGTTGGGTTTTACAGTGAAAATCATAAAGGGCCTAGTTTATGTCCCAATCAATATTTGTTTCGTTTTCTATAGCCTACTGTATAGCCTATTTGTGAAATATTTCATAAAATGTTTTAGGCTTAACAGTATGCCTACTACGTATGCAAACATTTCAGTAATCGCAAAAATTACAAAAGTAGAGGCATATTGTATAGTTAACGTTTGGATGCTGAGGGCGCCAAACATGGTTGCGCGAGACGAATATCAAAAGAGAAATACTGACAGAAATTCTCAGAAAAGTGGACCCTCTCAGAGGTCGGTTTTAAGGTAGAAAATTAACACAGCGCAAAAAAAGTTTAAACGCTTTAAAGACCGATTAACAGTTCGAGATTAAATGCGTTTATTTGACTGCTGCCCTCAGTGACGTGCACGCGCGCCTTTAGGATTGGCTTTATGCTTTTTGGAAGTGTGTGTGTGTGTGTGTGTGTAGGTGGGGAGGGGATTGTTAGTTGCTTTCGGCTGTGATTTATCGCAGTCCCGGGGAACGCGGCTCCCGTTTCTGTCCTAACGTATTTCAGCGCGCGCATCAGCCGTGATTAAACACCTGCTATGGCGCGCGAACAAAGCGCGCTAATCCAATATGTATCTCTGACATCTTAAATATCGTCCAATCCCCCGGCATCACGCGCAGCTTTTCCGCAAGATGGAATTCTAAAACATATTTTTCTAATTTATGGACGGACGATAAATCAAAATTAAGCCGTGGACAATGAAATATACATCAGCGTGCCGAGAACAGGCTTGAGATGCAGCTACAGGCTCGAGCGCGCGCATAGGTGTGGGGTTTGCAGTGGGTTTTGTGGTCTTGCTTTAGGACAGAGATGGCTCGTCAAATTCTGGCCTATTCAAAATGTACCCTGGTAAGCTTAGTCTTTGCCAAAATACCATACTAAAATGTTGTAACATCACTGTAAAAAATAAATAAATAACCAATTGCATTTTATCCATTGCATAAATACCAGCATTGTAAAGTCACAGATAGGCCAAATAAATATGAATGACTTTTTATGTAAAAACACATTTTAGAATAACAAAATAGTCCACCAAGTGTTGTTCCATCTTAACTAAATGAGTTACTTTGCACGAATATTTTCAAAAATGATCAATGTTGCTGTTTTTGTCCAAAGGTTTGTGAGCTCCCAGCATGCATTGCAGCATGAAATATTATCGTTACAGGATAATTAGTGAGCTTTTTCCGACTTTATTTGTCATTTTAGTTGATTTTGCTATTATTATTTGTTGTGGAGTAATACTAAAAATGCATTTTTTAGTGAAAAAATAGTTTTGTATTGTTTTACTGTAATTAAGGGTTGTGTCTTAAAAGATCAAGATGCACTTATTATCTTTGCTTATTTGGATATGCTTTCTTTTAATGATCTTTTTAATATTGCACTGTTTTTCTTTTTACGTTAAGACAACAGGAACGATCTAATGACAACTTAACATCCTTTTTGTTTTCATTTTTTATATGATTTTGGTTTATTGGTTGAATATAGGACATGTTGCTTTTTAGTTAGCAAACAAATGAAAATTGGCTATACAAAGTATTTTAATGACGAGAATTAAGATAAAAGAAGGAAATGTAACAGGGTGACTTTCTCTTTTCCTCAAATCATTTTACACACTATATACACAATCTATAAATGTTTTTTACCTTATATCTTGCAGTTTGCATTGCAGTTGATTCTCTGCACAAGGCCTCTGACTTATATGAGGTGAGTTTATGCATTTGATCTTCATCCTAACCTAATTTGCATGCTCTTTTGTCATTTAAGTCATGGCGAATGAGTCCTATAGTGCTATTGTTTTCTCAGGAGCTATAGATGGCTCGCTCTCAGACGGATGTAAAAAGGAAGGCCATTCTCTCCGGTCACTGTCCCGGTGATGCTTATTATTTGTGACTCTTCAATTCCACAGTTTCCCCGAATTCTCAGCACATTCCTCCCAGTGTATTACGCGCCGTGAACTACTCGGACATCAGACGCGTGTCTGCGGCCCTATAGCCACGTAATGGATTCAGCACCCTGTTCTTGCGTTTGAAAACAACCCAACACCATTGGCCCTACGACTGCTGAAACAAAGAAATTTCTGAGCGGCGTTTTATTCGCCCTTTATTCGGGATTCCCGTGCTGAAAGAAGGCCGGGAGAAATGGCTCCGTGCAGGAATAATACATCATCACACTGACCTAGTTTGCAGGACCGCGGGTGCTCAGGAAGGATAATTGTTTGTAATCATCTTAATTAATATAATAATCATCTAATTTTATACCTCCTAATGAAAATTAAGTGCATTTTGATGCATAAGTTGTAATCAGCAGGCCAAGTAATTCATCTAATGATTTGTATCGGTGTTTATTCAAATAAGCAAACAATTTAATGCATTCATTTATACCGATTAAAACTTTGTAAGCTCAAACAGGGTGGTGGAGGTAGACTTACACTTCAGCGTCCTCCCACAGCCTTTAAACCCTTTTAGAAAACAAATGGTTGTAAATATTATTGTAAATATTGTTTTGCATATGGGTCGATGACAAATAAGGATGTTTGATGTGATAAAAAGAGCTTAAAATCTCCATTCCAAACACGCTCAAACTGGTGGCCAAAGTTGTTTTGCTGAAAATATGTGCGTCATTTGTCAAACTTTAATTTTAATGGCCGGTGGCAATCTCAGTGACTCGCAATATTGACCTGCATATTATGTAGCATAATGTAGGCCACAGAGTTTAGATGAAAAATAAGTCTAAAATTAATCAAATATAAGTAGGTAATGAAGACTTGGTCATACCTGCAGCTAACATGCATGCAATATACTGGCTTTACATTTCGCAGATTAATATGTTCTGTATAGTAGGCTGTAATGCTGCCACATGTATGTTTTGTAACACTGTCATTTTTCTATGATATTCAGAAGAGAATGAGTAAAGAGCCATTTCTTGTATTCCTGCAAACTTGCTTAATTCCACGATGTTTAATGTCATTTCGATTGTCTTTTGCTTCCAGATCTTCCTGAATGGTTTCCATCAATGCATCAGTCAATCAATCTTCACCAACACCACACGGCATCAGCAACTCCATTTTGTTGTTTCTTGGAATGGAAAGGGCTCTCCATGAGTTCTGATGAGTGCGAGTGATGAACGAGGACACAGTTTGGTGAGAGTAAGTGAAAATCACACTCTTCCTCCACTCAGCGACTTTTATGTAAAACAGCGCAATTAAACAATGTCTTGAAAATGAATGTATGCTGGAAACATGAGTCTCATTTGGCTGATGAATGGCCGCACTTTGGATCAAACGTGATTTTAGTTGAGTGTGCGTTTAATACCGCTCTCATTGAAGTATTTCAGAGCGCATTCGTTCATTGGTTTGCTGGTCTTGCAGTGTTCACTGGTTATGCTGGTCTGTTTGGGTGGTTTAAGAGAGGTTTTGAGCACTTTTCTCAGCTGGTCTGGCAGAAACACCATCTGGCGGACCAGCAAAACCAGCTTGGCCAGATTGGAAGACCAGCTAAACCAGCAAACCACTTTAGGCAGGTTTAAGCTGGGTTTTTTTTTTTTTTTAGCAAAGATTTATTATTACTATTAGTGCTGTCAAATTGATTAATCGCAATTAATCACATCTAACATAAAAGGTTTTCTTAATATATATATATATATATATATATATATATATAATATATATATATATATGTATGTAGTGTGTGTGTGTGTGTGTACAGTATATTGTGTGTGTGTGTGTGTGTGTGTGTGTGTGTGTGTGTGCGTCTTTATAATATATGTATATATATACACATACTGTACACACAGAGACATATGTATATATAAATATAATATATATATGCAATAAAAAATATATATAATATATATATCTATATAAAGTTAAACGCATATTATGTAAACAAAAACGTTTATGTTAGATGCGATTAATCTCGATTAATCAACTTGACAGCGCTAATTATTATTATTATTATTATTAATTGTAAGTCACTTCAGATAAGCGTCTGCTAAATGAATAAATGTATATGTAATAATAATACTTTTAGTAGTAGACCCACTGTTTTAGTTCCTGAAAGGGTTATTATCGTTAACTAAAGCTAAAACTAATAAAAACATTTTTGCTCATTGAAATAAAGCGGAAATAAACTAAATATAAATATTAGTTGAAAAACTTAAACTAAATGAAAAATGTGAAATGTTGCCTTGGCAATAAATTGAAATCGGTTTAAGCTGGAGCACTAACATTACACAACATTAACTGGAAAAAAATAAAAACTGAAACTAACTAAAACTGAAATTAAAAATTAAAGAATTAAAAAATTAATAAAATGCCAAAAGCAGATAAAGAAAATACTAGAAATTAAATTAAAATTAACATGAAAATTGTAAAAAAAAAAAAAAAAAAAAAATATGTAAATGCTAATTCAAAATATTAATAAAACTAAATAAAAACTGAAATAACTCTGGTTCCTGATGTACTTTATTGGCTGTTGTAGTCGTGTTTACAGCAGCACTTGAGTTGTTTTATATCATGGATGTTTGAGTGAGAACGGTTGAGGAAATTTTCATTCCAGCTTTCGCCTCTGTTCGGCCCCTGAAACAGGGGGATGTGATCAATCTGCCGCCTATTAAGGCTGTTAATTGATAATGCATACTAATTAGGCAGAGCTTTGGTACTTTAGAGACTTTGAGGAGGTAATTGTCGGCACGAGTCCAAATGTAGTTTAAAAAGCAGTCTGCACGAGGTGAAAAACTCACTCTGCTGGCGGCGTGAGGGGCCTATAATGAACCGCACTCATAAACGGGGTTTTTTGCATGCGTATTGTTCAAAGTTTGGGTCAGTCATATATATTTTTGAAAGCAATTAGTACTTTTATTTAGTAAAGGCTCATCCAGTTGACCAAAAGTGACAATACATAGGCTACATTTATAATGTTACAAAAGAAGTGCTGTTGTTTTGAACACTTTATTCAAAGAACCCTGAAAAAAAATAGTTTTCCACCAAAAAACATTTCGGCATTGATAATAATCAGAAATGTTTCTTGAGCAGCAAATCAGCATATTAGAATGATTTCTGAAGGATCATGTGACACTGAAGACTGGAGGAATGATGCTGAAAATTCAGCTTTGATCACAGGAATAAATTACATTCTAAAAAATATTCAAATAGAAAACTGTTAAATTAAATTGTCATATTATTTCACAGTATTACTGTTTTTAAACAAATAAATGCAGCCTCGGTGAGCAGAGGAGACTTCATTAAAGCTACACTGTGTAACTTTTTTAGTTTATTCTTAGCTAAAAACACTTAGTTCTTTCAAAAATATATGTGCTCATTAATGTATATTTACTTCGTTCAAGTAATAAAGTATTCTCGTGAGTGTATAATATGCCATTGAAAATACATACGGGTAAGGGGTTCTAATGTCGATCGCCATGTTGCCCCTCCATCTTGAAAGTACATTAGCCAAAGAGGGACATCAAGCTTCGCCTTTCGCGTTTTAACACTCGATGGCACCGTGTCGAGGAGGTCGAACTGGAAGCCATGTTAATCTTGGACTACATTGGCCACCGTAGGAGTTAAAGCGAAATCGGAATTGAGGAGAACAGAAACTAATATTCACTGGATGGTCATATACCTTTTCACCGCTAGATGGGGGTAAAAATCACACAGTGTAGCTTTAAAAAAAAAAAAAATCGGTCACACTTTAGATTATCGTCCAATTCT
Source organism: Chrosomus eos (assembly GCA_036326025.1). Classification (NCBI taxonomy): domain Eukaryota; kingdom Metazoa; phylum Chordata; class Actinopteri; order Cypriniformes; family Leuciscidae; genus Chrosomus; species Chrosomus eos. Next base: position 10,054,781 of record CM070834.1, read on the forward strand.
TACTAATAACTAACTATTAACTACAACTTTTGCCTCAATAAAATCCTGATTACTGCTTATTAATAGTTAGTTAGGTAGTTGTTAAGTTTATGTATTAAGGGATGCAGAATAAGGCATTAATATGTGCTTTAAAGTACTAATAAACAGCCAAAATCCAAGTAATATGCATTGTAATAAGCAACTTAATAGTGAGAATTGGACCCTAAACTAAACAAATCTTAAACAAAACTGAACAAAAAATCTTTCCCAAGCTTTTGAATGGTTGCACGTGATGGCAGCTTTTGAGTTAAAATTTGCATTCAAGATGTTTGATTAGTTTAATAATTATACACGTAAAAATTAACTTTATAATGTTAATTGACAAAATACAGTGAGTATAAGGAATTGTGTTGTAGTGATAATAAAGTGTGCATTGTCATACTGATAAAGGGTTTGATTATAATAAAAAATTGCTAAAGCTAAACCTTTGTTTTAAGAGTAACACATACAAACTTCAACCACGTAGTGAGAGATACGTGATCAACCGTGTATAAAAAGGCTTGCGTGCGAAATCTTGACTGAAGTGTTTTTAAATTCATTAAAGTCACCAATGTAAAAATAGCCTCCTGATGAGCAAATCCAACTAAACGACAGGTTGAAATAAATATAGCCGGGTCACGGCACCACCGCGTATTCTTTGTTGTCATAAAATGCATTTAACTCACCGTTTATCATCTGTGATGTTTTTTTTTCCTATGAAAATGTGTAAATCTGTTTTATTTAAGCTCTCCTCACCCGTCTCTCTCTCTCTCTCTCTCTCTCCCTTAATTTTTGGGAGAGATTTGATCGATTTTACCACATTGGAGACGTTCTCTATAATTAGTTCTAATGGAAAAAGCTAAAAACCATTGAAGAACCTTTATTCTTAAGAGTGAATATAGGACATTGTTGTTCCAGATTTGAAGAAAACGATGTTAGGAGCATGTGAGCAATGTCAAACAGAGATGAAGCGTCTTGGTTTGAAGGTTGTTTGAACGTCGCACGACAGTAGGCCTACACAAACTTCTCTTGCGTTGTGTCATCTTGAGTGAGACGCATTTAACTTCACTTGATGCAACATCAAGCAGCCCCTGACAAGCGTGCATCAAAGCACGCAGCTCTAATTAAACTAGATCAACATGTGAGAATATTTGTTCCTTTTCAGTGTCAAAATCAAGACCCTTTGAACCGTCAATCTCCCGCGCAAATGAGCGTGTCTGTCTGCCGTGTGTAGAGGCCGGGTGTGATGTTGTCAAAAGCAGTTGCCATGGCGGTTTGTTGTGGTGCTCGACCCGAATTTGTTCCCCTTTGCTCCGCGCGTCCCTCACAAGTGAAGCCTGTGGCGCGTGTCTGAAGGTTGTCACATGCTGTTTTCTGTCCGAACGGTTCGTGGACATCCTTTAAAACGAGCCACTGTGTTAATATTTATTCAAAACTTCAACTTCGCAGTTAGAGATATGTGATCGGACCTCGTATTAAAAAAAGCTCGCTTGCGAACGCAGTCCTGACTAAAGTGTTTTCGCGTTGATTAAAGCCACCAATTACGTGTAAAAATACCCTCCTGATGAGCAAATCAAACTAAATGAAAGGTTGAAATGAATATAGCCGGGTCAAGGCACCACCGTGTATTCTTTCTTGTCGTAGAATGTATTTAACTCACCGTTTATCATCCGTGACGTTTTTTTTTTCCTTTGAAAATGTGTGAATCTGTTTTAAATAGCCTCTCTCTGTCTTTCTCTCTCTCTCCCTCCCTGTCTTCCTTCTCTTTTTTTTTGGATTTGTTTGTTTCCCGCTTTTCTCGAGGGGTGCGTGAAGACAGACAAGCTTGCCAGATTCATTTTCTGATCAAAGCTGTTTGATTTGGTCAATTTTGCCACATTGGAGACGTTCTCTATTACTGAGATAAATAGCCCCGGGCTAACTGTCAACCAAAACTTGTAAGCTAATAAATTATTCCAATTTCTCCCCGCCGGATTTCTCCTGGGAGACAGCCTCTAGGAAATACACTTTTGATTAGTAAATTTGTGTGTGTGTGTGTCTGGACATTGGGATGTGTCGTCTTTGATTAGCGGCGGCCCTGTTGGAGCCGAGGGCGGCAGAGGGGCTGTCAGTCGAGCGCAGACTCTAATGCATAATGCATTGACACAACCGGCTTTCTGCCACCTCCCTCTCCCAGAGCGAACGGTGGCGGACCGGGTTACCCTCACCTGAGAGCTCCAGCTCTCTCTCTCTCTCTCTCACCACGGTCCCTTTCTTGGCCGTCCTCACTAAGCAGCTCAGGAAATAAAGCATCGTGACAGATCCTCGCTCGTCCAGACCTGTAGTTATGAGTGCCCGGCACACACACACACACACACACACACTTGGAAATCGTTTGACTTCAGCTGAAAGTGTGCAATCAGCAGAATAGTGTAGAGCTGTTTGACTGATAGGCTGTTGGGAAATTGATCTCCACCCACTGGCCCGATAAACACACACACACCCCCACACACACACCTGCCCTCTCTTTTTTTCTCTACACTTCTCTTTTATCCATCTTCTTTTCTCTCTTTCTCTTTTACCCCTTTTTTGCAGGAGCCAGCACTCGATCTGGAGCCATTCTGCACATTTCTGCCACAAACAAAAGTTTAAATCTGATGTCATCACCAAGTATGGTTTTCAAAGCAAAATGAAAATAGTTAGTACTGTCTTGGACAACTGACACTTGTCCAAGTGCAAAAAACTTGATTATTTCTTTGAATTTATTCACAAATAGGATATGTATTTGCTATTTTTTGCATTATATCACTTTTAAATGTTTAAAGAAAAACAAATACATTAGCGTTCAAAAATATGGCATCAGTAGCCAAGTTTCCATCCACCTGTCAATCAAATTATCTGAAGTTCGGTAAAAAAACTCATGCGAATAAAGCTGGTGAAAGTGTGTCTCCATCAAACGGCTTTATGGATAAAAACCTGTGCGTAATGACGTCACATGCTGTTTTGCGATCAAATTGGTATATCGAATTGATTTGAGACATTATAAGGTGTTTCCATTCATTTTCTCACCGAATTGCACAACATTCAAGCAAACAATTGCGAACAAAGTTTTGCTAGGCAAAATGGATCGCACAATAATAACGTTTCCATCCGCGTTGATCGCATAAGCCGTATATCCATCAAGAAATCCGATGAGACCGAACGTATTTCATTTGAGTCGATATTCATGAAATTCAATCGAATTTTACTGTTTCCATAAGGCATTTTTCATTCGATATATGAATATATTATAACATTATAATATTATATTAATATTATATCATATAATGACCATACATTATAAATCAGGTCATATTGTACAACTTGACCATATGAGATATACATAGGTATCTTTACATTGAAGACAGAGGTCAACAGAAATAACAATAAAATCCTAATAAAAAACAATTAAGAAAAATGAATAGAAAAACATTAAACAGCTTCATCATTATTGATTTTTAACAAGTGATTGAAAAGAGGCCTCCAAGACGCTTCAAATTTCTCTATATTTCCAGAAATACTATATCTGAGTCTTTCCACGTGCAGAGAATTATTAATATTTTTATATTATTCCTGTGATGCAAAGCTGAATTTTCAGCAACATTACTTCAGTCTTCAGTGTCACATGATCCTTCAAAAATCATTCTAATATGCTGATTTGCTGCTTAATAAAGATTTCTAATTATTTTCATGTTGAAAACAGTTGTGCTGCTTAATATTTTTGTGGAAACCGTGCATTACTACTTTTTTTTTTCCAAGATCAATTTAATGCATTCTTGATAAATAACTTAATTAAAAAATATAAATTAAATATATATTTAATACAATACCATTCAAAAATTATTTAAAAAATATTACATTTACATATAATTAAAATATAAATGTATTTATTTAGGCTAGAAAACGTACAACGTGACAATTGTTCTATTTTTTAAACATTGATTACAATTTTTCCATTATATTTTACAATAGCTATATAATATAGAGAGAGAGAGAGAGGAGATGATAGAGAGAGAGAGAGAGAGAGAGAGAGAGAGAGAGAGAGAGAGAGAGAGAGAGAGAGAGAGAGAGAGAGAGAGAGAGAGAGAGAGAGAGAGAGAGAGAGAGAGATGTATATCTAAAATTATGTATGTGAATTTTTGAATATTTGTATTTTAAAATATAATTTTTAAATAATATTTAAAATATGCTTAATTTATATAACAAAAAAATTACAAACTATATACAAGATAATATTTTTTTAAAATTATTACAGTTTTAATATAAATATTTTGCATAATTTATGCCGTCAAATGGACATCATTGTACCTTCTCTACTTGGCTAAAATCGTAGGGTATATAAGGTACAAAGGTGTACCTTGAAGTTAATCGACATTTTGTTAAACACCTAAAGGTACAGTTTTCTATACTATACATTACATTATTTGATATATGATAAATATGTTCTGGTAATGATTTGCTATATTTTTTTTATGGACAGATTGTAAGAGTTAAGTCGTCTACGCCGTCACAAGTCAGAGGAGAGTTGGCCAGTTTTGAGAGAGTATGCTGTCATCAGCACCATTTTGGTGGAAACGTGGTAAATCATGTTTATTTTCCATAATTTTTTTTGCTTCCCATACCCCCCCCCCCCCTTTTTGTTTCTTGCCATATGCTGTGACTCAATAACTCCCAGCATGCAGTTTTTGAGTCACACACACACACACACACAACACACACACACACACACACACACACACACACACACACACACACACACACCACACACACACACACACACACACACACACACACACACACACACACACACACACACACACACACACACACACACACACACACACACACACACACACACACACAAACGGAGGAGTACAGAACAAACACATCTCCTGGATCCTGAGCACCAAAAACTACACTCATCATTTATCAGCTAGCTAAATGCCTGCCCAACGCTTCCCCCTCCCCAAAGCAGCCAGCAGGACGGGGAGGGCAGGAGAGGGGCGCTGCGCTGGGTGAATTTAACTTTTGAGGGTTCAGCGCTTTCCCACTTTGGCGATTCATCTTTCCTCTCACCCAGGAAGTGCACACCCAGCAGGAGAGTGAGGTAATTACATCTCCACATGACACGCGCTTCATTACTGCCTGTGTGTCTCTCACCGCCTCTGATGTCCTTTAGAGATGGGGTACGCGGGGGGTACGGAGATGGAGCATGGCTTTTTTAGTTTAACAGTAATGGCTGACTAACACACGGTCTCTCGGTGGGTGAGGGTAATTTTTGTTTGCTACTGAGTTAACTGCTGGAGTGGACTAAAAGAAAACTTGATGGACAAAGTACTAACAGGCCCATGTTGTGTCGTGTGGAGTCTGTAATGAGTCTGTTTTACATGAATCTGTAATTTAGTGACTCTTTAAAATGATGAGTTATGTGTCTGTTGCATGGTATAATGGCTTTCTACAAAAATACTCTATATAAAATTTAATTTTGTGAGATATAGGGCTTATATACATTTATTTATTTATTTATTTATTTACACACACACACAATATTTTAATGTTTTTGAAAATAGACTTATGCTCACCAAGGGTTTATTTTTTAAATCAAATATACACAGAGTAAACACAGAAGGACATTAAACACTCAGTACGATGAATTCATCAGAATTCAGAAGGACTCATTGGCCGTCCTGAGACCAACAACAGAACGAGGTCTTCAATGCATAAGCTACTCTTCTGACTCCGTATAGTCAAATAAAAACAGAAAGCAGGAAAACTAGCGCCTGACCGATTGCATCTGACAGCCTGTCTCTTGGTGTGAGGTGTTTTAAAGACTCTCATGCTTTTTCTGTGGTCAGACAGATGCACACTCGTTCAATAGTCATTTTGATTCCAGTGATTTAGCTAATTACTCAGTATCAGTTGGAGTGATCGATCGCACCCCTCTCCCACTGCCAGCCTCTCCTGGGGGTCAGAGAGTGATTGACAGCCATGTAAACCTGCAGGTGTCTGCAAAATGGACTATAACTTCAAGACAGTTGGCCTGAGTTATGACCACTTGCCTCACAACATTTTTGAACCAAATATATTCTTGCGTGTTAATGTCTGCCTTAACACTTATTATAGTCATAATAACATTTTCTAACAGTTACTGAGACCATCAGTCACGTCCATGTTCCTGTTGCATGTAGGCTGGGTCAGTTATGGTGAACTTCTGTTGGGTCAGAGCACCGTGTAGTTTGTTGTGACAAAATACATTTAATTCATTTGTTATTTTATGCGGCAGCTTTTCCTTAATACGTATGTGAATCTGTTTCATATCGCAACAACATTTGCTGGGTTACAAGACCATCAGTTCTGAAGAAAATGTGAAGGATTGTCCATTAGATGTATATTTTAAGTCTGGTTTCTTAAAAAAAAAACACGATTGTGAGATTAAAATAAAAAAATGTAGTTTCGGTTGTGATATAAAGTCACATTGATAGATGTAATGTGTATGAGAATTAAAGTTGCAATCATAAGAAATAATGTTGAAATTATTTTAAATAAAGTCTTAATATTAAGATAGTCATAATTACAAGAAATTGCATCCTTAGGATGATCGATTTGTTATATTCCTCATTTGTTAGTCTCTGGATAAAACCGTTTGTTAAATGAATAAATGTTAACGTACATGGTCACAATTACATTGATGAAACGTGTCTGTGCAAATCTGATGATTGTGTTTATTGGAACAGTGTGTGTGTGTGTGTGTGTGTGTGCGTGCGTGCGTGCGTGCGTGTGTGTTGGAGCACTGAGCTGTGGAATAGTTCAGTAAGTCTCTGCTTTGAGATGTGACTGCTTGACAGTGCAGGTTTTCGAGGTGTGTTTTGCTGCCTGTCGTTGCTGTGGGCAACAGCAGTGACCCGAGCAGAGTGTGTGACGGAGCCTTACTGAGTTTGTGTTGAGTCTCATCAGACTTAGACCGCCTGGACTACAAGAAACACACACACACACACACACACCACACAACACACACACACACACACACACACACACACACACACACACACACACACACACACACAACACACACCCGACTCGCACACAAAATGTATTCATCTGACTGGTATTATTTACACTGTCGTTCCACCTGTCGGTCGGTCTTCTACCTATCTATTTATCATTCGCTTTATTTGTCGTTCTGTTTGTCCTTCCATCTGTCTGCCCGTCTGTCCACTGTCCATAAGGCCTAGCAACCTGTAAAAGTTTTTTTTGTTATCTTTAAATATTTTAAACAAGGTTTAGCCAAGCTAGGATTCAAAGTTTGTCTTGACCCTAACATCAACAGCGTCCTCAAGTCTCTATTATTTCAATGTAAATCTGGAGGATTGTTTTATCCAGATGTCATAGCCAAAATTACCTCAGTCTTCAGGTTAATATCACATGATGCCTGGTCTCATATGTTCATACAGTAACACGAGTGATATTTTAAGAGATTTGCCATAATGTAGTGTGAGCAAAGAGTAAAACCAATGCCTCCTTTTTCTATTATAGGAACAATGACCTTATTAGGCATAAGCATCCATGTTTGACATTTGAAAAATATTGCTATTATGATTTTTTTTATAGTTTCTTCACATAAACTGTGCTTTCCTTCAAACTTACTGTCCATCAAAGCTAGAGAAAGTTCAAGCACTAACTCCTACACAACACTAAACAGTCTAGCCTCGAATTAACTTATAACTTAAATACAACACATCTAATGAGAAAATGTGGAAACTAAAGTTCAAGTTTAGCTTCAGACCACCTTGGCATATCTGATGGTAACACTTCTTTTTAAAAGTATTGTTATGTGCTCTACCTTTCAATAGTTTGGAGTTATTAATAATAATGCACTGATAATAATAAGAAGAAATATTTGTTGAGCAGCAAATCGGCAAATTCTAATGATTTCTGAAGGATCATGTGACACTGAAGACTGGAGTAATGATGCTGAAAATTCAGCTTTGTTTACACAGTAAATATATTATTTTTATTGTATTTTTAATCAAATAAATGTAGCTTTGGAGAGCAAAAGAGACTTTATTGTAAACTTGATCACATTAACTATTAGAAAGATGACACTGGGTACAACAGTTGTGTAAAATAATCTCTAAATAGCTGTTTGGATATTATTGAACATTTAATAAATAGCCTGTGCAGCCTAGATGATGTTAGCTGGGGAAAAAGTAGCTTGTTTTAGTTGCGTTTTATTTAATTTGGAAAGTTGGAATTTCCTCCTTGGAAAAGTAAAATGCCAACCTCCAACTTGAGACTTCACATTAAAGTCGACATGAAACGGAAGTTGCGATATACGTTTCTTGCCTGTATTGTGATGTATATCTGAGTGAAACGGCTTCTCAAACAAGAACAAATGTAGTCTTTATATGTCTTGTCCATCTGGAATTGATTTGATCTATGGTTGGTTGTGGTTTGCTATTGGTGGATCTCATGTGAGTGACAGGTTGCCCCGCCTTCATGCCAGTAAACACATCATCAGAGAAGAGATGCTGCGAGAGGAAGGGGACGTTATTTTGATTAAAGCTTATGAGGGCACATTAATTAAAAAAAATAATGATGTGCATGGATAAATCACGTATAATAGATACTGAAATATTCAGTTAAAAACAAGACTGTCAATATTGATTTCATGGTGACTTTAAGATGCGGATGTATGGCATCACCCAGAGAGATGAAGTTGATGATAAAAATTCACTCAAGCGAAAAAAATATATATTAATGAGTCAAAGTTACTTGGTACCTTTTGCTAAAGCAGCCAGAATAGAGACTCGAAATAAGTCTCTACTCGCAGCCTCTCACAGTGCCAGCCTATCACACACACACACACACACACACACACACACACACACACACACACACACACACACACACACACACACACACACACACACACACACACACACACACACACACACCGCACCTCTGCCCCCTCTCGCTCCCTAAAGAAAGCCAAATCTCCCATCTCCCCTCTCTTCCACACAGAGAGAGAGAGAGAGAGAGAGAGAGAGAGAGAGAGAGAGAAGAGAGAGAGAGAGAGAGAGAGAGAGAGAGAGAGCATCAGGCAGCTGGGTTGCAGCAGTAATAAAGAAAGAGAATCAATAGGGCATGCAATGGAGCCAAGGTGCTGCCATTCATCATGCGTCCTCCCAAACTCCCATCATTCATCAAAGTCAATGAGCCAGCAAATAGGAAAATGACTATTTGTATCAAACACATCTGCACTCATCCACTGAGGTATTTCATTCCCATTAACTCCCATGGTAAAATACACTGAGGGTTTGTGTGCGAAGGAGGGTAGGGAGCGTTGTGTGTCTGTTTGTGTTTGCGCTCGTGTGTGTATACGTTGTTTGCACAGGTTGCTTGTTGCGAATTATCTGCCGAGGAACACTTTTATGGAGTGTGTGCGTGTGTTGTTTTTGAGGGACATTTTTACGTTCGACAACACCACCTCCTCCTCCTCCTCCTCCTCCCCCAATCCCTATCCTAACCCTTATCATCCTTTATGGGCTGTCATTGGAGGATTTTAGTGTACATCTTCATCTGCTTATTTCCTCCATCCGCCTCCCACTCTCTCTTTCTCTCTCTCTCTCTCTAGCCTCCATTCTCACTACAACCTTTCTTTTTATTTTACCTTACTCTTTCAAATACACACACACACACTGTTCAGTTACGACGTTGAGCCATGTCTTTTATATATAAATCTCCCCCGGTGACACTAAGCGTGGGTTATATTATTCCAGCCTGCTTTTTTTCTGATATGGTCGCTCTATAAATTCGGTGGTGCGAGGTAAAGATGAAGGTGGCTGATGGTTGGGATGCAAATGGCAGCGCTATCATCATTATGGTGTAATACCCCATGAAATGGCGGGGATCATTACTGCAAGCGCTTTATGGCCGGCGCTGAGTGGATGGGCCAACGCTGAGCGATATTTTATATGAGAGTCTGTATATATGAGCTTTATCCTCCACTTTCAGGCTATTATTGAAGCGATGGTGTTTGCTTTGGTGGCTCGTCTCGAGTAGTGATCCGGACACATCATGAATATGACATGTTTTGATAGCACTTTATGATAACTGCCATTAATGCGTCATGAGAAAAGCATCATATAATGCTAAACAGATGTAGTTGATGCGTATGAATATGCATAATGTATGATAATCAAAAATGTTCTGTTTATCCTTTTGATCTTTCGTTCAAAAAATTAGCAAAAATCGTACCTTTCATTAAAGTAAAAGAATTAAAACTGGGGGGGAAATCACATTATGAAAGCTTTTTCTCCAAAACACATTGGGAACAATTATTTGCCCCTGTTTATACTTTTTGCAACCTCCTTTTGCCAAGATAACAGCTCTGAGTTTTCTTCTATATTGCCTGATGAGTTTGGAGAACAACTGACCAGAGATCAGAGATCATTCCTCCATACAGAATCTGTCCAGATCCTGCAGATTCACAAGTTCATGTCGGCGCTTCTTCTCTTCAGTTTAGCCCACTCATTTTCTATAGGGTTCAGTTTAGGGCCATTACAGATGCTTGGTTTTGTGCTCAGTGACCCATTTTTGTTTTGATTTTGATGTTTGTTTTTGGATGACCGTCCTGTTGGAAGATCCAAACATGGCCCGTTATAAGATTTCTAGCAGAAGCAGTCAGGTTTAGATTTTTTATCTGTTGGTATTTGCTAGTGTAGCTGCCTGGTTCAAAAACGATTGGACTCATACTGATGATTCCCTTTCTTTATTGTCTTGTCCATCGTCACAGACAAAGCATCATTGGACACCGTGTTCATTGGGAATCATCTGTAAAAGCTTGTATACAAAACCAAAATACCAAAAATGAATAAACACCTAAACAATCCAAAGTAATAAAAATAAGTAAACAATGAATGATCTACACATTATACAAAGTAACAACTAATAAGTAATTTTATCACAAACAATATAAATCAAACCAAAAACACAAAGATAACAGGAAGTCTATATCGTACCTTGTTCTCCATTCAAACCAGGAGCTAAATCCCTTTAAACTCCTCATAAGCCGTAAGCCTTTGATACCATGACCGTGTGCATCTAGGTCTCATTCATACTGAAATGTTTGGACCATGTGCGCGTTATATCCGCTCACGTTAGTAAACTTCAAAATAAAAGACTCCCGTTATCAACACAAATAAGACTCAAAATCAAATCAAATACCATACAAAACAAAACAAATAAATCATTATATGTTTCATATTTGTCAAAGACACAGTCCTTAACACTCCCACCAAATTATGAGTGCAAATCTCACACCAAGTATACAAGCACTAATAATTTCTCTTTATCCCCCTATTTTTTGTCTACACTTTTTTTTATTTTTTATTTTTTATTACTCTTTTTTTATTATTATTATTTTCTTTTTATACAATTTGACTTTAAACCAATATTAAAAATGTAGAAAAATTAAAATGATACTCATCGACCTTACAATATCTCAATGAGAAATTTTCAAATGGGAGGAAACCCCCCTATCCCTCCATTAGTAAAATGAGTTTTTGCACTGGTCTTTCAATGATGGACGGTTTGTTGACACGCTTTCCCTTTGCACTAATCTTTGGATCGCCTAGAGAAATTTTGGCTCTTCTTACAAGCCCGTCCTCACTAGAAATAGTTTCTATTATTCTGCCAAGCCTCCATTCGTTCCTAGGCGTTTCCTCTTCTTTGACAATAACAAGATCATCAACTTTAAGATTTCTCTTAGATACGTTCCACTTTTGTCGGGTAGCTATATTTGCAAGATACTCTTTGCGCCAGCGACTCCAAAATTGTTCCGCTAAATACTGCACATGCCTCCATCTTTTCCGTGCAAATACATCCTCCCTGACGAAGTTACCTGGTGGAGGTAAAGCAGTAGTTGACTTTAACGTAAGCAGATGATTTGGAGTGATTGGTGCTAGACTTTGAGGATCAGTCAGGCAATCAACAGTGAGCGGCCTACTATTCACAATGGCCATCGCTTCACACAAAAAGGCTCGTAGAGAAGAGTCGTCTAATCTTCCCGGATGAAGTGCCAGAGTAATGTTTAGCACAGATCTTATCGTTCTAATTTGGCGTTCCCACACGCCACCAGCATGACTCGCATGCGGTGCATTCATGATGAAGTCGCACTGTTTCTCTGATAGGAAGATCTTTACTCTTTCCACATCCATTTCTTTAAGTGCATTTTTCAACTCATTTTTTGCTCCTACGAAGTTACTTCCTTGATCGGACCTTATCTGTTGCACAGCGCCCCTCATAGCAATAAAACATCGCAGAGCATTGATGAAAGAATCCGCTGTCATATCAGTAAGCATCTCAATGTGTACAGCACGGGAACTGAAACAAGTAAAGAGAAGGCCATAACGTTTACGAACACTTCTGCCCTGCTTGACAAGAAATGGGCCAAAGCAATCCATACCAGTGTATGTAAACGGAGGCGACGGAACCACTCTCTCTTTGGGATAATCAGCCATTCTCTGTCCTTCAACAGGTCGCCTGTGCTTTCTACAAATAATACAATTCCTAATACAAGATGTCACAATTTTGTTGATCCCTGGTATCCAAAAGCCATTAGATCTTATCTCATTTACAGTAAATCCTTTCCCTTGGTGCGCAATCTTGTTGTGAAAGTGAGCAACAACCATTTTTGCGATCTGATGATCTCTTGGGATTATTATAGGATGCTTTAAGGAGTCCGGAAAGGTTGAACGACAAAGTCTGCCTCCCACTCTGAGTAAACCATCTTCATCCATAAAAGGGTCAAGAGAGTACAATGCACTGCGAGATGAGATCCTTCCACCACTCTTTAGCCCTCTCAGATCATCCTTGTAGGAGTTATCTTGCAGACATTTGATTATATGAAGTTCTGCCTTTTGTCGCTCAGACACAGTGCTGAGGTGATTCGATTTGTCTTTGTTAGCTCTCCTTAAAAGACGAGCTACAGCTCTGATTGCTTTTGACCAAGAAGAAAACTTTGAAAGAAGATCGATCAAGCTCAGATTTTTTGTGCAATCAATATTCAAGGTACAACATGTTTTTACCTCTGGATCTCCAAGCAGAAGTTCAGGAACATGTTCTTCCGGTACAGATACTTCTTTGTCCCACAAAAACTTAGGGCCAGTGAACCAGTTTGAGGTGAGTAACTCCTTTGCTGGCAAACCTCTGGATGCATGGTCAGCCGGGTTTTCCTCCGTCGGAACATACTTCCACTGCTGGGGAGTTGTACTGAGGTGTATTCTTTGTACTCGATTAGCGACGAAAGTGTGAAATCTACGTGCCTCATTACTTATATATCCCAGTACTACTTTGGAATCCGTCCAAAATGTCTCCTGGGAAACAGCATAGTCCAGCTCTCTCTTAAGCAACGAGCTCACTTTTACAGAAACAACGGCAGCTGCTAACTCTAATCTGGGGATTGTTGTAACTTTAAGAGGTGCAACTCTTGATTTCGCCATCACCAGTGCACAGTGAATGTCTCCTTCCACATTTTTGAGCCTTAAATATGAACACTGACCATATCCATGGACACTAGCATCAGAGAAGTGATGCAATTCCGCTTGAATACCCTTTCCAAAACTAGATGGTGCATATGTTCGTGGTACATCTATTTTCTGCAGATGGTTTAAATCTTGTCTCCATCGCTCCCACCTTAGATTAAGATCATTCGATAGAGGGTCATCCCATCCACTGCCACGTTTACACACATCCTGCAGTATTCCTTTTCCGCTCAACAGTACTGGTGCAATAAGTCCTAGAGGATCATAAACAGAAGCAACAGTAGACAAGATGCCACGCCGTGTAACAGGTTGATCTTTTAACTGAACTTTGAACTTGAAACAGTCCGATTCTCTTTCCCATTGTATGCCAAGAGTTCTTTCAAGGGGTAGCTCATCAAATGAAAGATCACAATTTTTCACAGAGATTTTTTCTGAAATGGGAATGCTGTTCAGCATTATTTTACTGTTTGACACAAATTTGTGGAGTCGTAGGCCACCTATAGCACAGAGCTTGATTGCCTCTTCCGCAATTTTAACAGCTTCTTCAGCATTCTCTACACTGATCACTCCATCATCCACATAGAAATTTCTTCTCACAAACTGTGAACCTAGTGGATACAACTCGCTGTTTTCAGTTGCAAGATGTTTTAAGCCATAATTAGCACACCCTGAGGAGGAGGTTGCACCAAAGAGATGGACTTTCATACGAAACTCCCTTACAGGCTGGTTGAAATTGCCATCCTTCCACCATAGGAAGCGCAGAAAGTCTCTATCAGGTTCGTCGACATGAAACTGATGATACATTTTCTCTACATCACACATAAACGCGATGGGGTGTTGACGAAATCGAATTAAGATGCCATTTAGACTGTTTATCAAGTCTGGACCTTGAAGTAAGTGATCGTTTAAGGAGCAACCTTCATATCTTGCAGAGCAATCGAAGACCACGCGCAATTTGTCTGCCTTCTTCGGATGGACAACACCGTGATGAGGTAGGTACCATATTTCTCCTTCCTTGCCGTCGTTATGTACCTCCTCAGCATCTCCTCTCTGCAAGATCTCACTCATGAATTCATTGTAACGTTTCTTGTACAACTCATCCTTAGCCATCTTTCTTTTGAGATGGTTAAGTCTAACCATAACACATTGTTTGTTGCTTGGTAAGTTGGGTCTCACTTTAAAAGGAAGTGGCATTTGATAATGCCCATGAACATTCCTCTGTATACCCTTCCTTAATTTCTCAAGAAAAAGAACATCATCCTGGGAAACCTTTGCGCTCTCTTCTTCGGTATCTTTAAAATCACTCTCAAGAACATGAATGACATCGCCTGGTGTAATGGAAGGAAGTTCCTTAACTGCGATGCGGTGACACAATCTACTGACTCCAGTTAAATCAGAATGTGGTGAAGAACAACCTACTATACTCCATCCTAAATCTGTCCGAATGGCGTAGGGTTCATCATCTCCTCCTACTATTACTTCTCTGGGAGCCATTGACCTTGAACAATTGTAGCCTATTAAAAGAGCAACGTCACAGTCCTGCAATGGAGGTATCTTGTCCACAATGACTGTAAGATGACTCCAGTTTTTAGCAACTTCGCAAGTAGGAATGTGGCTACGATCAACTGGTATGCAGTCTTTGGTGTAGGTAGGTGGTAAATCTATATAACTCCCAGATTTGTACGCTCTCACTTGGAGTCCTGGCACTCTCTCACTCTGCAGGATCGTATCTTTTCCAAGCATGGTGGTAAGCTTCAATCTTACTGGAACTGTTGTCGCATGTAGAGCATCACTCACTCCTTTATCAATAAACGTGGTATCACTTTGAGAATCCAGAAGCGCATACACCAGTTTCTCACAACTTGGATTTTGTTTTACAGACACCCAAACAGGTACAATCATTGAAGTATACGTATTTCGCTCTTCTCCACTCACACTCAAGGCTACTGCATTCATTGTACCATCAGGATCACTTTGAGTCTGAACTGAAGAAGATAGAGTCTTAACCATTTTCACAAAGTTGTCATCATGTAAGCTAGTTGGATGCTTCCTCTTGCAGGTTTTGCAAGCGAGACGATAACGACACTCCTTTGCACTGTGACCAGACTTCAAACAACCATAGCAAAGTCTTTTCTCTTGGATAAATTTCCGTCGCTCCTCCAATGGTTTGCTGAGAAAGCTGAAACAGTTGTCAAGTTGATGGTTATCTTTCTGGCAAAGCATACACATAATTTTGTTCACTGGTTTGACAACCTTTCGACACTCGATGTTCGTTTGAGTGGTGAGAACTCTACCTCGGTTTCTCGTGCCCTCTTTCAGCTTTGCATTTTCAGTAACAGGTTCTGCAGCATGAAGAGCATGAAATGAGGTAACTGGGTTGCAAGCAATCTCTGCTTCAGTAGACACAAAGCAGCAAATTCTTTGAAAGTGGGATACTCGTGATTTTCGGAAAGAGATTTAGTGACTTGACGATTCCATCTGCCAATTGCCCAGTCGGGTAACTTCAGAACAAGTTTCTGATTTTCTTGGTAATCATTTAAAATTTGAAGGCCTTTGACATGTGGCATGGCCCCTTGACATGCATTTAAAAAGTCAGAGAATGTTTGAAGACCAATGGCGTCCTTTTGGTGAATTCTAGACCAGTTTGTCAGCTTTTCTCTGAACGCTTTTTGTATCACGAATGGTTGGCCATAACGATCGTTCAGTCTGCCCCATGCATCTTGATAGACTTCGTCATCTGTTCTGAAGAAAATTCCTTCTAAAACCTTTCTTGCAGGGCCACTCACATACTTCTTGAGATAAAACATCTTATCAGCAGGTGAAATAGTTTTCTTGTCAATGAGTGCCTCAAAGGATTGCTTAAATTCAATGAAATGAATGGGATCACCAGTGAAGACAGGAGGCTCTGGCATTGGCAACTTGCTCATAGTCAGGCTATCTTGAAATGCTTGAACAAGAAAGGGTATTTCAGTCGCTGATGCTTGAACTCTCTCCCTTTTGGTTTCCCGACACACCCTTTGAAACGTTTCCTGCCCTTTCACGTTTGTTTGAGAGAAACCGGATTCTGATCCGTTTACACTGCTGCAATCTTTGGAAAAATTGGTCTTTTCTTTCTCAACCTCTTGATTGTAGACTTTTAGTTTGGCTTGAGCTGCTTTCAGATCCCTTTGCGCTTGAATTTGCTCTAATTCCTTTAACTCGACATCAAGCGCCCTTTTATGTTGTTCTTCTAACTGCTTTATCCTTTCTTTTTGTTCTGATTCTGCTAGTAGAACATTATATGCAGCTTGCTTCGCTGCCACTTCTGCTGCAGCGTCCACACGTTTGGCCTCTAAGCTTGATGCAGCAGACCGATGACTAGAGTAATTACTAGGTTTCCGACTAGCTCGTGAAACCGTTGAACCGAAGATTGAATGGGCATATTGATGGTCTAATAATGTACGAAGACGACTTCTCTCCCTTTCACCATCAAAATCTCCATCTACACCTGCTATTCTTTCATAAATGATTTTAATGATGTCAGCTGTAACTGCTTCACAAGCATCCATTTTTCTCCTCATTTCAATAGCAGGTGTTACACGCTCTCTAAAGTCATTGTAAGCACTCAAAACTTTGTTTTTAGCCGCCTCCAAAGCATCAACCAAAATGGCTAGCTGAGTTCCTAGTGCATCTGATTTAAGGTGCTCACGTGCACTACAAGCTTCTATTTTCCATTGATTATATAAAGATACAATCCTTTTTTCCTTCTTTTGTAGCTCTTCTTGCTGATATGCTAACATTTTTTCAGTAGGGACATGCGTGCGATTTGATTGGCGTGTACTTTCACTTTGGGTTTTTGCATGATGGCTATCAGTTTGCCTATCTGCCTTACTTGCACCTGCATCTGATCTGGACATTTTCTCTTACATCTGTAGTTCACCAAATTACAGAGCATTCACATTTAACATTCAAGATATTTGTATAAAGTATGTTCAGCAAATTCAGTTTAAACCACATCACCCTTAAATATGAAACTGTTTGATATATTTTAGTCCATTAATAGGCGATCTGCACGCAGCAATGTCCATCAACCTTTAAATCAGGCACGCTCAATGAAAAGAAAGAGAGAGGAAAAAATGTCTCTTCAGAATCAATTTCATTTGTTTGGTAGTACTCACTGCGATCCACCAAACAATTTGGAGCAGTTCACTCTCCTTAATCAGTCCATCAAATCGCTCCAACTGCTGCCCGTAGATTTGTAGAGCCGTCGTCCGCTGGAACTTCATTGGAAACTTGATCCATTTAGAGAAGAATCGCACAATCCACGACGAGCGCGCTGACATTAAAGTTTCTCTAATCCATCAACCATGGCGTTCCTTGAAGCAACACAGCGGATCGATGATGGCAAGCTTTTACTGTAGCTGCCTGGTTCAAAAACGATTGGACTCATACTGATGATTCCCTTTCTTTATTGTCTTGTCCATCGTCACAGACAAAGCATCATTGGACACCGTGTTCATTGGGAATCATCTGTAAAAGCTTGTATACAAAACCAAAATACCAAAAATGAATAAACACCTAAACAATCCAAAGTAATAAAAATAAGTAAACAATGAATGATCTACACATTATACAAAGTAACAACTAATAAGTAATTTTATCACAAACAATATAAATCAAACCAAAAACACAAAGATAACAGGAAGTCTATATCGTACCTTGTTCTCCATTCAAACCAGGAGCTAAATCCCTTTAAACTCCTCATAAGCCGTAAGCCTTTGATACCATGACCGTGTGCATCTAGGTCTCATTCATACTGAAATGTTTGGACCATGTGCGCGTTATATCCGCTCACGTTAGTAAACTTCAAAATAAAAGACTCCCGTTATCAACACAAATAAGACTCAAAATCAAATCAAATACCATACAAAACAAAACAAATAAATCATTATATGTTTCATATTTGTCAAAGACACAGTCCTTAACAGCTAGTATATCCATAATACCTGAACAAGATGTCCAGGACCTCCAGCAAAAAAATAGGCCCGGAACATATAAGATCCAGCAGTATATTTAACCGTAGGCATGTTGTACTTTTTATCCCTGTTTGCACAAACCACATCTGGTGGGTTTGCTGCCAAAAAAGCCCTTTTTTGTTCCATCGGACCATTTGACCACCCTTTTGAAGTTCCAGTTGTGTCTGACCACTGAATTTGCTAGAGTTTGTTTTTGGATGAGCGAGGAGGATTTTTCTTGAATCCCTCCCAAACAACAAGTGGTGATGTAGGGGTTGTTTGATATTTTTTAGGCTTTCTGACCCCAAGACTCAACTAATCTCTGCAGTTCTCCATCTGTGATCCTTGAAGAGTCTTTGGCCACTCACACTTTCCTCCTCACCGTCCATTAAGACAATATAGACACACGTCCTCTTCCTGGCAGATTCGTAACATCTTTAGTTGATTGAAACTTCTTAATTATTGCCCTGATGGTCAAAATGGGTATTTTCAATTCTTTAGCTATTCTCTTACAGTCACTTTCTATTTTGTGATGGTCAACAATCTTTTAATGCACATCAGAACTACAGGGGTTGGACAATGAAACTGAAACACCTGGTTTTAGGCCACAATAATTTATTAGTATGGTGTAGGGCCTCCTTTTGCGGCCAATACAGCGTCAATTCGTCTTGGGAATGACATATACAAGTCCTGCACAGTGGTCAGAGGGATTTTAAGCCATTCTTCTTGCAGGATAGTGGCCAGGTCACGACGTGATGCTGTGGAGGAAAATGTTTCCAGACTCGCTCCTCCAAAACACCCCAAAGTGGCTCAATAATATTTAGATCTGGTGACTGTGCAGGCCATGGGAGATGTTCAACTTCACTTTCATGTTCATCAAACCAATCTTTCACCAGTCTTGCTGTGTGTATTGGTGCATTGTCATCCTGATACACGGCACAAAACTGTGCTCTTACCCTGCTAATTGGACCTTCACAGTCTGCTCTTATTGGTTCAATGTGCAATTAATGAAGATTGGCCACCAGGCTGGTCCAATTTAGCCATGAAACCTCCCACACTAAAATGAGAGGCGTTTCAGTTTCATTGTCCAACCCTTGTATATTCTTTGGTTTTACTCATTGTGATGAATGGTTAAGGGCATTTGTGTTTCCTCATATTTAAACTCCTGTGAAACAAGATGTCATACAGTAGCTGGACAATTTCATGTTCCCAGTCACCCTGGTGTGCTAAAAAAGGTAAATATTAATGGGAATATACTTCAGAGATATTTTACTCCTAAAAAAATTCTAGGGGGTGCCAATAATTGTGGCCAACATGTTTTGTAGAAAAACATTTATTTCATAATGTGATTTGCCCCCCACTTTCAATTATTTTACTTCAATGAAATGTTAGATTTTTGCAAGTTATTTGAATGAAATATCAAAAGGATAAACAATGCAGACTTATTTTTTACAGCCATTTTTGATAATATTTACCAGGGGTGTCATTATTT
Source organism: Chrosomus eos (assembly GCA_036326025.1). Taxonomy (NCBI): domain Eukaryota; kingdom Metazoa; phylum Chordata; class Actinopteri; order Cypriniformes; family Leuciscidae; genus Chrosomus; species Chrosomus eos. The sequence goes on from CM070834.1 coordinate 10,074,847, forward strand.
CTGACCACGACTGTATATAGCTTTAAATAGGTGATATTTAGAGTTTGAGTTTTGTGACAGTAAATTAATAAAACTTTAATCTTAAAGTAATTAATCTGTTAAGCATTAGGC
>CM070834.1:10772457-10907852 GCA_036326025.1 Chrosomus eos
ATCCGCCTTTTTAGGGTACCCTTAAACGTCGGTTATATGACGATCCTGGGACGTCATACAACTGACGCTTTACCTTTAACGTCAGCTGGGTGACGGGGTAGGTTTAGGGGTAGGTTTAGGTCTGGGGTAGAGTTATGATCCGATAACGTCATCTAACCGACGTTTAAGGGTACCCTAAAAAGGCGGATATTGACGTATGGTCAAAAGACGTCCCAAGACGTCAATATATGACTTCTTGGGATGAGACTGCGCTGGCCGAGCAGACAGAGAAACCTGACAACAACATGTCGACGAGACTCTGTTCTGAAGTGCGAATCAAAAGCAAACTTTTTTTTTCACTGCCCAGGGACAAGCATGTGAAGACTCAGTGGCTAGAGTTTATATTTACAACTATACCACACAAGTATAGCCACCTTGAGCTGTGTTCGCGTTATTTTAATGACGATCGCTTCACAAACACAAATGCTTTCACGTGTGGATTCGCGAGTTGCCTGATACTGAAGGAACGTTCAATACCAAGTTTATTTGGATCAGCTTCCTCCTCCGAATCACAACCTGTAAGTACTATTAATAATTGTTGCTTTTATATGTGTGTGTGTGTGTGTGTGCGTGTGCGTGCGTGCGTGCGTGTGTGTGTGAGAGAGTGAGAGTTACGCTCAGCAGCTTCTAGGTCTCCAATGTCATTTTTTTTGTTTTTTGAAATATGTGAAATTATGTGAAGCGTATTGTAGTACTGCAGTGCTTTATCAATATGTTTAAGCTTTGGGCTAACGCAAAATATAACTGACTGCGTCATCTGACCAATCACCGCCGATTAGCGTCACGTAAAGGAGGGGTTTGGACAAATGAGTCGTCAAACGAATCATTAGGGAGTCGGTGAGCAAATCAGGTAAAAATAAATGCATATTATAAGACAACAAAAGTGTTTTTTGTCATTGCATGCATGTAAAACTGTTGTTGGGGACTCCCAGAACATTATTAGAAACATTTTAAATGCCATAATAGGTACCCTTTAATCGTGATTAATCACATCCAAAATAAAAGTCTTTGTTTACATAATATATGTGGGAGCACTGTGTATAATTATTTTATGTATATAAATACACACACATGCTTGTATATATTTAAGAAATATTTTCATGTACATACTGTATATAGATTTATTTATAATTTATATTATATATATAAATATAAATATTTTATATATAATTTTTTTTTGTTAAATATACATGCATGTGTGTGTATTTATATATATATATATATATATATATATATATATATATATATATATATATACATATATATATATATATATATATATATATATATATACAAAATAATTATACACAGTGCACCCACATATATTATGTAAACAAAGACTTTTATTTTGGATGTGATTAATCGTGATTAATCATTTGACAGCCCTAATATATATATATATATATTATATATATATATATATATATATATATATATATATATATATATATATATATAATATATATATATATATATATATATATATTGAGCTTGACAGACAACAATAAATATGACAAGGACAGATATACAGAGAGCGCTTGCTGAAGACACAGAAGCTGACGCGATCTGTTTTAAGGGGTGCTTTATAGTAGAGACCTGTGCGGGACGGATTTTTCCGTCCCGCTCCCGCCCGCTCCTGCAAGATTTTGTACTAATGAGAAAATGGCACCCCCAATCTTTATCTGGACAAGATGCAATGTCTTTCAGGTTGTGGTATTTCGTAAATAAATTCTCAAACTAGCGCATAACTGTAGCATGGCAGGACATTTTGGTATAAATAAGACATATAATTGTATATTGCAGAATTTCTATTGGCCTGGTCTAAAAAAAGATTTAGCATCTTATTGTTAGACCTGCCGTATTTGCCAGATAACTGGTAAACCCAACCAACCTGTTGCTCTTTTGCATCCCATTCCAGCTTTTGAGGAGCCTTTTGGTAGAGTTTTAGTGGATTGTGTTGGTCTGTTACATAAAACCAAATGTGGCCACCAATTTTTATTGACGTCAAATGTGTTTCTACTCGCTTTCCAGAGGCCATTCCTTTAATACCCGCACAATGTTCAAGACGAGACATAAGGATATCATGATGACCGTAAAGGCTACACTCAAATCCAATAGCAGCAGTAATAGTTCCCAGCATCAACAGATAATAAAATGTAATTTGATCCTCTTAAAAGAGCCAAATACTAAGATTTCTTCTTGTATTAAAATTTGGTAAATATATACATACAAAATAAATAAACAATTTCAGTGGTTTGGTGTAGAGAAAGTTAACAAAAGCTAATGACAAATTGAGACTAAGATTTTAGCCTTATAAAATATCAAACAAGTATGATGAATAAATAAAATGCAAATACATACATATAAAAGGTTTCTGTTTAATGTGTATAGAAAACAACATTTTGTTTGTATAAGAATTTTCTTTAACATTTCTATACATTTATAAAATAATAATAAACATTAAAGGTTTACATAAACCTTAATTTTAAACCATAACATGCAAACTAAAATATATAAAGCATACACCAATGGATGATTTCACTTATTCTCAGTAACAGATGATATTGTTACTATCACAATATTATTTTTCACACATGGAGTGTAAATTAAATCTTGAACACCCTCTGTTGTTAAAAAGTACATACGTAACAGTCTGCATTCTACAAATTACATAAAGAACATTAAAAAACTTATAATTTATTATGACCATTTTGTTTAACCTAAAATGACAATTATTTACCTAAAATGACACACTCACTATAATATATGAATTAATAATAGGATCAGTGACAGAATTTTCTGTATAAAATATTCACTTTTTCACTTTATGAAGAACAGAGACAGAAGAGTTTCCCAACCCTGTGCAGATAGAGAACAGGTTGCACAAAACCAGCCAGAATGAAACAACAAAGACCAAGAGACCAGAACAGTGAAACTCCTTTCTGTTCTTTCTGTTGCAGAACAGTCAGGAATCCAGTAATAACTAAAGGTACAAACATGACAACCAAGGTAACAGTAGTTATTAGAATGAGATGAAATGCTCTTCTCTTCATGTGGTTTTCCTCCTCTCTCTCTCTCCCTCTCTCTCCTGGTCCTGACTGCTTCAGAGCTCTGAGAACAGCCACCAGACAAAACAACTGGATGGAGAGAAAGAGGAGGAACTGCAGCGAGAAGAACCATGAATATATCTTCTGATTAGATAATATTAGTATGGTCATAGCAGCCAAACAGGATCCAAGAGTGGTTATCCAGACCGCAGTGCAGCAGATCACTCTATATCTGAGAGGTTTGAACTTCAGAAAGGTTACAGGATGAACCACTGCCAGGTAACGCTCAACACAGATCAGACAGTGAAACAGAGGACGACCAGTGATGCCTAGTCCTTGTAAAAAAACGATTTAGTAACTCTAGACTTGAGCATATTTGTGAAAGATAAATAAAAAAACCTAGAGAGTAAATTATCTCGCAAACTGTGAGATTGACATAGAAGATATCGGATGGAATTCTTCTTCCTCGTGCAATAAGCCACAAAACATAGGAGTGTGTAGGAACCCCGAACAGCAGATTACAGCATAGCAAACCAGTCCTGAGACCCTTCACTAATAAAGCTTCATTGTTTATGAAATAGGTGGAAGGATGAACCGCAGTTGAGTTGAAGTTCTCAGCGGAGATGTTCATCATTGCCTCACTAATCAATAATTGTGCAATTGTAACCTACAAAAGAAAAGAAAAAAACCCAGAGAGAACAAGAAGTGGTAGACGAGACAATAAAGGATGAGATTTAATCAAATCACACTCAATCAATCACACCCACCTACACTGTATAATGTGTCAATTTGAGAGTATATGTCAGCACATTTTATTCAAGGAAGATGTTGTTCAATGTTTATGCATAAGAGTTCATGGCTCAGATTCATAAAAACCCTCGTCATTTTTCTTTTACTATCTGTCCTTTGAATGCATTTTAATAATGTATAAAATCTGAATTGTCAAACAAATACAATTTTAAACATTTTATACAATAACTAATCTACCTAAACTAATAACGGTTTAAAGTGTTACCTGCAGTGTGAAGTCACTCCAGAACGCTCTGGTTCTGTATGGTAAAAACATATAAGAGCATGGTTGCATAAACACTTCATATGTGGCATGCAAATAAGGGCTATAACCTACACATTATGCGCAAAAAGACACATATTAGAATCCCCCCCCAAAAAAGCCTTTCCAACTTTAAAGAGTTCCTATTATGCCCTTTTACAAAGTTTTGATTTCTGAAATTCTTTTTAATCTCATTAAAAAGGGTTGCGTCAGATGGAAAGGTTTACTCTTGTAGAGCTGATTAGCTCATATGTTCCTTTGTTTCTGGATGTGCCTAACCAAACTAATCTTGTTGTGCATGATATTGATGTTACAGGTGCTGCTCCCGTGAAACAACATCCATACCGGGCTGTTTCTTAACCCTTTATGACCTGCCATAGAACAATTCCACCAGAGCATTTCTTTGTATTTTTACATGCTGTGCTGTCATTCTTTTGAGCATTTTCATATGCCATACATCAAAATAATGCTTACTCTCCCAATTTGAAGGCTATGAAGAATATAAGAAATCAATGTAAGAAATCAATAGTAACTAGATAAATATCTCAAAAGTGCAATAAACAAAAAGAAAAACAAATTGAATAATTTTTTTCTACATATTTTATTCAATACAAAAAATGGATAAATGTCAACCTCAAACTTGTCAATGTGAAAAGCGTGCATAAAACAATTTAAAACTATACAGAATTGACCCTTCGCGTGGAGCTTGATTGACAGGTGTTCTAACCAATCATGCTTCGCCATCCGCCATTTTGTCCGAAAAAGCAGCCAGTAGAGTTGGGAGGATTTGAACTTGGTAAAATGAATATACTGACGCCTTTCCGCGGTTAAAACAACATTACTTCTTATGTTCGTTCATGTTTATTTGATGCTATAAATGAACTAGAAGGAAGAGATGATCGGATCACGAGCAGCTTTAACGGATGCTCTACAGCGATCTGTCACGGCACATTAAAGAGCCCCAAAACGGTATTTATTGTTTAAATTTCTTTCAAAAAATGACCACATTTGAAAGCTGAGACTTTGTTTCATATGTTTAATATCAAAAGTAACCGAAAAGTAACCTGGTCTGTCCTGTCTGTCCGCGTGTTGTCAGTCTCCTCTCTGCTCCGCGATGTATTTTTCACTGCGTGAGAACATGGTGAGAGCATGAGAGCGGCGTAGCTTGTCGGAACATAGCGACAGTAACTAAGGAGGGCGGGTCTTTGCGAAGGGTCAATTGATTTGAACTGTTTACATAAAGTAGTTTTTAAGATACACTAATTTTTACACTCACTCAAAAAAGGGAGAAAAATGCCATGTAAAATATTCAATTACATTTGTGATCAAACAGATAACATTTTGCTTTTGAATTTTGATTGAACATTGAATTGGTTAAAATATAAAATAAATAGATGAGCAGACGGAGAGTTCATCGTCATCGGACGCAATTAGTATTTCCAAAACCTCCGCGTCCGTGTACTTGCGTTTACTTGTGTCCGTGTACAAACGCATGGTCAAATGACGCAGCTTGTGACATCACAACATGCGACACACCCTGGGGTCATGGTGCACAGAACGTGATACGTCAATGAGCCATCGGAAGACGTAACTATCAATCGCAGATCTACAGAACATGTGTGCAAAGACGTGCAATGCATTTTTGTATTTTTTTTTTGTAAACGCATATTACGGAATTTGTACAGACTCATTAGAGGGTGAAAACAACACAACATGGGCATGTATTGCCGGCACTCCCGTCGGTCTTAAAGGGTTAAAGGGTACACTTTTGAGTAAAGAGGTGATCTACTGTATGTCGTGAATTTATGAATGTACACTGTCAGCCCCCTTTTACTAAAGTGGACCGTGCATGCTCCACTTCAAAACAAACAACACATAAATCGCGTGTATCCCCACTCATAATGAAGCGAGGGCAGGGAGGAACACACGATCCAAAATGCTGTTTGCTCGCCATTATAGTCCTGTCTAAATATTTATTATGCTTGTGGTCAAACAACAATAAATAGGCAGAGACAGTTTCACACAGAGTGCTTGCTGAAGACTCAGAAGCTAGTGACTGCTTGTTCTCTTACGAGAGGTTCTCTCGTATTGCGTAAGCTAGCTTACGCTACGGGAAAGATTCATCTTTTCTGAGATATTGAAGCCAAAAAATTATCCTTAATTTGTATCCATTGTCAACGCAGTGCGGCAGCTGCAGACCTTGAGCGGGCTATCTAGCGAGATCATTGGTTGCTCTGCGGCAAACTGCTGCAGCCTATAGATGAACTCGAATGAACTCGCGTCCAATGAGAGGCGCCCGCGCCGTCATTGCATCATAGCCCGCCAGAATGGGCGTGGCCAGAGTGTTCATAAACGGAGTTCACAGGCTGAATCCCTGATTTTCATCTATTCAGCGAAGCTCTTCGCATCTCTGATTGCAGAAGCCGCGTCGCCGTTCGAGGGGCATCTAGCAAGCTTGGACAGCGCTTGAAGAAGCCGGCCGTCTTCGCCACCTTCAGCCATCCTGGATCTAAGGAGCATGACGGACCTCGCCCTTCGCGCCACCAAGTCTGCGGCTCAAGGTGCATGGCCTCGCTGACTGTGACCGAGAGACATCTGTGGCCAACGCTTGCCGACATGGGAGAAGCTGAGCGCTCCACGTTCCTCAACGCGCCGCTCTCTCCTTCCGGTCTCTTCGGTTCCGCGGTGAGTGGCATTGTTGACCTTTTTTCAGTAGTCCAAAAAGCCACCCAAGCCATGAGTCTCTTCCTGCCTCGTCGCGCTAGCTCCTCTGCAGGCCGCACCTCTGCAGGCCTGCAGCACAGCCAGACTTCTTAGCATCGACAGGGCGGCCGCCCTAGATCGCGCTCAGACAGCCGCCGCAGACCGCAACCTCCCCGCGGGCCTCGGCCTAAGATTGCGTTGAAGCCTGAGTAACCGAAGTCCTCCTAGCTGTGTTGAGGAAACGACGGCTCAGTCCCGCCGCGGTCGGACCGCCGTCAAAGCTCCGCCCCATGTCAGTCCCCTTCTCTCAGGCTACTGCAGTGGTGATTTTTCCGCCATTTTTCAGACGCCATTTTTCACCGCGACCCAGAGAAATCTTGTAAAGAGCAAAAATGCCTTATGTGTAGTCCAGCCCACAGTCCAGTGTTCACCCCTACACACAAGCATTACACTCCCCGTGTCTCTATCAGAGCTCACTCACATAAAGCGGGCACAGCCCGCTCGAGTGTTAGAGTCAATAAACGCGCCCCTTCTCTGCCCGCTCTGTCACACGGCCAACAAACACTTCTCTATATGTAAGTCCCGTGCCCGTGACTATGCTCGCGCATCACTTAGCAGATGTGACTCTTTCCCCATTCACCCCAATCGGGAAGTCACTCACAGAACAGCCTGTCCCTCCAGCTGCGAGCAGTCATGCATAAGCACAGTAAGCACGCTCACACACTCTGTTCAGCCCGCTGTGTACGGCAATCAGGGCGATTTGGCCATTCACCCGCTGTTACGCTTCAAAGCGTGGGAAGCTATCCCAGGGATATCCAAATGGGTGTTAAGCACGATAAAACAGGGCTATTTGCTACAGTTCGACCGCCGCCCTCCCCGCTTCCGAGCGCGGCTCGAAACTACTGTGAACACTGAAGCAGCCGACATGCTTCGTTCAGAAATAGCAAACCTTCTGTGCAAAAGGGCCATAGAGAGAGTGCCGCCTTCTCTGAGCGAGTCGGGGTTTTACAGCCGTTATTTTCTTGTCCCCTGAAAGACGGTAGCCTCGGACCAATATTAGATCTCAGAGTTTTGAACAAAGTGCTTGCAGAAAGACCGTTCAAAATGCTTACAGTCAGGAAACTCCTCGCGCCAGGGGGACTGGTTTATTTCTCTCGATCTGAAAGATGCCTATTTTCAGATTCAGATAAATCCCCGTCACAGGCCATTCTTGAGATTTGCCTTCGACAGCCAGGTTTATCAATACACCGTCCTTCCGTTCGGCCTGTCTTTAGCACCCCGTACTTTCACGAAGTGCATGGATGCAGCGCTCGCACCCCTGCGGAGTCAGGGCTTGAGAATCCTGAACTATTTGGATGATTGGCTGATTTTGGCACAATCAAATGCGGAGCTTCTGTCTCACAGGACAGTTCTCCTCAATCATCTGAACAGCTTGGGTCTTGCAGTCAACTGGACCAAGAGCTCGCTACAGCCCAGTCAGACGATTTCCTTCCTTGGAATAGAACTAGACTCCGTGGCGATGACGGCCGCTTATCAACACAGCGCGCGCGCCGTGTTCAGCGACTTGCCGCATCTTTTCAGATTAACAGCCTCACGCCTCTGAAAAAATTTCAGAGAATGTTATGTTACATGGCCTCAGCTGCAGCAGTACTCCAGCTGGGTTTACTGTGCATGCGCCAGCTTCAACATTGGTTAACACCCGCGCGCCTCGCCGGGCTTGGGCCACGGGCCTCCAGCCGATCAGAGTGACTGCAGCCCTGGACAGTGGCCGAATGGTATCAGCGGGGAGTGACAATGGGAGCTGTATCTCGCCGAAAAGTCGCCTCGACAGACGCGTCCAACACGGGTTGGGGCGCGGTCTGCGAGGGCTCACCGGTTTTTGGCCTATGGTCAGTTCAGGAAAAGCTCCTTCACATAAATTGTATGGAAATGATAGCGGTCGAGTACGCGCTTGTGCGCTTCCTCCCGATCATTCAGGGTCACCACGTCCTGGTCCGTTCCGACAACAGATCTGTGGTGTCCTATCTGAACCATCAGGGCGGTGTCAGATCCAGAAACCTCTTCCATCTGACAGAACGCATACTGAATTGGTCCCACCTGAACGACGGCCCAGACAGACTGTCCAGAGACAATATTCCCCCAGGGAATGGTCCATGCACGCTCAAACAGTCCAGAAGCTATGGCGCATATTCGGCAGAGCAGAGATAGACCTCTTTGCATCGGAAGAGAACTCTCACTGCGCAGTATTTTTCTCGAAAAGCGAGGAGGGGCTGGCCCAGGACTGGCCCAACCGCCCGCTTTATGCCTTCCCTCCCGTCTCGCTATTGCCACAGGTAATAGGTGCTCGGTGCTCCTCGTAGCCCTGCGCTAGGAGAATCAGACATGGTTCCCGGAGCTCATGCAGCTGTCACTGACAGCCCCGTGGCCCATCCCAGTGAGAGCAGATCTCCTCTCTCAAGCTCGCGGCACGATCTGTCATCCCCACCCAGAGCGCTGGGCGTTACACGTGTGGGTGATCAACGACTGCCCTTCGCTTTGCCAGAAGGAGTAATAAACACTATCAGACACGCTAGAGCCCCCTCCACGAGAAGACTCTATGCGTCCAAATGGTCTGTGTTTGCAAAATGGTGCACCGACAGAGATCTGGACCCACGAACATGTGGGGTGTCGCCGCTGCTCGTGTTTTTACAAGAGCTGCTGGATAAGGGCAGGTCCCCATCCACGCTCAAAGTATACGTGGCGGCCGTCGCGGCGTTCGCTGAACCCCTGCGCGGCCAGTCATGGGGAAAAAACGAGCTGGTCATCCGCTTCCTCAGGAGAGCTAGAAGGATGAACCCCCCGTGCCCCCCATCGGTTCCTATCTGGGATCTTTCTATAGTTCTCGAAGCTATGAAAGCCCCCCCTTTCGAACCGCTTCAATCCGTGGATTTGAAATACCTTTCACTCAAAACCGTTTTCAAAACCGACTGCCCTGTCATCAGTTAAACGTGTGGGAGACCTCCACGCGCTGTCTGTCAGCGCTGCGTGTCTTGAGTTTGGACCAAATGACTCCAAGGTCATTTTAAAACCTAGACATGGCTATGTCCCCAAGGTGATCGGTACTCCTTTCAGAGCACAGATTATTTCCCTATCAGCTCTGCCAGCATCCGATAGCGAATGCGATGCCAATCTCCTCTGCCCAGTTAGAGCACTGAGATTGTATACTGCGCGCTCTGCCTCTTTCAGACGCTCTGAGCAGCTTTTCGTTTCGTTCGGAGGGCGCACTAAGGGTCTCGCCGCCTCGAAACAGACACTATCTAGATAGATAGTGGACGCTATTGCTGCGGCGTACGCGTCAAAAGACCTGCCATGCCCGCTAGGCGTTAGGGCTCACTCCACTAGAGGCATGGCCTCCTCGTGGGCATGGTCCAGCGGGATTTCCATTCACGACATATGTGTGGCAGCGGGCTGGGCTTCCCCCTCCACCTTTGTCAGATTTTACAATCTGGAAGTACCCGTCCTGCAGGCAAAACTACTAGCGGTTTAATACGCTACAGCTCCCCTGGTGAGCTGCACTGATGGGACACATTCCACACAGACCGGCACCGCCGCTCTGTCTTTCCCTTCCCACTATGTGCTTATGTATTACACACACACTGGCCCGCACTCTTGCTGGCCAAATATTATTCCCCCACTCGTCAGGGCTCCCCGGGGTCCCCCCCACTCGTCAGGGCTCCCCGGGGTCCCCCCCACCCCCCCGGGGCTCATGCAGTGGATGCTTGCCACGCACGGCGTTGACAATGGGTTCCCGTAGCGTAAGCTAGCTTACGCAATACGAGAGAACCTCTCGTAAGATAACGAATCGGTTACCTAACGTAACCTCGGTTCTCTCTAGATGAGGGAACGAGTATTGCGTAGTTTTTCGCTTCATTCAATGAAAACCAGGGATTCAGCCTGTGAACTCCATTTATGAACACTCTGGCCACGCCCATTCTGGCGGGCTATGATGCAATGACGGCGCGGGCGCATCTCATTGGACGCGAGTTCATTCGAGTTCATCTATAGGCTGCAGCAGTTTGCCACAAAGCAACCAATGAGCTCGCTAGATAGCCCGCTCAAGGTCTGCAGCTGCCGCACTGCGTTGACAATGGATACAAAATTAAGGATAATTTTTTGTCTTCAATATCTCAGAAAGATGAATCTTTCCCGTAGCATAAGCTAGTTTACGCAATACTCGTTCCCTCATCTGGAGAGAACCGAGGTTACGTTAGGTAACCGATTCGTTTTTCAGTATTTTTTTCAGAATTTCAATATGTCCTGGACCTCTGAGCAAAACTCCACACGTTGGGTCGGCTCTAATGGAGAATTTGCTCCAGGCACAGGACAAACAACGTTGGCTGTTCAACAGGGGTACGCGAGAGTGGCAATTTACATGAGGAGAGAAAGTGCTTGTATTGCTTCCAACATCCAGCTCTTAATTACTCGCCAAGTGGCAAGGACCCTTTGTGGTCACATGGCGAGTTGGGGATCTTGGTTACGAGGTGCAGTGAATAGACAGAGGTGTGGGGCATGTCAGATTTATTACCTCAACCTGCTAAAACGCTGGAATGAGGGGACATTGGTCGAGCTAGCGTCTGTGGTTTCGGGGAAGGATGACCAGAAGCGGCTATCCAAGTCAATCCGCTCGCTCTGGTCCCAGGGGGAAATCTCCTCTTGCTGGCGCAGCTTGCCGAGGTAACCAAACTGCAGACAGACTTTGCAGATGTGTTCTGATCCCTGCCCGGTCAGAAGAATCTCATACAGCACCATATCAAAACGGTCCCAAGGGTAGTGGTACGCAGTCGACCCTATCGTTTACCTGACCGCAAGAAAAAAGTGGTACAGGAAGAATTAAAGGCCATGCTGGGGTTGAGCGTAATAGAGGAATCGTACAGCGATTTGGCGAACCCGATAGTTTTGGTTCACAAAACAGACGGCTCTGTGTCAATTACAGAAAGGTGAACACTGTTTTGAAATTCGATGCTTATCCAATGCCTCGAGTTGATGAGCTGTTTGATCGGTTAGGTGCGGCTCCCTTTTATTCACACTGGATTTGACAAAAGTGTATTGGCAGATCCCCTTATTGCCTTTGTCCAAAGAAAAAACAGCTTTCACAACTCCGGTCGGATTACACCAATTTGTTACGCTTCCATTTGGGTTGTATAAAAAGTATACTTTTTGAGTATCTGTACTTTACTTGAGTGTTATTTTTTCTGGAAACTTTTTACTTTAACTTCACTACATTTGAAAACATAAATATTGTACTTTTTACTCCACTACATTTCTGTCAAGGTCCTTGAGTAAAAAGTAGTAACGTCAGTCAAGGGATTATTTTGGTTGAAGTGGTTGCATTTTGGTTGGATATGAAAGTCGGGTTGACGCCAGAACCCGACATCGGACAGTAAGGTTAACATATTCACACTAAAAGCCCAAAAACTTTAAATAGGCACTATTTGAGGGAATAGCCATTTGGGTGTCCGGAACCATTGTGGACGTTATTGAGTGCACTTATTCAATATCACATTCAATCCCACACTACTGGTGTGACGATCTGCGGCTGGAGTGCCCGCTTGTGCCTCTGGGAGGCACTCCTTCCTAGTTTATTGTTTCCATTATGTTTTACCCTGGACTGATTATGGTTGATTTTATGCACCTGTGTTTTATTATCTTGTTTAGTGCACCTGTCTTAAGCCTGAGTTTTGCCTGTGTCCTTTGCGAAGTCTTGTTACACTGTAAGCGTGCATCTCTGAGCATTATTCCTTGTTTTAGTATTCCGTGTTTCCCTGGACTCTTGATCTTTGCCTGTTATCTGGACTGTTTGAACCTGTGCTGCCTGCCTCGACCTACGCCTGTTTGTACCACGATTTATTGGATTGCCCTTGTTTATTTGTATGCCTGATTATTTAATAAAGTTTTGCGTATGGATCCGACCGTCTCTGCCCGTACGTTACAACTGGAACTGTATTCTAGAAATAAATTTGATATTGATATGAGGGTAGGCAGACATAGATTCAGAGGCATAGGTACTGTAAGTATTACATACAACAGCGCAACAATAATAAAACAATGCATTGACATTTACTTTTTACTTTTGATACTTAAAGGTCCCCTGACATGGGATTATTTTATTATTTTATAATGTTTCCTGGGTTGCCCTAACACAGTCTCATCCCAAGAAGTCATATATTGACGTCTTGGGACGTCTTTTGACCATACGTCAATATCCGCCTTTTTAGGGTACCCTTAAACGTCGGTTATATGACGATCCTGGGACGTCATACAACTGACACTTTACCTTTAACGTCAGTTTGGTGACGGGGTAGGTTTAGGGGTAGGTTTAGGTCTGGGGTAGAGTTAGGATCCGATAACGTCATTTAACCGACGTTTAAGGGTACCCTAAAAAGGCGGATATTGACGTATGGTCAAAAGACGTCCCAAGATGTCAATATATGACTTCTTGGGATGAGACTGCGCTGGTTGCCCTTATAATGTTAGTATGTTTTTTAGATCAAAAATAGTCATAATTTAGAAATAAAAGGCATTTTTCCTAGCCTGATTTTAGCCTCTGATTTGAACACTCTGTTTGAAGGGGCGTGTCTGCTTTGGGATTCAGCGTAACCGGCCACTTCTGTGATTGGCTGACATGCGTGCATATGAAATAGCTACGTATTACATGTGAAACTCTCTCGAATACCTTTATTACTGCTATTATACATTTTTACTAATACGGCTATCGAGATTAACGAATCGTGAGAAATTGTTTAAGTATTTAGATCTATTCCCATCACATAAAATGTTGCTGTGATGAGCATTGAGCAAGCAGATGACAGTTTGTTGATCGCGAGACAACGCAGTTTCTGCACTCTCTCTAATGCTTTCACCAATGCAAACAAGATGATGTACATACAGTAAGAGCTTCATTGTGCAGTATAACGTGTGTCATTGATTCCATAACGAGTTGTCCAGATAAACTTGCATTGTGTGAAAAATTGTTCTTTGATCGATTTCTGTATATAAATTTGTTCACAATTTAAATAAGATTATTTTCATCCTACTAAAAGAAACGATGTGAAGTTGATATTTTAGTCACTGGCTTGACTTACTGATGCATAAACCTGTCTGAACTTGAACTTGAATTGTTGATTGGTAGCTCGATGATTTATTTTCAGACGTTCATCGAGGCCATCTCTGTATTGGCCCAAGTTGAGGAAACAGTCGTCTGTGAAATGTTTGGACCATCCAAAACTTTGGGAAGTTGTGTCGGCGCATTTCTAGAGAAAATAAAATTAACCCATTGTTTCTTCAGAGGCTCGGATAAAGGAACTAAAAAAATACTTTTGTGTTCATTTGTACATCCAAACACTGATCAACTGCCATGCTTCGCTCGTTTGCAAGCCATGATATCTCTCTATTCAACTTTTGTGCTTCGATCGGTCACACACCATGATATCTCTCCAGGATAAACAAAAATCGCACGCGCGTTCGTACTTCCTAGCTCGTTTTCTCATGGGCGGGTCAAATTCTCTGGTCGGGCAAAGCAGAGAAGGGGGAGGTAACCTTTCCCCCATATGACGTCATATAGAGGAGATTCAAGATCAGCCCGTCTGAGATCTCATTTTCTCACAGGCAGAGAAAGATAGCCAAAACTCGGTTTCCACCGACTGAAATTTCTAGACATGAGGGGACCAAATACAGGCTAGGGGAACTAATATTAATGTTAAAAAATCTCAGAAAGTGAAAATTTCATGTCAGGGGACCTTTAAGTACTTTTAAAAAACGAGTACTTCTGTACTTTTACCTCAGTAAAAATAAGTCTTTAAAACTTTTACTTGTAACAGATTAATATTTGACCAGTAATATCTGTACTTTCTTTAAAGTAAGGAAGTTGTGCACTTTGTCCACCTCTGCCTTACAGGATTATGCAATTTCAGATGCATCCACAGTAATGGGAAGTCTGATTCATTTAGAACATTCAAATGGTTCAAAGAACCGGTTCATAAAACCGATTCAGTATTTTTTACGTCATCACATATCAAAGCAATTCTAACTTCCCAGCATTAGGTGAGTTCATTCAAAGGTGAGGATCACTATTGCAGTCTTGTGGACTTACAACGTTAATTCCACAAGACTGTAAGTTGTCCCATTTGTCCCATTTTAGGTTTCAGAAGAGCCCACACTGAAGTGAATTCCACAGCAGACTTCTGCCCAACAGTCAAAGTTGCATTGCGTCACGAAAGTGTGGACTTGGAGGAAGATAGTGAGGGCTTATTTTTCTATTTGGGACAAGGCCTATGCCCTCACTCTGAAGGGCAGAGGCTATTTACATTAATGCAAATCATCTTGTGGGATAGGATGCATAAATAAAATATGGAGAGGGTATTTTTCAGACATATGTAAATAAATGTATAAACGGGACTGAACAAATACAAAAACAACAAAAACTGACTTCACTTTAATGTGATTTATCTTTAGCTAAAACAAGTACACCAAAATATTAGATTAAATTACAAAATATAAGCACCCAATTCAAAAAGTTAATAAACAGCTGCCTCATTAAAGGTTTATACATTAAGTAATAATAAATAATAAAACGGATAAAAAGTTTACACAAACCTTTATTTTAAATTATAACACATGCCACCCAATACCCATAAATCATAAACCACCTTAATTTGTCTGGAGTAACGGACTTTACATATTTCTTTTAAGACAGACAGAGTGTAAATTAAAGCTTGAACACCCCAGTGTTGAAAATACATAGCTATAGATTCTAGAAATTACATAATTCATAATACTATAAATACATATTTCTATATATTTGTTCTGATCACCTTTTATGGGGCTATTTTGCTGTTATGATCAGCACATTAGAGACCAGATCACTGGAAAGTCTTTATGTTCTTTCTGTCGCAGAATAGTGAGGAATCCTGCAAAAACGAAAGGCATAATCATGACAATTAAGGTAACAGTAGTTATTAGAATGAGATGAAAAGCTCTTCTCTTCATGTGGTTTTCCTCCTCTCTCTCTCTCCCTCTCTCTCCTGGTCCTGACTGCTTCAGAGCTCTGAGAACAGCCACAAGACAAAACAACTGGATGGAGAGGAAGAGGACGAGCTGAACTAAGATGAACCATGTATATACCTTCATGACAGATAATAAAAATATGATCATGATGCCTAGACAAGACCCAAAAGTGGTAATCCAGAACGCAGTGCAGCAGATCACTCTATATCTGAGAGGTTTGAACTTCAGAAAGGTTACAGGATGAGCCACTGCCAGGTAACGCTCTACACACATCAGACACTGAAACAGAGGACGACCAGTGACTCCTAGTCCTTGCAAAAAATGTTGTAGACATGGGAGGATTTGAAAAATATAAAAGAAAAAAATCAGACAGTAAATCATCTCACAAACTGTGAGATTGACATTAAAGATTTCTGATGGAATTCTTCTTCCTCGTGCAATAAGCCACAAAACATAGGAGTGCGTAGGAACCCCGAACAGCAGATTACAGCATAGCAAACCAGTCCGGAAACCCGCCAGTATCAAATATTCTTGTATTGTGGTGGGAGAATGAACCTCAGGTGAGGTGAAGTTCTCAATGGAGATGTTCATGCT
Organism: Chrosomus eos; assembly: GCA_036326025.1. NCBI lineage: Eukaryota > Metazoa > Chordata > Actinopteri > Cypriniformes > Leuciscidae > Chrosomus > Chrosomus eos. The sequence continues at coordinate 10,788,934 of CM070834.1, forward strand.
CAGTGCCTCTCAAATATGTTAGTAAATATTTGTGCAATTGTAATCTACAAAGGAGACCGAGCGAAATATAAGTGTCAGAAGATTCAATAAAGGGTGTGATTAAATGAATCTAATCACAAATAATCTAAATCCAAAATAATAATATAGAATCTAAAATAATCAAAATAATAGCTAATCCATCTAAATAGTCTACAACTTTTACATGGATAACCACAATGTTATAAAATATCAAAAAAAGAGTTTGTCACCTTAAGTATGTCAAGCCAGACCAGTAATCTGTAGACTAATATACTGTAATATGAGAGCACGGTTACATAAATACCTGTGTGACATGCAAATATTTACTTTGGTTACACTTTATTTTAAGGTGTCTTTGTTACACTGTAATTATACATTTAAGTATTGAGTAATATTGAGTAATGACATGTACTTACTATAGGGTTAGGATTAGGTTTGGTTTAGGGTTAGTTACAATTTATAGTTATTACTATAGTAACCCTACATGTAACATACTCTATGTAACAATGACACTGGAATGTCATGACATGCATAATATCATATAGGGATTTTTATTTAAAAGAAATTGAAAATGTTATTCTATTTCTTAGGATACTGTGCCAATGCTATGCTTATTCCTGACAGTGATATAGTTAGATACTTAGATATAGTTCCCTATCAGTCGCTCACGTTCAACGTTACACCGACGTAACAATGTAATTGGGATCACTTCAGGGACCCTATCATCTTCGAGTGTCTACAGAACTAGCCAATGAACGTTGACGTGCGTGAATCGCGTCACGCGCCCCGCAGCGTGTGTATAAACAAGAAGCGGGCGAATGCACATATTGTCTTTCACTTCGGAGCCGAGAGGTTATTTGACTTCACGAGTGCTGCAAGAAGAGACTCTACAGGTTGGAAACTCATCTCAACTCTGTTCCAGCGTTGGTGTGACAGTGCGATCAGCAGTGGCCGCGAGCATTACAGCTCACAACTGCTGTTTTCACAGCAATTCACTGTGTGTGTGTCGATTCGGTGGGCGTTCCAGAGTTTTACTCATTATAGCCGCAGCTACCCCCAGGGTGCCTAAGCGCGGAAAGAGATTTATTTTCTCTTTTTTGTTTTCAACTGAAAGAGCAACACAAGCGTGACCCTGCGTCTTTTTCAGGATGTCATTCCCCTTGTCCGTTTGTGGATGCGGTCGTTTCCTGGCGCCAGCAGACGGCCACAATAGTTGCCTCTCGTGTTTGGGCATTCAGCACGCTGAGGCAGCTTTTGTGAATGGTTCATGTTCCCATTGTGGGAATGTGACTAATGCAGTGTTAAGATCAAGACTCACTTACCTCAAGGGAGGTACAGTCTCCTCGCCTATGCCCCAATCTAGGGCTTTTTCTGGACCTCAGAATAGGCCTACTTTGCCGCTTAGCCAGGGTGATCTGAGGTTTACCGTGAGGGCTCCCTCGCCGAGGCAATCTCCGGGGACCCCTCACGTCTCACAAACGGTGCCACCGCCGGAGCATCCAAAGAAGCATGCTGGTCCTTGTCATTTACGAACAGTCGTGTCTTTTGGGGCTCCTCCTGATGATCAGATGTCAGTCGCAGCATCGGAGGGGGAGCTTCAGATCTCTGGAGATTTGATTTGGATTCGGCTGCGTTACTGCCTTCGGGGAGTGTAGCGCTGCCTGAGTCCGATCCAGAATGGGCAGCTATGCTTTACCAGGCTGTCAATCCTCCACCACAACCCTGAACATTCTCAGTTGGATGATTGGTGCCATTCTTCCCCAATAGGACGTGGACCGTTATAGTGCCAGAAGCCAGGCTGCTTCTGCTCTCCATGCCATGGCGCCTCTGCAGGTCCACCAGGCCTAGGCGCTCCTGGACATGCACGAGGGTGGTTCTGACCCAGAGCACCTCTGGGAGCTCCGTGCGGCAACTGACCTGGGGCGACGAAGGAAACGGAACGTTCCATTGGTCAGGTGATGTCGCAGATAAAAGGGACACCAATAAATATCGGTTCCTGATTGCCCTTCTTTCCCAGGTTGGGTTATTCAGCGACGCGGTCGAGATCAGACGTTCTTTTTACATCACATCTTTACACGAGTAAAACATTCCGTTGTCTTATATTCCGTTACATTGTTTTAAATCGAAATGGTTACTTATAAAGGAAAGATTTTTTTTTATTGAGGATCTCTATGCCCTATACTTGCTACTAAGGGCACTTGAGGGTGTGGGGAAATACAGTCTTATATGTTGCCATTTATCACTTCTATATTTATTTTTGAATCAGAATATTGTCTTAATAACAAAACCAAAATGCATACTGCCTGTTAAGTATTATTTCAATCTTGTACTCGCTCTACATTTGGCTTATGGTTAAACAAAAATATTTTAATGTTGGGTTTAAATTTCCACATAATTCCCACATAACATTAATGTGTGGTTAACAAATAGTTTTATTAATGCATATGGAAGAACTTGAAATAAAAAAAAGTTAGTGTCAGAAATTAGAAATGAAACAGACCACAAACAAATAGCATCACCAACTATAATTTAATGACATAAACTACGTCTCTTAATAAATTACTTCTCTATTTCACGTAGGCGCTGCACAAATCATTTTTATAACCTCTAAATAAAACATAGGCCTAACTGCAGATCCTAACAAACGTGCTTGGTCATAATATTTAAAATAATATTTAGTAACATTAAATATCATAATTGCAGGCTTTATGGAGAACAAAGGCAGGATAGTTTTCCAAATCGGTAAAGATAAAGAACAGGCTGTAAAAAACCAGCCAGAGCAAAAAAAAAGAAACCAATATTCCATAGTATTGGAATAAAAATGTGGGCCACAAGGGTAAATAAGCCAGCGATAACAAATGGGAGATAAATTACAAACATGTTCAGAGTAATTATTAGAATGAGATAAAATGCTCGTCTTTTAACTTGATTTTCCTCCTCTTTTTCTCTCCCTTTCTCTCCTGGTCCTGACCGCTTCAGGGCTCTGAGAACAGTCAAACAGCAGAACAACTGGATGGAGATATAGAATACAAGCTGCATCAAGAAGAACCACGTGTATGTATACAAGTTAGATAACATTGTGATCATGCAGACTGAACAAGAGCCAAAAGTGACTATCCAAACAGCAAAGGAGCAAACCATTTTATATCTGAGAGGTTTGAACTTCAGAAAGGTTACAGGACGAACCACTGCCAGGTAACGCTCAAAAGAGATCATACACTGAAACAGAGGACGACCAGTGATGCCTAATCCTACAAAAAATACAGCTAATGGCGAAATACTTGGAAACCAGTTTGACATTATGAAGAACAAACAATTCAGACAGGTACCAATCTCACAAACAGAGAGACTGAGGTTGAAGAACTCTGACACAACTCCACTTCCTTTTCCTGTGACGATGAGCCATATAATGCAAGAGTGTGTAGGAAGACCAACCAGGAAATTAAAGCTGTACAAAACAATTTCCATAATGTTAAGTGATTCTTGAGTTGAGTTCATAGATGCTGCAGATGTGAAGTTTTCTGTCAAGTTATTCATCTCCTTTCGTTTATTTTCTCAGCTTAGAAGCTTGTATAACATCAGAAATAAAACTGTGACCTGTGGGAAGAGAACATTGTAAATGAACTTGGTATTTTGTACTACAAACAACATAAGTCTACATCTCAATAGTAAATTACTTAAAACTGGGATTCTGCACTCTTAATAATAAAGCTTCTTTATTGGCATTGATGGTTCCATGAAAAACATTTAACATCCATGAAACCAAAAAGGTTCTTTAGATTTTTTAAATTTTCTTCACACTAAGTGAAATGTTCTTTGGGTAAAAAATTATATTAGCATCTAATTATTAATTATTCTAATTATTCTATGGCATCGTTTTTGGAACCTTTATTTTTAATAGTGCACATTACACTTCGTTTGCATAGTAAAACAAATTATTTTCTGTCAATTTTCCCTTTGTATTCATCTGTTCGAAACAAATTGAGCTACCCCGTAGTCACAGCTTATTTTACATACCCATTCATCTTCATAATTTTTCAGTCTAGTAATCACAGTGACATTGTAATATATTGTTCAGGGGGAAAAAAAGAGTGTCACCTGAAGATTGAATGCTCTGTCTGGATCAGCCTCAATCCCTGTGTTGATTTGTCACAACTGTCACATCGGATATATATATATGTATGACTTAAAAAAAGACATGCCACGTAAAAAAACTAAAATGCAAATATGAGATTAAATATGAGATAGCCCTCTCTTAGTAACAATCATATAATTTGTATACAAAACAATGTAATTCATCCTCATATTGTTTTATATCCGTGCATACAAATAATTGGCAATTTGTAATCCATATTTTTCATATTATAAATACATCTGTTTCAACATCTGAAGACACGTTTTTGTATTAATACACATAAAAACCTAATATGCAAATATGAGATAGCCATCTCTTAGTAAGAATCAAAATATTTGTATATAAATCAATGCAAATTGTCCTCATATTGTATACAAATAATTGACATGTAATCTAATCCACATTTTCCATTCAAATACATTTGTGGAAACACCAGAATGCACCATGTTTACATAACAAAAATATATACTTGTAACTGCTGGGGAATATGATGTGCTGGTATTTGTTTTTTTCTAAGCATTCGAAATCTTGAGCAAATCTTAATTTGAACTTTTCTACTTCTTTTGTTTAGTTTTCATTGCAAAATACTCCACTTGTCTGTGTTTACAGCACTAGAAAGAGTAAGTGATTGTTTGTGTAAGTTAGTATTTATGTTTGCTTGATATGGGTGATACATTTGTTTAAGATAATATTAATGATGTTAGCAATTGCATTTTACTGTGGAGTACCTAGTGTTAAGTATGTGTAGACATTTCAGGTACTTGTTTCGCACTATCATGCTGTTTATTTGTTTCCCATGGAAACGTTGAGGATGTTGGTGCAAACTTATAGTGGAGACTAATAATATATTTTTAAAGCTTAAAAGCTTTAAGAATAAGCTACTCAACATCAATATGACAGATTCCATAAAACTGGTAAAATAGATAGATGTGAATGTTACGTCCTAGGACCTGGTGAACATAATTTCACCAAGTACAGCATGTTCCTGGATCAACATTCCAATCAACCAATCATATTTGAGGTACAAGATTAAAGTTTATGCTTCTACATCAGTGTTATTCACCTATCATTTCCCTCTGATTTTAGGGATCAATTATGTGTAGGGTTAGGTTTAGGGATAGGGATGTGGTTAGGACTACATTTTTAGACAAGAATGTTGATCCAGGGTCAACGAAATATGTTGATCCAGGAACATGCCTTACTTGGCAAAACCACATGGACAGATAAAGTGTTTTTTTTTTTTTTTTTTGCCCTGCTTTTTTTGTTCTGTTTTTCTTTCTCTCAGGTTCTGCTAAGGACAATCAGGTGGCATTCAATCAGTCGGTGATCCGGTCGAGCCCCCAATTTATTACTTTTTTTTCTCTCCAGTCTAATTGAAGGCGTAATAGAGAAAATGAAAGGAACACTTTCATCTTTTCCTACTATTTTATTTTTTAATCCTTCCTACCCCTAGACTGAGGAGAAACGTAATAGAGTATAGGCTATAAGGACAAACAAATCTAGCCTAGACCATAAAGTGCTAACCTGGGTGTATGTTGAAATTCTTCAAGGCTTTATTTGAAGTGTTAAGTGAAGTCTCACAGGAGGCTGCTTTAACAACAAAACTGTTATTTTATTCAATACATTTAAATGGCATTCATGTAAAGAAAAAAATACAACACAAAATCTGTTAAGCAAAATGCTAAATAAACAAGCTCTGACTATGCAATTCTGAGCATGCTGCCTTCATTAAGCATTAAGGTTAATGCTAGTTATCTTGTATTTATAGATTTAAATTAACGGCACTAACTGCTTTGTATGATAATCATGTAAAATGGCTATAGGTCCTCTTCACTGTAAAACAGTGTTTTAACTACAGTACACAAATCTACTTGAAGGCCCTTTATATGTGTTATCGGAATATGTTTTTTTATTATTATTAACTTATATAATAATTTTAAATCCAATAGATATTTTATAATTGGTTAACCTTTGTACAGTATATGCATACTTTGTTATTTATTTTTTTATCTGCATCTTTCAATACCATCTAGATAATTACAACATCAGAACATTTCCAGTATAGATATTTCCATGCTATCAATGTAATTTAGAGAAGGTTTGTGACTGGTATGAAAATAAGACGGCAGGGTTCTTATTGGGGAAAATAAATGTTCTTTACAATTTATGGCATTCCTTATACCCACCACTATTTTGTAAATGACTTGTAATAAAAGTCAACTAGTTACACTTACACAAGGGCAGTTTACCAGCACTGTAAATAAAGTGAATAGGTTGCACAAAGCCAGCCATAAAATAACATATAAGACTCAGTGTATCCAGTCCTGGGAGAGACGGTATTGACAGAAGATATCGCAATGACATAAATATACCAGGAACATAAACAATTAGTAAAGTCACAGTAGTTGTTAGAATGACATAAAACGCTCTTCCCTTCATGTTTCTCTCTCTCCCTCTCTCTCCAAGTCCGGGCTGCTTCAGAGCTCTGAGAACAGCCACACAGCAGAACATGTTTATGGAAAGGTAGACTGATAACTGTATCATGTAAAAGTATGCAAAATTATGCTTAAAACAGGGGTTTATGAATCGCAGACAAAACACACAAGATATGAGATTCGCTATCCATGTAACAATGGAGCAGGCAACTCTATATCTGAGAGGTTTAAACTTCAGAAAGGTTATAGGATAAACCACTGCCAGGTAACGCTCAACACAGATCAGACACTGAAAGAAACGACCAGTTATGACAATTCCTGTTAAAAATATCACAATTTCCCAGAGCTTTGAAAATTCATTGGCAAGTGCAGATATCAGTGAGCGCAGACAGAACACAATCTCACAAATAGAGACGTTCAGAATGAAGATTTCGGATGTAATTCCTCTTCCTGCTCCTATGGCAACAAGCCACAAAATATAGAAGTGTGTAGGAAGACCAAACAGGACATTGATAGCATTTATTGCAAGGTCACAGGTTGGAATTTTATGTTCAGGCTGTTCGGTTTAGTTACACTCCTCATGTGTGAGAAGTGTTGCAGCTTCCTTTGAGATGTTCATCATGCAACTGTATTTGTTTTGTCCTGGAGAACAAGAAATAAATAAATTAATCAAATTGCACTGTTTTCTTCAGTATTATCAATCTCCTAGAAATGGTTTGTTACCTGAATAATGAATGTGAAATCATCCCAACATCTCAACATAAACTCTTGTAAGGTGATCAGTGCAACTCATGCTCACAGATCTACAATGCTGGATTTATTAAAAAACTAAATGCAAATATTCTGAATCATATAACCAGATGTAGGGTATTTGGATGAATCATTGACTGAATAACTAAAAGCCCAATGTCTTTAAAGAGACTGGAGTTTGAAAAAACCCACACAAACACACACACTGTCACGGGTGATACAGGAGTCAGACAGGTGGTAAGTGAATTAGTGTTTATTTTCAGAACAGTAGAAGCAGACGGAGTTATGGTGAGTATTCAAACAGATGATAATAGGAAGAACTTAGCCACTGTATCATAAGAGTCTCTCTTTCAGATGCAGGTGGTCTGTCACTGGAAAGGGTTGCAGTAGGATGGCTGGGAACTGAAGACGGCATGCGGTGATGAAGATAATCCAACGGAAGACAGGTAAGTGGCAGGTAAGTAGCAGGTAAGTCTCTGGTTGAGTGTGGGAGAGTCTGTGTGTCATGTAGCGACGAGATCAGACAGTGACTGCAGGGAGAGTGAGTGTTATATAGTCCGTGCTGGTGATGGGACACAGGTGACGGTGATCATGAGGTGCAGGTGCAGATGATAATTACTGGGGATGCTGGGAAATGTAGTGAATACAGATGAAGGAGGTGAACGTGAATGTGACATAACTCCCCCCTCCCGCTAGGCGCGACCCGCGCCGTACAAGGCAGAACACGGGAGGGAGGGTGGGCATCCTGGAGTCCGTGACGGGAAGGTGGACCGGGTGCAGTTGGACGGACTCCAGGATGGTCCAGGCGGAGCAGGCTGAGGGTATGGCCAGGGCGGAGCAGGCTGAGGGCGTGGCCAGGGCGGAGCAGGCTGAGGGTGTGGCCATGGCGGAGCAGATGACCCCTCGGGCGTCCAGGGCGGAGCAGGCTGTGGGCGTGGCCAGGGCGGAGCAGGATGAGGGCGTGGCCAGGGCGGTGAGACCCCTTCGGGTGGCCACGGCGGTGAGACCCCTTCGGGTGGCCATGGCGGTGAGACCCCTTCGGGTGGCCATGGCGGTGAAGCCCCTTCGGGTGGCCATGGCGGAGAGGCCCCTTCGGGTGGCCATGGCGGTGAAGCCCCTTCGGGTGGCCATGGCGGAGAGGCCCCTTCGGGTGGCCATGGCGGAGAGGCCCCTTCGGGTGGCCATGGCGGAGAGGCCCCTTCGGGTGGCCATGGCGGTGAGACCCCTTCGGGTGGCCATGGCGGTGAGACCCCTTCGGATGGCCATGGCGGTGAAGCCCCTTCGGGTGGCCATGGCGGAGAGGCCCCTTCGGGTGGCCATGGCGGAGAGGCCCCTTCGGGTGGCCATGGCGGAGAGGCCCCTTCGGGTGGCCATGGCGGAGAGGCCCCTTCGGGTGGCCATGGCGGAGAGGCCCCTTCGGGTGGCCATGGCGGAGAGGCCCCTTCGGGTGGCCATGGCGGTGAGACCCTTCGGGTGGCCGTGGGTCCTTCGGCGCCCACGGCGAGGGCCTATGCCCCCCCCCCCCAAAAATTAATGGGGAGAGTGACTGGATGAGGGACCAGCGGTGAGGGCTCGGCCGGGGTGGACGGGATCAGCGGTGAGGGCTCGGCAGGGCTGGACGGGACCAGCGGGGAAGAAGCCTCTGGCTGGACGGCGGTCTCTGGCTGGACGGCGGTCTCTGGCTGGACGGCGGTCTCTGGCTGGACGGCGGTCTCTGGCTGGACGGCGGTCTCTGGCGGGCAGGCAACGGGCTCAGGCTCTGGCGGGCAGGCGACGGGCTCTGGCTCTGGCGCTGGCGCTGGGTCAACGGGCTCTGGCTCTGGGTCAACGGGCTCTGGCTCTGGCGCTGGGTCAACGGGCTCTGGCTCTGGCGCTGGGTCAACGGGCTCTGGCTCTGGCGCTGGGTCAACGGGCTCTGGCTCTGGCGCTGGGTCAACGGGCTCTGGCTCTGGCGCTGGGTCAACGGGCTCTGGCTCTGGCGCTGGGTCAACGGGCTCTGGCTCTGGCGCTGGGTCAACGGGCTCTGGCTCTGGCGCTGGGTCAACGGGCTCTGGCTCTGGCGCTGGGTCAACGGGCTCTGGCTCTGGCGCTGGGTCAACGGGCTCTGGCTCTGGCGCTGGGTCAACGGGCTCTGGCTCTGGCGCTGGGTCAACGGGCTCTGGCTCTGGCGCTGGGTCAACGGGCTCTGGCTCTGGCGCTGGGTCAACGGGCTCTGGCTCTGGCGCTGGGTTAACGGGCTCTGGCTCTGGCGCTGGGTTAACGGGCTCTGGCTCTGTGAAAAAGTCTATTAGATCAGTGCTGGCAGAGGCCAGCGGTGGGGGCTCTGTGCTGGATGGGACCAGCGGCGAAGGCTCAACTGGGCTGGACGGGACCAGCGGTGAGGGCTCTGTGCTGGATGGGACCAGCGGCGAAGGCTCTGTGCTGGATGGGACCAGCGGCGAAGGCTCTGTGCTGGATGGGACCAGCGGCGAAGTGGGCTTGGTGCTGGTAGGTTGTGTCCCGGGTCGGGAACCGACACTCTCCAGACACCGGATCACGGTCTCCCTCCAGCTGAGTCCGGTGGTGTCTGGAAGGTCGATCCGGTGGTGAAAGGTGGCCCCGAGCCAGAATAAGGTACTCAACCGCTCGTCATCCTCATTACTGACGAGTGCGATGCGGATAAAGCCTGCAACAAACGAATACAAATTTTGGCTCTCCTGAGCCAGGACGATAATTTTTACCCCATCGTCCATCTTAGGGCGGTCTGATCTTCTGTCACGGGTGATACAGGAGTCAGACAGGTGGTAAGTGAATTAGTGTTTATTTTCAGAACAGTAGAAGCAGACGGAGTTATGGTGAGTATTCAAACAGATGATAATAGGAAGAACTTAGCCACTGTATCATAAGAGTCTCTCTTTGCAGGTGGTCTGTCACTGGAAAGGGTTGCAGTAGGATGGCTGGGAACTGAAGACGGCATGCGGTGATGAAGATAATCCAACGGAAGACAGGTAAGTGGCAGGTAAGTAGCAGGTAAGTCTCTGGTTGAGTGTGGGAGAGTCTGTGTGTCATGTAGCGACGAGATCAGACAGTGACTGCAGGGAGAGTGAGTGTTATATAGTCCGTGCTGGTGATGGGACACAGGTGACGGTGATCATGAGGTGCAGGTGCAGATGATAATGACTGGGGATGCTGGGAAATGTAGTGAATACAGATGAAGGAGGTGAACGTGAATGTGACACACATTTTTTTAGTCTAGATAAACCTCCGTGTTTAATTCCCACCGACGAAGGAAAGGAACACTGCACGGCATATCTCTTCAGCAAATCCAACTACAAGGGACATTTAAACAGACGCGCGCTCTCTCTCTCTGAAGCAGAAACATGCGCACGTGACGGGGAGACACACACACGCTTCTTCACAAGCCATGCAAAGAGTACCAAACCTCTGCAAGTATCCGTGTTTGATCACGTTTTTAAGATTTGTTGAAGTCTTGTTGTCTTTCAAAGTTCCGTTTGTCTATGTGAATTTGCTAACTTATTTAGAAAGATCATCGGGTCTTCCTAATCTCACTGCAACCATGCAACTCTCTAAACTCTCACCCTCTCTCTCTCTCTCCCTCTCTTACACGCTTTCGTGTGTAAATTATCCATTGCCCAAACTTTACGCATTTCTCGTTCATTGTCTTATTGTTTTGTGTACTTCTATGTGTTTGTAAATACATATATACCCCGTGTGAACGTAGTAAATATATGAGTAGACATGCCTTTATTAAATACACTATATTGACTGATGGATTCATTCTCTTTGCTCATTCTCAAGTCCCTTAAGTGCCAAAGATCTAAACTTATGCTACACGCTTTACAAATGAAACATACTTTAATTAGTATGTGTTTATAGGGCAGGAAGCCCAATTCTTTTGGCCAGAGAATTGCGTTTCCTGAAATCCTATAAAGTAAGACAATATTGGGGAACCCCCACAATATTATTCTGACAATTGAGCTAAATTAATTTTACCTGCTTTGTAAGACGTGATCTGTGTAATTAACTGCAATCAACTTGTCGTTAAAATGAAAAGATTCACATGTATACATTCAGGTAAAATGACATTCTCCCTTAGAGGGAGATTTATTAACATGTAAGACTGATCTAATCCAAACATGTATGAATAATTATTAATTACCAATTATTAATTATGATATGCAAATTCCCCGAGGATTAGATCCCCAGAATCTTTACAGAATGGTGGAGAAATATGCTAGGCACACTTTAAACTTGTTTTTGAGCAAAAGAGATCAGTTTTCAATCTGTCTATAATGTGATTTAATATTGTACGTGCACCTCGGGTGAGTGAACGCAATGCGAACTCACCAGCTGACTGAGAAGGCACAAAGCCAGTCCATTTCAGCGGAGCACATTACAAACTGCTAAATTCGCCTAAACATTTTAGTCGTTTTAATTGCTAAAATGAATTGCAGTTCGTAATACTGATATTCACGGTTAAAGTATTGAATGTAAACTGTAGTTCGTAACAAAAGAGATATTACCTCTGTAAAGACGTTTACATGTTAATATATTTTTCTTTTGATCAGCCTGTTTCAAAACAAGAATCTTTTGAACAGAGCGAGAGAGGACCTGGATACAGCGATGCTCCTGTATTCAACCTAAAAGGCCTGATAATTATAGTCGTTAGATTAACGATATATCTCCTGGTTAAAAATTGACTTAGCTACTCAATTGTAAAACCTAAAGCATATCTAATCATAAGTGCTATTTGATAATATGTTATGGGAGTCGAAAAAACAGACGAATAATTCCTGTTTTATTTATGCGCAGCGCAGAAGCCCTGCCAGACGTGTTTGATAGAATATAGCACAGAAAAATCCAAAACCTTTAAACATTTTAATCATGAAATGCTATTTGATAAATGTTATTTGGATTCGAATGACAGACGTATAATTCCTGTTGTCCGTATAATTCCTATTAATGTGGGGAAGCGAAGAAATCCTTCCGTGCACACGTGTCGAAATAGGGAAAACCCGCCGAGGTTTAAAACTTATAAGCGAACACGTATGAATCATAGTGCTAATTGTTGGTGGGAAGCGAAAAACAGATGCCTAATTCCTGTGAACCCTATGTGTGTGTAGAAAAAATCCTGCCACGCCGGTTGTTGAAATATAGCACCGACAAATCCAAAACCTAAAACCATTTTAGTCATAAATGCTATTTGATAAATGTATTTGGATCCGAACGACAGACATATAATTCCTGTGTCCCTATGTGTGTTTGTAGGAAAAAATTCTGCCACGCCGTTTGTTAAAACATAGCACCAAAAATCCGCTGAGATTTAATTTTGATAAGTGTGATCGCTACAGAAAGCAAAGCGTCTGCACGCTCAAATTTGAATCACACATGGAAGCAGGCCGGTTTTTATTCCGCTGACAAACACTTACCAAGCCAAGTTTGGGGCAACCCTTAGGCCTAAGTGCTTGACAGTTCTCGAATTACGTACCGCCCCCTGACTTCATCCTGCATGAGCGAAATGTCGCCATCGTGTGGACACTACTAATAAGGTCATCCTTTCCTAAACATTTTCTCTCATCACAATTTCAGATTTTTCCAGTGAATTCCTGAAATTGTGTCTCTAACTTCAATGCATGTGCAAGTTCCAGTGTAACTAACAAGATTTCACTCCTGACTAGTGGTGCAACGGATTGTCATTGATCCGTGATCCGTTCGGATCAATATCTTCGGTTCGGCACACACGTGATCCGCGGATTGATTTATGAAAAAAAAAAAAAAAAAGTGCGCATATTCAGTCCACCACACACAGCGTGGTCATGGCGAGCAGAGGAACGGAGGAGCTTGAACGCCCCGCGTCATTTAAATCCCCTGTATAGGAGCATTTTGGCTTCCTGATGCCCGCAAATTAGTTCAAATCTCCCGGGATCTAGCGAGCGAGCGTGCATGAGCGCGCATGCGAGACAGAACATATGTGCTCCAAACCGTGTAGCGCGCGCACAGGAGAGAGCGAGAGACCTTGCGTGTGTGCCGTGCGCATGTAAGACAGAGAGCATCCTCTTGATTGGCCTGTTTCGGTAAGTCAACCCCCCTAATATCTCTAAAAAGAAGATATTATTATTGTGAGTGCGCATCGCAAGAATTCCAGTCACCTCGCTCCGTGTCCAATAAAAAACAATTCACATGCACCGTTTTCTTCATGTAAATTCTTCCTTTTAATCCAAACTCGTTAGTAAATCAAACAAAGAAAAGAAAAGAAACAAAATATAATCTTAAATCCTAAATATCACGGATGCGGTAAAGAAAACTGTGCGATTCCACTCTATTTCCTATAAAGGACGCACAACCAATCCCCTCACTTACAGTCGAAATTCTTAAAGGGCCAGTGCACAATTTTTACATAACATATTTCAAAGTAAATATAGAGCATATTTATCTAATTAGTACACACAAATAAAGAAAGTTACAATCAAAACACAAATATTCAAATACTGAAATGCAACACATATGCAATAATTGTCACTGAACAAAAGCAAAATAAGGCTCCTACAATTATGCCTTGTGCACTTTAAGTTGATTTTATATATTTTAATTTAATCATTCATCATCAAAGTGTTAATTAACAAAAAGACAAAACCTATGTTTATTTGTCTTTTTTTTTTTTTTTTTGCTGATCCGAAAATGATCCGATCCGTGACTCTGATCCGAGAAACAATCCGAACCGTGAGTTTTTTGATCCGTTGCACCCCTACTCCTGACTGTACACTTATTTTGAATTTGATTCAAACCACATTTGAATTTAAAATTCAAGAGTAAGTATTAGCAGTTTCTGATGACACTTAGGAGTGCGGCCCCCTTGTGGCCTTCCCCTTCTAAGTCAGCTCATCTCCTATCTCCTACTCTCTTATTCTGTTTTGAAGTGGCCTTCTCACAGTTTTAATTTTTTTTGGCTATTATCATCATCATACATAATGCCAACCTTTAATTTTCTTCACTTATTCAAATTTGATTTGAAACAAACAAATTTCAAGATTAATGTGAATTAAGTCTCCTTCCCTGTGGGGAAGGGTTTTATGGCTTTACTTCTATATTTCCTGTCTCAAATTATTTTTAATAATTTTGATTTGATGTTATGACAACAATTCTAGAAGTTACTTAACCTCTATGCATACGCTCGATTTGAAGTGTATTTAAACCAGTTTGAATGCAATTTAAGTCAAGTTCTCGGTCAGCCAGGTTGACCACTAGGAGGAAGTGACCCAAACCCCTTTGTGGCCCAAACGCGCCACTACTGCCTGTCTTCTCCCGGGGTCCATCCTACTTTATTACTTTTGATTATTAATTTTTATTAATAATAAAAGTAATAATAATAAATAAAAATAAAGGTAATTTTTTTTTAAAGAATTTTTTTTTGGGGGGTTAAGTTATTTTGATAAATAACATCATTTTCATAATTTCCTTTTTACCATTATTTAGAAAAACCTTTGCTTCTATTTTCTACATACATAATTACTCACTTCAGTTTAAACAAGAAAGCTTTCATTCACTGTTAAGCTACTTGTTCACCCTGTTCTGTATTTATAGGTAGAAACCACTAAAGAGCTGTGGTGATTTGACAGTCATCTCTGCTTGGAGTCCAGCACGCTGGTTCATCTGACCTGCGTCACCAGCACTGACTGAGCGCGAGTCTCGGAATTTCCTGTATCTCTCCGTTAGTGCGGCCCGCAACAACGACATCACCAATTTGGCACTGCCGGTTGTGATTCAAAGTCAGGTTGCGTGAGAGGGAGCACATCGGTACAGATACACGACAGGCCCAGGACACTGCTGTCAAGCGTTTGGGGACGACAGAAAGACCAACCACGATGCTGACTCCAACCCGAATGACCTCATTCCACCCCAGGCAAACTAGACAAAGGTATTAAACCCATCCACTTAATATTTGCCACAGAATCTAGAGATTCCCCCGGTCATTGAAGTGTTTGGCTCCCTCCTCCTCTCCGAGCCACAAACCGCAGGCTTAGGCCTCTTCCCCTGTAACACTTCCTGTGTACTCTTAACGCCACTTCATTACAGACCTTCCCATCTTGGATGGTTGCATGTTACTTCAAACTCTGCTATCTTGCCATTGCTCTTTCCTGTCGTGCTCTGTTCCTTTCAGTTCACCTAGAAGACAGAACCTATCTGAGACAACAAGGAACGCTGAATAATAATTAGACAACAAGCCGCTAGCATCAGCAGGTGACCCCTAAGCTACTGCCCTGTTAAATTTTATTCAGGCCCATGCTGACCTAACCAAATTGTCCCACCTAATGATTTAACTGTCTGCATCAGTTTACCAAAATTTTCATACGCGGCATAGCCCGTATTATAGCTCGTTTAAACGTAGAACAAACTTGCTTGGTCTCTCTGTGTGTGTTGTGTTCCTCTTGCCCACAGTCGAAACCAGTATGTTCCGTTCCTACAGTCCCACAACCGCTGGGACAACCTGGACACATGGCTGAGATTCATGACACCTCCATTCCTGCCCAAGGTCGCCAGTGACTCAGAGCTCCAAAGCCAAGAGCGACGTGGACAAGCTGATGGCGCACAAACCAAGCCAAAGCTCCCACGACAAAGACCGGCCAGACACGTCCAAAACCTTGCTTGCCAGCTTATCGCACCAGCACGTCTCCATGAAAGGAGCCGCATAGCCCTGGAGCACGAAGTTGCAACGCTAAGGATGCAAGCCGAGGATGACAACGACCCCGAGCTACAGAAGGAAGTGAAAAGACTTCAACCTGCCCTGTCTGATCTTCAACACACAGACCGCAGAGAACAGTCAGAGAAAAGAACCAGAGAGGAACTCAACGAGAAACTCCAACAAAAGTGAAGCCCCTTTTGCAAAGAGCAGAGGCCGAACTTAAAGAGACTCGAAAGCCACGGCCTGAAAAAGGAAAAAAACTTGCAAGAGGCCCGTGCTACCAGCCACAAGCTCGTTCAGCAGAGACTGAACCCAAAGAAAGAGACACTAAAGCCAAGGCTTTTGAAACCACTTACACACGGGCCGAGCTGAAATCCATGAACTTACTCAACAGAGACACGATCTCAAAGCCGAACTTGACATTTTTCCCACAGAGTTGAAACACTCTTATAGACTACCAGCCGCTGCGGCAGGCCTTCATTAAAGAATTCTCTGATCCAGAATCCGAAAAGACTTTGAAAAACCCCACGATCTACTGTCTCTGAACACTACTCAGAGATACCTCCAGAGGGCGCCCCATAACACCATAGCCCTGTTCACAGAGAGTCGAGTCCGTTCCAGGCCACTGGTAAGCCCAAGCCTGAGCACGCATCAGACAAACACAATGCCGCCACGTCTGAGACAGCCGAGACCCTGAAGTCGCTGAAAAGCTTCTTCACAAAAGACTTTCCAAAAATTCAAGAGGTACGAGCTTTACATCCTATACCTGAGCGTAAGACCTACAGGCACACAGAACACTGCTCGTCAACCACAGACACAGAGCAAACTGTCACATCACAAAGTGACAGCAGCACACAGCCACCACAGCTGACAGCTGCACAGCCTGAGTGAGACCGCACAGTTTCCCACAGCTGGGTCCGAAACCCCAAAAGAACTGATCAAAAGTTCTTGGGAAAGAGTGGGAAAGAAAGGTGATTTAAGTTGATTGGCAAGATGGCGCCAGGATGCGTGGCTAGCCGTCTGCCTCGTCTCCTTTTTTTTTTAATGCTAATAACAGTTTTGCTTTGTGGTTTTTGCCAAGTAACCTCTGCTTTATTCGTGTATGATCGCCAAGCACTGTTTAATATCAGATCAGTTTGCTCATCACTGTTAAATCACGATTTTGAAGACAAAAACCACAACTCCCCTCCTCACCTGGCATTTGTGCCTACCTACCTGTGGCGCACGCCAGTGAAAGTGAAGAGGAAACGGCCTCGAAGACGCGGAAAGCGGGGTGGAGTACTGGTGAGAATTCGATCACAGTGGAGGTCTGATAACTGGATTAACTCTCATGCCCGAAAATATGGATACTCGGCGCTTCACAGAGTACCGGGTCTGCGATGGATTCAGCTCCTAAACCCCAGCAAACTGGACGCCGCGCCACGTCACCTGCCGCTGGAGGCACCGTTGCTCAGGCGCCGTAGACGCAGCCGCGGTGTGGACCAAGGATGCCTCCGGGAGTTGAAACGCTGCTCTGCATCGGGCCATCAGGAGCAGACTCTTAACTTTGGACTCCTCAATGCTAGATCCCTCACCAACAAGACGTTCATTCTCAAAGACTTCTTTACAACACGCCAGCTGGATATATTTCTTCTGTGTGAAACTTGGCTGCACGTCGGTGAGTGCACTCCGTTCTCCGAGCTTACACCACCAGATTGTTCGTTCTTAAACTCCCCACGTAGCACTGGTAGAGGTGGAGGGCTGGCATCAGTTTTCAAGTCAAGTTTTAATTGTAGACAAGTACAAACAAACTCATTTTCAAGCTTCGAATTACAGACATTTGTTTTAAATGCCGACGTTCCAGTTCTGTGTGCTTTAGTCTATCGCCCCCCAAAATTTAATAAGACTTTCATTGAGGACTTTACAGAATTTGTTACAGAATTAACGCTTAGCTATGACCATTTTTTAATAGCCGGGGATATGAATGTCCATGTGTGCTGTAAGTCGAATCAGTTGGCTAAGGATTTTCTAGATGTGGCTGACTCTTTTAATCTTACTCAATGGGTGGCTGGGGCCTCTCACGAGAAGGGACATACATTGGATATTGTTTTGTCCTTTGGATTAAGTGTAAATATACAGGAAGTCTGCAATTCTGGGATCTCGGATCACTTCGCAGTACTGTTTTCTGTCACATTGCCTGGATCCTTGGACAAACCGTGTGCCCCAGCACGCCAGGTGCGCACGATAAACAGCCAGACTGCCTCGCGCTTTTTATGTGCTTTTGATGGTTCATTGTCTCACATGAGTAACATAGATTATGTAAATGTTGATCAATGGCTCTGTGTTTTTAACTCGATGTGCTCGGACTTGCTGGATGAAATAGCTCCACTGGGAAGTAAAAAGTCTAAACCAGCATCGGAGCCATGGTTGAATGAAGTCACGCGCGCACATAGACGTGCATGTAGACGCGCAGAGAGGAAATGGAAAAAGGACCGTTTGCAAGTTTCCTATGAAATATTAAGAAACAGTCTGGCGGAATACCAGAAAGCTGTTAAAGCTGCAAAAACTCAGTTTTTATCCAATCTTGTTTCCAGTAATAGCCATAAGCCACAGCTTCTTTTTAAAATGTTAAACTCTCTTTTAAACCCTTGTGATTGTGCTGACGTTGAATCTTCAACTGAATTATGTGACAAATTTCTGTTGTTTTTCCATGAAAAGGTGTGTGCGGTTAGGTCCTCTCTCACTCCCTTTGTGTCTGAGCCTCAGATACTCTTTACAACTGCGGCTGTGTTCGATCACTTTGAGACGGTGTCTCTGTCTTTTTTAACTAAAGTTGTTCAGCAGATGAGGCCTTCAAACTGTCCACTTGACACTATCCCGTCTCGCCTTTTTAAAGAAGTATTTCTGACACTTGGTCCTTTTATTTTGGACTTTATTAATTCTTCACTGCTGTCCGGCTGTTTCCCGGCTGCTTTCAAACATGCTGTGGTCCAGCCCCTGTTGAAAAAACCAAACCTTGATTCCACAGTGTTATCAAATTTTAGACCTATTTCTAAACTCCCATTTCTGTCTAAGATAGTGGAGAAAGTTGTATACGACCAACTACAGTCCCACCTTGATGAAAATGGAATCACTGAATTATTCCAATCTGGCTTTAAACCCCGGCATAGCACAGAAACAGCCCTCTTAAAAGTTTTAAATGATTTGTTTTTAGCCGCTGATCTAGGCAAATCTACTGTTCTGGTGCTTTTAGATTTAACAGCCGCATTCGACACTGTAGACCATGCCACACTCTTATCTCGCCTAGAGCATTACGTGGGCATTAAGGGTACTGCCCTTCAGTGGTTTAAATCGTTCTTATCTAACAGAAGTTTCTCAGTTCAGTTAGGTGACCACTCTTCTTCACCAATGCCACTAGATTTCGGCCTGCCTCAGGGAGCAATTTTAAGCCCTGTTTTATTTTCACTGTATATGCTTCCGCTTGGGGCTATTTTTAAGAAACACAATGTGAGTTTTCACTGCTTTGCAGATGATATTCAAGCCTACCTCCCACTGAGCATTAATGACTTTACTGCAATTAAAACTTTACAAGACTGTCTTAAGGAGGTGGTATCATGGTTGGACTCAAATTTTTTAGGTATTAACAAAAACAAAACTGAAATTGTAGTCTTTGGGAAAACAGACTGTCTGCAGGGCTGGGACAGTGCCATCGGCCCATTAGTTTCATTTTCTCGCCCAAGCACAAAAAATTTAGGAGTGATCCTTGACTGTGGTTTTAAATTCGATAAACAGGTCAGTGCAGTGGTAAAAAGCAGCTTTTATCATTTAAGATTACTCAGTAAAATCAAGCCCTATCTCCCCAAGAAAGACCTAGAGAGAGCAGTCCATGCTTTTGTGACATCGCGGCTGGACTACTGTAATTCGCTGTACTGCGGACTCGAACAGCGCTCTCTCCGCCGCCTCCAAGGGGTACAGAATGCGGCTGCTCGGTTTCTGACAGGGAAAAGAAAAAGGGACCAAATTACCCCTGTGCTGGCCTCACTACACTGGCTCCCTGTATCTTTTAGAGTGCAGTTTAAAATTTTACTAATAGTTTTTAGATGTTTAACTAATACTGCGCCATTTTATCTTTCGGATATGCTGTACCCTTATGCCCCTGCCAGAGCATTAAGGTCAGCAGACCAGCTCCTTTTGACCGTCCCTAAAACTAGGCTCATCACCCGGGGGGACAGAGCCTTTTCAGTCGTAGGACCACGGCTCTGGAATAGCCTACCACTTTCTGTTAGATCTGCAGAATCCGTAGATCAATTTAAAAGCAGGCTAAAAACACACCTTTTCTACATAGCTTTTAACATTGAATAGGCAGGTTAAATTGGCGGTTCCACTACTGTATGTTTTATACTTTATTTGTACGTAATGTTCTATTGTATTTTGTTATTTTGTGATTGTACTCTGACCAACTGATCCATATGTACAGCACTTTGGTCAGCGGAAGTTGTTTTTAAATGTGCTTTATAAATAAATTTTGACTTGACTTGACTTGACAAAAGGGGGTGGGCCCGGAAACTTTACCTACCCATCACTCCAGACAATGAGGTGAGCCTTGAAACCCTGGTTGAAACCCGGCTCAGACCTCACTTTAATGTCAGCTCAACTCTTTGAAAGACTCAGTGTTAAAGCTAAGAGCGAAGATCGAACTCTTATACCCCACATGTGTGAGCTGAACGTGCAGTCGTACAACCAGAACGACCTCCGGCTAGAACAGAGAGCTCCCACTTACCTGACAATTGGTCCTTTTGAGGCCTACCCACCCAGTGTACATCTCACAAATGAGCACGGACCCCTTTCTGATTGGCAAAGACCTGCTAGAATGCTCTAAGCTTTATTAGACTTCAAACACCTGACCATCTGGGCCCTCCAGTCACACTGGTCACCAGAGCCAGACTCCAAGGTCAGAGTTCCCAAGAACTCCAGCAGCCATCCAGGGGTACACAGCCTCAGCACCAAGTCAAGGTTCCAGTTCGCTAACCTGCACCTTCCAGCTCGCCAAAGACCACGCAATGCTTACTCAACAATGCGTGACCTAATGCAGAAGGCCTCTAACACAGAAAGGCTCCTCAGAAAGAATTCCTAAAACCCCACTGACTTTGAACTGCAAAACCAGAAGACACTGCACGAACACAGTGCAAGACTCTGCTAAAAGGGTCCCTGATCAGCATAGAACATAGAACTTTTAAAAAAGTAGATGAAAATGTCTGCTCAAAGAGTTGCAAGACTCTGCATTCGTAAAATTAGAATTTTACTGACTTAAAGAAAATCTTGAAAAGTAGATGAAAATGTCTGCTCGCAGAGTTGCAAGACTCTGCATTCGTAAAATTAGAATTTTACTGACTTAAAGAAAATCTTTTCTTTAGTTTCGGCTTCCGGGTCACTGCTCATGCGGTCGACCGGTCGGTGCAGATAGTAGTTTGAATGTTGTCTCTCGTAACGTGAGTTTGTGAGTGTTTTGTTTTGGGTATCGATCGGCTGTAAAGGACTATCGTTTAGTTATAGCTTAGCACTTTTGTGGTGTGTTTGTGAGGGCGTTGCCACCTCCTCACATACTGAGATCAACAAGTCGGCGTTAATTAAGTCAGTTAGCTTTTGGGCTCACTGCTCTTAAGTATGGAATTTACATGGACACTATGGACCTTTATGTTTTTATTTTTTGTTTTGGATTATCTGCCGACTGCATCATATGGATATACTCCTCCGGACACCCAACGGATTACTTATTCCAGGGATTTTTTACTGCAGTTGCAATTTCACTTCCACCAAGGAACGGACAAGTTGCCAGAGGAGCTACAAAGTAAACTCCCAACCGACAGGACAGACATCCTGCACAACAATAGAAAGAAGGTAACGAGACGGGGGAGGAAGAAGAAGGGTGGAATTAAAGCAAAACTAAGGCGAGGAGGAAATAAGCACTGTGCACTACCCTCAGTGATTCTTGCTAATGTGCGCTCATTGCGAAACAAGATTGATGAACTTCAAGCTAATGTCTATCACATGTATGAATACCGGACTGCTTCCATTCTTGCTTTCACTGAAACGTGGTTAACTGGAAGTGACAACAGTGACAGTATGCACATAGATGGCTTCGGATCCCCGGTAAGGTTAGACCGTGATAATGAACTGACTGGTAAGCACCATGGTGGTGGTGTTTGTCTCTACATTAATCCGCGTTGGTGCAAAACAGTCATTGTCAGAGAAGAACTGTGTAACCCTGACATCGAACTCTTGGCTGTCTTGCGTCCCTTCTACCTTCCCAGGGAATTTCCACAACTGTTTTTTATTCTGGTTTATATCCACCCCAGGGCAAATGCATCCGCTGCTTCAGATTATATAAGAAATACGCTCGACAGACTCGAGCTGATATCTCCGGATGCCCCCAAATTCATCATGGGCGATTTTAATAACTGTTTTTTAGAAAAATCAATTAAAGGATTTTATCAGTACGTCAACTGCACTACCCGTTTAGGGAAAACACTCGACAAATGCTATGGGTCCGTTCCGGATGCCTACAGAGCCGTTCCCCTCCCCCCGTTAGGCTCTGCTGACCACAGCAGCATACTGCTTGCTCCCGCTTAC
The DNA here is from genome assembly GCA_036326025.1 of Chrosomus eos. Taxonomy (NCBI): domain Eukaryota; kingdom Metazoa; phylum Chordata; class Actinopteri; order Cypriniformes; family Leuciscidae; genus Chrosomus; species Chrosomus eos. The sequence continues at coordinate 10,811,561 of CM070834.1, forward strand.
ACACCTGCGGTTAAGAGAATAGAAAAAGTCATCAAGGATATCAAACAGTGGACACCGGACAGTATTGACAGGCTTCAAGGGTGCTTTGAAACCACGGACTGGAATACCCTTACATCCTGCTCTACTAACATCCGTGAGCAAGTGGATACAGTCTCAGCATACATCACTTTTTGTGTGGATAGCATTATTCCCTCCAAGAAGGTTACAATTTTTCCTAATAACAAACCCTGGGTGACTAAAGATCTAAAAAACATATTGAATAAGAAAAAGAGATTATTTTTTACCGGTTCTGAAGCTGAGAAGAAGGAGGTAAATAGAGAGGTCAAGCGAGCTATAAAAATTGCTAAGCTGAAATTCAAGAACAAAGTGGAGCAGACCTTTGAAAAAGGGAACCTCCGTGCGGCTTGGCAGGGCATCAAGAACATGGCGGCAGTGAATTCTGTCTCTTCCAGCCGCAAACCCATCCAGGTAGCGGGAAGTTGTTCCACTTCACTCCCGAATGACCTCAACTCTTTCTATACTAGATTTGAAAAAGATAACAGCATCCAGCTAGAATCAATCATCTCCACTCTAAGATCGGATGATTATGGCCTCAGTATTAATACATCAGAGGTGGTGAGTGCCTTTAAAAGGACGAAAAAGAATACAGCTCCAGGGCCAGATGATATATGTGGGCGGACCCTCTGGCACTGTGCCGAGCAGCTGGGAGGTGTGTACCAGCATCTGTTCCAGGCCTCTTTGAACAGCGGCACAGTCCCCGCGATGTGGAAAAACTCAATAGTGATCCCCATCCCCAAGAAGGGTACCGCCAGGGTCCTGAATGACCTTAGACCAGTTGCTCTTACCTCCCTGGTCATGAAGGCCATGGAGAGGATCATTAAGGAGCACATCACCAAGGCAACTAGTTCGATGATGGATCCATTGCAGTTTGCTTATCAGGCTGGCAGGGGTGTCGACGATGCAAAAATATTCATCTTAAACACCATCCACAAGCACCTGGAAATACCAAACACCTCAGCCAGACTTCTTTTTGTAGATTTCTCATCAGCATTTAATGCAATGCAGCCACATATTCTGGCAGAGAAGCTCATCTCACGCTTCCACCTCAACCACCAACTCATCCTGTGGATTATAGATTTCCTCACTAACAGATCACAGAGGGTGTTGGTGAATCACATCTTATCCGACAACCTCTTCACCTCCACGGGCTCTCCACAAGGCTGTGTCCTCTCTCCACTGCTCTTCATTCTCTACACTGATGACTGCAGATCCATCCAGCCGAACTGCCATTGTGTGAAATTTGCTGATGACACAGTCCTCCTGTCTCTGCTTTCCAGTAATACACAACATCACAGCCCAGCCCTGCAGGACTTCTTAGTTTGGTGCAAAAAGTCTTGTCTCGAGCTGAACATAGATAAAACTAAGGACATGATTGTTACCTTCTCATCCAAACAGAGACAATTAGCAGAGTCTGTCACCACTATTATCCAGCAGGAGCCAGTGGAAATAGTGGAGACATATAAATACCTGGGGTCAACTTTTGACAATCTTTTAAGGTTTTCCACTAACACAGAGGAGATCCTTAAAAAGTGTCATCAGAGACAATATCTACTTAGGAAGTTGAAGTCATTTGGGGTTAACAAAGTCATTCTTAACACATTCTATTATGCTTTTATTGAAAATGTAATAACCTTTTCATTCATTTGCTGGTTTCACTCCATCACCCTGCAAAACAGGAACCGCCTGTTGAGTGTGGTTAAGGTCTGTTCAAAAATCATTGACCAGCCCGTCCGAACCCTCACTGCCTTATTGAGACCAACAGACTGTAAAGGTGGCACGCAGACTTATTAATGACCCCTCTCATATTCTGTTTCGGAGTTTGAATGGCTACCCTCGGTTGCAGACTCCGTTGTCCACTCGTCGGACACAGAGAGGAAGGCAACCTTCATCCGAGGCTGTCCAGCTATGAACGTTATTAGGAACAGATGATTTTTGTATATTTTATTTTTATTTATTTTTATTTTTATTTTTATTTTTCTTGTCTCGCATTATGATTTATTTTGATTTATGTATGATGATATGTGGTACGTATGGTGCGGAGTGTGCCTGTGTAAGCTACTGTAATGTGCCCTTTCAAATTTCCCCTTGGGGACAAATAAAGTGCTTTGAATTGAATTGAAAGAAAATCTTGAATGGACGTGTAAGCCTCACCTGCCAACAGACTATGCACGACTCTTTCGAACCAAGCATTTGCAACATGCTGGTTGAAATGACACTGCTAAACATTAGTTTCTATGACATAAAAGGGTTACAGGAAACGCTAGCTCCAAATAGGGCATACGTCACTGCGACGTCAGAGTTGAGTGAAACCACCTGACCTACGGGCGTGCATTTAATCGTTGCGATCCAACTAAAACACAACGTGCAGTACGCATTTTTGATCGCTGGCTTGTCTAAATGCAGATAAACGATTGCTGGAATTGACATTTCTACTTTAAGTAAAATAGCCTTAGATTTCCAACTAAAATTAGCATGTTAAGCAGTAAAGCGTAAGTCTGTTTGACGAAAAAACCTCATCTCAGCAGCTTGTAAACTGTACCGATGTTCATTCTGCTTTGCTTAAAAGAAATCCAAATTGTAGTATGACTAAACCTGTGTCTAACAAAGAAAGCTCAGGACAAAGTTATATCTAGGTAGACCTGGGCGATGCTCCCCTTTCTACAAATGTAAAGGCCTTAAAAATTATTGTTAGATTGATGTAACTCACCTAAATTCTAGCTGCATCTACAAGCAGAGAACTACCTAGCGACTAAAACTGTTTAATCGCTGAAAAGTCAGCATTCGTGGACGAAAGGGACGTAACTATATATATGCTTAGACAAGCTTTGACTTACAGCAAATCTATTTCCTTACTCTGTAAACAAATAGAATAAGTTGTATAAAATAAAGAGGACAGTTCCATGAGTAAAATTAGCTAATGCCAAAACACATCTGCATTTTACTTAATGTAACACAGAGTCCTAGAAAGACTTAAAATAAAGGGGCACTCTGTTAACCCGTTTAAACATGCATAATTCATTTAAAATCTACAGACAGCCTTTAGGGACTGTTGAATTGTCTGACATGCTCTAGTTTCCATGTCAATGACTTGTCACAGGAAGTGCTAACTTGTGATGTCACTTGGTAAACAAACCAGCCTAGGTGGCTACGCTAACCTAGCATCCTTCCAGCTTACGCTAAGCTAAACTAACATAGCATCCAGCTAGCTTACGCTAAGCTAACATAGCATCCTTCCAGCTTACGCTTAGTTAAACTAACATAGCATCCAGCTAGCCTACGCTACGCTAAGCTAACCTAGCATCCATCCAACTTAGACTAAGCTAAATAACTTCTACAGTTAGCAGTTAGCATAATTTACTTGAGCCCTTAATCACCGCTTGTGTTTACACAGTGCAAAGTATTCTAAAATACTTTCCTCAACACCAGTTAGGGTTTCTAATTATTCACGTTCCGTGTTTGCAATTCTTCTTAGCCAAAGTTCACCTTCACTAGTTGAGGCATAGCCCTTGCTAACCGTCAAAGGCTAACTTTGAAGATATCCTGTTAATTAAACTTAAGTTAACTACATGTAAACTGTGTAGCTAGAGAAGAATTCATATAGCAATAGGAATCTTCATCGGCAGGTGACTAATCCTTTGATGGGACACACACGATGTGCCCTCGAACAAGCAACCGTTATAACCCACTATAAAGTGTTGGCCCAGGAAAATCCAAAGTTTAGTCACTAATGCCACTGATTATTCTCGCCTTCAGATCATTCCCGTTGTTTTGATCACTTTGTTTCTGCTTTTAATTTTATTTTTTTTGCTTTTGGCTCTTTAATTTTTTTTAACTTTTCGGTCATCTATATGATTTAAAATTTATTTTATTTCCTCTCTTGTTCAAATGTGGTTCCATTTCCCATAGGGCCCAGAAAGGAAACAGAGACACCTTTATTTGTGATTTTGTTTTATTTTCAACAAGTGTACTCATTTTTGTGACCCTGCAACACAAGTAACTTCAACAATTTACTAGGGCACAACTATAGTCCAGAGGATTGATAATAAGCATAATTTCAATAGGAAAGCTGTCCTTTTTCCCCCATCATTCACTTCGTCAAGCCGTAGTGAACCACTAGTTAAGTCCAGAGAAATAATTTAGTCATAAGAACCATCTTAAGGCATTTATTTCATCTCGGCTATGCCCTTTCCATGGAATAATCTCGGAACCACATACCTCTTAGCCTCCTAACATCCACAGCTAAGATAAGATACAAGACACACTTGACTAGCTAGCTACATGTGAAACACCTAGCTTTATGCTACATACCTAGCGAACCAATTAAACCATGGTTCTGAATTTTAGGGTCATGCATTAGGCTCTCACCACAAGACAAAAATGTCACAGAGCCCCTGCTTCACCTGACCTTAACCTTCCAGCTTACCAAAGACTGACGACAAAACAGCGGACACTATGAGAAACCACCTCTCATACCCCTCCTACCACCCACGAACGCCGTCTGCACCCACCGACAGCCGGTGCCCCAGACAACCTAAGTCAACAAGCACATGCCACGTGCACTAGACAAACATTTAGCGTTCTGCACCTGTTGCCATCACCGCGCCACAGCTTGTGGTGCCACAGTGCAAAAGGGGGGTAATGCCAATGTATGCCCTATGCCCATGATGCACCGTGTGCTGCACACCGCAGCACCAGAGACACTTGCAAGACACCGAAGCAAGTGGCATACCGGCGTCCTCAAAGCGAAAAAACTGTCCTAGCCAACCAAGGACGACACTCGCTGAAATTTGTCCTCCCTTTCACTCTTCTCTCTCCCTTTCACTTTTACCAGGATGCTGCTGTGCCTCCAGCCAACCAGAGGACAGCCGCAATCGGACATCTCACCAGGTCCGGCACCAAGCACCATCCTAAGGGAACAACCAAGACTCCTTTCTGCCGGACCCGCACTCAGAAAGTGCCTGTGCCACCTGATCCTCACAACACCTACAGAACGCACTACCCCGGCGTAACGACACAATACAGCTGGGTAGGTGCCAACGGACAGAGGAGGCCCTCACGCACACTGAGGCCGATGTCGAACACATGCTCGACCAACTTGAGAAAATGACTGTCACGCTAGCGGAGCCAGGTGGCCACAACCGCCACCGCCGCACTGCCGTCAGAACTCTGTTTAACACCTGTATGCCCAACATGAATGCAGTAAACCTTGCCAACGTTGGACGGTATGCAGCCGAAATTCAGACTAAGATTCCACAGATAATAGAGCCACTCACAACAGAGTGCATCCCTGCAGACCATCGACAAGACACTAAAGGGAACTGTGGTAACTTTCAACACTCACAGCGTTCTGCCGACCCCGACAGTGAACTCCAAGAAACAGCTGTTTACTGCCTTCCAGAATGACTTTGCTCAAACTCAGCTGGCAACAGCCCTGATGACAAACCTGCTGCAGGGGGTGAACTCCTCCATCGACAGCCTCGCCATGGGTAGAATCCCACCGCACCTGATACCCTTAGGCCTCATGCAAACCGTGCTGGCGTCCGCCATCACCACGCCAACTGACTCTTTAAAAATACACCTTGCCTACTCTCATGGGTAGTGCCATCCCACTCTGCATCACCACAAGCAGAGAAAAGGGGACGTTCCCCTGAACTTACCCATCATAGTCAAGCCGAATCCACCGGCTCAAGAACATTGTCCATGTCAGATTTTGAAAGGCAGCACTCACATCAAGATCCGCATGCCATACGTGATTGCCTTGCATGACAGCGACACCAAGCTGTCCCCAGCTCCGAATCCACACATGTGCACATTGACCAAAGACATTTGATCACCACACTCATCTCCTCACCGGCGGGATGACCCAACCCCAACCAGATGAACTGGATAATATCGTGAAAGTTCTGATCTCATCTGACTCCTGACATTATGCTGCCTAACTCATAATCATACACTGTTCACTCGTTGGCCAAAGGAGGACTGGCCCCCCGACTGAGCCTGGGTTCTCCCAAGGTTTTTTTCTCCATTCTGTCACCTGATGGATTTTTGGTTCCTTGCCACTGTTGCCTTCGCCTTTTGGCTTGCTTAGTTGGGGACATTTAATTTTCAATTGAACAATACTATTACAACATTGTTTTCCTGTTATCTCTGTAAAGCTGCTTTGAAACAATTTGTATTGTAAAAGCGCTATATAAATAAAGGTGACTTGACTTGACTTGACATTTACTATCTCTGCCCTAACAAATCTTTCCTCAGAGACAACCCTGACGGAACCTGCGGGCTGCAGATCAGTGGCACAAGCTGCCCTGCTAAAGCCAAGCCTCGCACTCAAGTCACCGAGACCCAAGCAGAGATTGTAAGTGATCTGTGTCACCTTGCTCAGCCAGAGCAGCGCATCCAAGTACCAAAAAGCCCCATCCTTCTTCAAGAACCACACTTTCACCCTAACTCCAGAAAGGGAATTGTGGTTTGCAAAAGGGGGATCCCAGCTAATTGACATTGCTTCTATCAACACAGCCCTCCAAGCTTTGTCTCAACTGCCCGCCTTAACTGCTTCACCTGCTGTCCAATCCTGGACTGTGGCCGATCCTACGCAGGGTACATCTATCAACTACACCCTGACACTCGACAGTCATCCTGCACAGGAGGCTCAACGAGATGCGAACATCTACAGCCAAGCCCACGGGACCCTCAGGAAGAGGGTACCACGCTGGAGGCTGCGTCGAACTTTATCAAGCTGAGCCCTCAGCCTCAGCCTAACAGCACCTGCTACTCAATCATCATGATTCACCTGTCATCCGCCCATGGTGATGATTTGTCGTCAGATTATGTCCCACACACAGGGACATCATCCGACGAAAAGGGGGATATATGTAGGGTATTTGGATGAATCATTGACTGAATAACTAAAAGCCCAATGTCATTTAAAGAGACTGGAGTTTGAAAAAACCCACACAAACACACACACATTCCACCACACACACACGTACCATGAAGCCTCCCCCCAAACCAAGCTGTTCAAGTTTGGTTTCCTCTTACCGATTTATGACTCAAAAGAATGTGCAGGGACTTGATTCCTGGAGAAGGAAAAATGAAACATTTTAACGCTAATATATATATATATATATATATATATATATATATATATATATATATATATATATATATATATATATAAATATATTATATATGTATATATAATATATATATATATATATATATATATATATATATATATATATATATATATATATATATATATGTATATATATCCTATGCATAACCTTGTGATACATGTTCACCTCATGACTTAACTTTATGTTTGGTGTGTGCATCCTTGGAGACTCTAATGGGTAATTTTTCCTTGATTCCTTGATTCCTTGATACTATCACGAAACACCCCCCCCCCCCCCCCCTCTCCTTCCAAGAGAGACCAGGAGTCTACTCAGAACATCTGCTCGTGGACACGCACACACATACACAAACCTCTAAAGTCATCATATAAAGACTTTATTGAGATATATTTTGATATGCTTATATGTGTGTCTGTTACCCAGATTCCATGGTTATCTGCAACAGTACCGTAGTCCTAAAAAAACTACAAATGTTTGGAAAGTATGCCTTTTAATGTATAACTTTGCAGTATTATCCAACTTATGTTGTTCTTTATATTTTTAGAATCCTCTTGATCTGACCAAACCATATCTGTATGTGTACAAACCATAGGATGTGTGTTACGATGTTTTATCATCTCTGGAGTAAAATTGAACGCATTTTACGTCACCGTCATAAAACATGCAAAGTCGATCTCGACAAGACAAAAGTTCATAAAACCTAAACTCCCGCTCGTGATTCCCTCTCTCTTACTGGCCGAGGCAACGAGAAGAGGCCGGACTTCTCAGAGGTGATAAAGAGGGCTTCCCAACTCCGCCCGCTCGCTTCCTGATCCGAGTCTTCATCATGTAACGTCGCGCCTCCGGCGAGCTCGTCGCCGTACTTTTATTTTGTTTCTAGTTAGTTTGTGTTTTTTTTAGTCTAGATAAGCCTCCGTGTTTAATTCCCACCGACGAAGGAAAGGAACACTGCACGGCATATCTCTTCAGCAAATCCAACTACAAGGGACATTTAAACAGACGCGCGCTCTCTCTCTCTGAAGCAGAAACATGCGCACGTGACGGGGAGACACACACACGCTTCTTCACAAGCCATGCAAAGAGTACCAAACCTCTGCAAGTATCCGTGTTTGATCACGTTTTTAAGATTTGTTGAAGTCTTGTTGTCTCTCAAAGTTCCGTTTGTCTATGTGAATTTGCTAACTTATTTAGAAAGATCATCGGGTCTTCCTAATCTCACTGCAACCATGCAACTCTCTAAACTCTCACCCTCTCTCTCTCTCTCCCTCTCTTACACGCTTTCGCGTGTAAATTATCCATTGCCCAAACTTTACGCATTTCTCGTTCATTGTCTTATTGTTTTGTGTACTTCTATGTGTTTGTAAATACATATATACCCCGTGTGAACGTAGTAAATATATAAGTAGACATGCCTTTATTAAATACACTATATTGACTGATGGATTCATTCTCTTTGCTCATTCTCAAGTCCCTTAAGTGCCAAAGATCTAAACTTATGCTACACGCTTTACAAATGAAACATACTTTAATTAGTATGTGTTTATAGGGCAGGAAGCCCAATTCTTCTGGCCAGAGAATTGCGTTTCCTGAAATCCTATAAAGTAAGACAATATTGGGGAACCCCCACAATATTATTCTGACAATTGAGCTAAATTAATTTTACCTGCTTTGTAAGACGTGATCTGTGTAATTAACTGCAATCAACTTGTCGTTAAAATGAAAAGATTCACATGTATACATTCAGGTAAAATGACATTCTCCCTTAGAGGGAGATTTATTAACATGTAAGACTGATCTAATCCAAACATGTATGAATAATTATTAATTACCAATTATTAATTATGATATGCAAATTCCCCGAGGATTAGATCCCCAGAATCTTTACACACGGAGAAAATACCATGTGATTCTTAACAGCATAGATCATAGGAGCAAATAAAGCGATTTTTTAACATAAACAGAAATGAACTGGGATTGAAAAAGCTGATAAATTACAAGCACAAACAGCACATAATCCCTCAGGTGATGTATTGCATGTAATAGATTGTGTTAATACTGATTTTCACTGTATTTTGACATGTAAATAGCCCTTTTGAATTACAAAGGAATTACAAATAACTTGCACATTTTAAAAAAATAAAATCAACAATATAGTTTTAAGTTTTGGTGGCCAAAGGGTTCAAATCATGCAAGTTCAGCATTATCACTTAGACGTTAAATATAGTGAGGTGCGTACATTTATAGCATTATTATTATTATTATTATGTTATGTTAGCTTTTGTTGTATTCTATGATAGCCAACGGTCTCATGAAAATGCGTATCTTTAGCACGAATTGTATTTATCGTGCAATTTATACGCAAAAAAATTGTTTGCACTGTAAACCCCTTGGGTAGGATTGGTGGTGTGAGATACGTGTGTATTACACGCAATAAAGTGCGTATCAAATGCACGTGAAAGCTGCGTATCATGCATGTAAAAACTATTTTTTTGCATATAAATTGCACGATAAATAAAATTGTCCAAGCAAAGGACGATGAAGACAACGAAGATACTAATAATAAGATGATTTATTCCGAACACGATTACTAGCCAATATGCGAAACGGTGTGTATCAAATACAAACAATAACCGACAATGAATACTTGACAGAGAGGAACTTAAATACACAGATAAATTAAGGAAGGCAAGCTGACAACCGCTGAACACGGTGAGTGATGACGATGATGATCGCTGGCAGGTGCGGGTAATGTGGAGTGAGTGCAGGTGTGAGCCAGAGAGGATGATGGGACATGTAGTGCAGACGGTGACTAACAGCTGACTGTGACACATGCATCACTCTTGACGTTAAATATACTATTAATGTAAAAAAAAAAAAAAAAAGTCACAATTTCTACTTGATGTAACCACTAAAATTACTTTCACTGGTCTAACTTAATGTAGTCAGGTTGATTAATTTGTGTTTTTGACTAAATAAAACCATTAATGTAGATGTTACCACATTATATAATATATATTTTAGATTATATGACAAAAACATTTCTCTAAATAATATTTGAAACCACAAGATGAGCAATACATGAATAACATCTGTCATGACTCTTATTGGTTTATTTAAGAAGAGTAGGCTATTAGTATATTTCTCTCATTAAGCAAACAATGATAGCAGTATTTCAGTTAAATAAATTGATGAAAATGCAAACATATTTAAATAAATGAAAGCCTATGGACTATATTGCCAACTTAGCTGCTTGGTTCTAGATTGGCAACTTTTTAAAATGTGACTAGCGACTAATTTAGGGAGTTTCTGGACTGCTGGTTTACATGTAGTCATTCCTTACTCATTCTGTTGTCTGACAAAAAATATGTAAATGATAACGCTTTATCGAATATTTGACTATGTAATATATTAAAATACAGTAGGTATGTGAGCACGGATTAGGAGAGAAAAAAGATATGAAATGCCAACAGTTGATGCATCATCCAGTAACATTTAATGACTTTTTGAGAAGAAAGCATCTTTCCATCGAAAACAGTTTCTAAAAATACTTTTTTGCTTTGTATAGAGGTAGATTTCCAGTCCGGTGGAGATAAGCAAAAAAAGGATCTGACCAGTACACCAGTGTTATAATAAGCTCATTTGTCAGAATATATATAATTTTAATTGCTTGACATGATATGATAAGCGATCGTTAGATTTAATTAGCACAATTTACTGCAATGCTTTTTTCCCCTTAGTTGGTCAGAACAAAAGTAGATGTTACTCACTTGTTTAGATGACATTTTCTGGTGAAAATTCTTATGTTGGTCATACTTCCAAAAAGTATAATCTGTGATTCTGAATGCCAGTATCCACACCGGATTAATCCGTGCTGTGCCGTGCCGAGGCATAACGCACGGAAAGTTGATAATCCCGCAAATAACCGCAATTTCAGATTTCAAACAGAGATGGCGACAAAGAGGAAAAACTACGGACTGCAGCTTTAACAATTGTTGCATTTGTAACAATTCCTGGGTAGTTAAAGTGTGATCCAGTCTTAAAATTAAATGTGATAAAATTGAGTCTCGGTAATGCCTTTGCAAGATTCTAACTTTTGATGACAAAACATATCAGGATTTTTAAATGTATGTTATAATTTATTTTTTCTTCCTTTTCAATGTAAAACATTTATTACAATGTTAAAAATAGTTGTGCTGCTTAATCACTTTTGATCAGTTCAATGTGTTCCTGCTGAGTGAAAGTATAAGACTTATTAACATTACAAAAATAATAATTTATTTAGTTTACTGACCCCCAAACATTTTAGTTAAAAATGTTAAAATTACATGTAATCATACATATTACTGTTTCTAATGTGTGTTATATAAATGATTACATGTATTATTTTGGTTATGTTTCCCTGTAAAAAACTCACTATTTAAAAAAAGATATAATTTAAAATTGCCCTTTATCTGCATGTGTGTACAGAATCTTAACATTTCTAAAAAATATGTTTTCATGTCTCCATATGTGATATTTTCATACACAAAATAGTGTTCATTAGTAGCAGGTGTGTTTTGATTTCTGTCCATTTGCATGCGATTAATTTACATTCTGTTTATTCTGTTCACTTCATTGTAAAATGTCGAGACTTATGGTGTCCATCTGGCCACTGGAATATCACATAAGGTTATGATTTCTCTATTCATTCTCATTTCCAAAATATAGAGCCAGATTATGCCATTCTTTGCAGGTGTTCAGTCGGGCCATCAACACTGTACAGACAGCATCAAGACGATAGAGCTTTTTAGGATCGATTGGGTAAACATCACTTTAAGGTAAATAGGATTTTCTTATTGGTTAATACAATTATAAATGTCTAAAAAACAATCATATACTGTAGGTCTACAAATAGAGCAGCATTTTAATGCAGATAATTGCTGGATTTAGGATTATAGTTTGTACCTTTCTAATGCATAACTTGATACAGTATCTACAAAAGTGTAACTTTTAACATTCTTTAATGATTATTTAATAGCAATTCTTTAAATTATTTGAACATGTACATCATTTGTCAAACACATAACATAGAAAAAAATGTTAATTGAGCTTCTATATAACCCTAAGAGTTTCTATTAGGCGCCTGACAGAACCCTTTAATGTTCTATTTAGAACATTTTCTTCTGAGTGCACTATAAGGCTGACTAACATATTGTTTTTGTGTTTTTTTATTTTTTATTATTATTTTGGAAGTGTAGTAAAAGAGAAAGCAATGGATGCTTTTAATACATCAGAAAGCAACAGCAACATCAACATCAACAACAAGACTGAGTCACCCTTCAATCTTAACACTGTTGGATGGATCCTCAACCTCATTGTTGTGCTTCCTGAAAACTCTTATGTGATCTGGCTCATCGTCACAGGAGCGGGAAATGGAGTCGCATCAGAGTTCTTCAGCCTCAATCTGTCCGTTTGTGAGATTCTCCTCTGTCTGCAGTCTTTTTTGTATCTACTGAGCAACTCTTTTCCAAGTCTCTTTTTTGTTGCGTTCTTCCTAACAGGCATTATGATGACTGGTCGTCCTCTGTTTCAGTGTCTGATCTGTGTTGAGTGTTACCTGGCAGTGATTCATCCTGTAACCTTTCTGAAGTACAAACCTCTCAGATATAGAGTGATCTGCTGCACTGCGGCCTGGATAATGATTGGTATCACCTGCGTGCTTATCGTTATTAAAATATTTTATATGTATGTGTACATGTGTTATTGCTTGTGTCAGGCTTTGCTTACTTTGTCTGTTAAAATATACTGCTGTGTGGCTGTTCTCAGAGCTCTCAAGAAGTCAGGACCAGGAGAGAAAAGAAGAGAGGAGGAAAACCGCATGAAAAGAAGAGCGTTTAATACCATTGTAATGATTACGATGGCAATTATTCTCATATATGCTGCATATTTAGTGGCAGGACTCATCTATGTTCTGACACTAGAGTTCATTCCAGTGCTCTTGTCTATTGGTCAGTTCTCTTTTTTGCTGGGTGGTATGGTTCAGCCTCTCCTCTATCTCCACAGGACTGGGAAACTACCATTTTGCAAAGCTCTGGAATCCTGTTAATGCATTGGTATTTATGCGTGTTCACATTTTAGCTATGTATGTAATTGAAAGTTAATGTTTACAGTATCAATACTTTCTCATATGTAGTTTGCTTGAGTAAATAAACCACAAAAGTGTCTCTGTGAAGGAATGCAATTTTATAAATAAAACACATTTGCTATGTAAATGCGGTCATTTCTGTCATTACTAAGCAGATTTTTAGAGCCAAGTGGATTTTAAAGGCAACATTCAAGAAAGAAAGAAAATGTTATTGTTTTAATTCAAAATGTAATTTTGTGAATTAAATGTCATTTTGTGAATTCAAAATGTCAGTAACATGCAAAACCAGTGAGCTGTATTTACAACAATTAGAATTATTTCTTCCTGGGAAAGAAAGTGTCCATGTAAACATATAGCTACCTCAATTAAGTTTCAATTGGACTTTATTTGATTTATATGATTACATGAGCCCTTCAAACAGGGATACCAGTCTGATTCAAAATGATTTTTTTTTTGGCGTCCATAATTTCATCTTAAAGTGTTACTTTAACATTAAAATGGTCAGAACCGTGAAAATACATAAATAAATAATACAATTTAATGATTTTAAAAAAGGTGAAAGATAGGAACATTGGGTACACTATATACAGTGAATCAGAGTCCTTTTTCTCATGTTGTTTTTATTTACAGAATTTATCCCAGAAAGTGCATTTGACCTGAGAAGCTTAATATTTCAAGATTTTTTTTCAGAAATTGGGGCAATTCATTCTGACTCACCCAAGCCACTGAAATAATAAACTGTTTAAAGTGTCATGACACTTAGATGATACATATACTTTTTTGTACTTTCTTCTATGAATTTTTGGTCTACATCATTGCCTTCTGTGTATCAGAATAATTGATTGAGTCATTGCGTTCATAAACAGATGTATGGCAAAATCTGGTCTCAGGCACACTCCGCATGTTGTTACAGTCATATTTCCCAAGTATTTGCAGTCAAACTCCAGCTCTAAACACATCGCAGATAAAATGTAAACAGCAATGAAAGCGTAAGCGTAAGTTCTACCAGAAAGACTCCACTGCCACATCATTAATTCATAATTTCGCGCAGCCAATCACAGCTTGACATCAAATATAAAAAGTCTGATCTTACCCTAGGATCTTATTTTGTTGCCTGTAGGTGTCGTAGCGAAGTTAGTGACTTAGGTGTGCCCCTTTGAATTGAGAAAACCATGGATCCCTCTACTTCCCTCGAATTTCTCGGTATCGTTCTCGATTCCGTTCAGATGCAAGCCTCTCTTCCTAACGACAAACTTCTCAGAATCAGGTCGGTCCTGGTATCTTTTGAATAATGAAGATTCCGAATCATCAGTCGCACTCAAGCTTTTTACCAACGCAGCCCCTTCTAATGGTTTTGGGGGTTTCTTTCAAAGACAATGGTTAGCAGAAAAATGGCCGGATGCATTTTATGCCTTGATTGCGGATTCTTCCTCAACTGCTCTTCATGAACTATACGCCATCATCGTAGCTAGCGTTCTTTGGGGTACCACTTGGTCACGTAAACGCATCGATATGTACTGTGACAACTAGGGGTGTAACGAGACGCTTATCTCACGAGACGAGACAGACACGAGATTGGGTTCACGAGAACGAGACGAGACGAGATTTTTGCACAATTTTTCAGAAATCCTCAATGACAAAATTCATGACTGGAAAAATAGTATGCAGGTGCATTTTGCAATTTTTAACTTAAATAATTATTAAACAATTAAATAATCTTATAAAGTAGACCTGAAATGACATGCATTAGGAGTATGAATTATCAAATGCATTGAAAGAAAACAATATACAAGCACTGTAAAAGGTTTTTATTGACTGGCTTTTCTCCTGTATGATTTCACATTAGTCTCTTCTGACCTTACTGTACATTTAAGAGCTTTCGGAACTTCTGATTGAGGCTGTGTGTGACCTCCTAACTGAACTCTAGAAGTCTTAAGTGCAAACAATAAGTGCAAGTGCAACCATAATCAAAGTTAGCACACAGACTCTTTATAATTGTTTTGAAATTGCTGTTTAATTTTGCACCGGCAGTTATAGGGTTAATGCGGTGAGTTCGGGAAAGGCCGGGTAGAGAGAGAAACGACGAGGCTGTTTGTTTGTCTCCACAGTTGTTCTTGCGTTCCGATTATAAGTTCAGAAACAGAGCCTCTTGTCTGTTGTCTTTAAGACATTACAGTACTCTCACAATATTCGAAGTGCAAACTGAGACGATAGCCGCAAATAAACAGTCCAGAGATGGGTATTGGGAGACGGACGATTGTATGTTCGCGGCCTAATTTGTGCGCAATGCAAATCAGTGAGCTTGTGTTTTACTTTCACTATCATGATCACGCGTACTATAGCAGCGGTGCTGAGCGTGCATTCTACAACATAAAATCAGACGTTTAGTCTATGTTGCGCAACGAATCCTCCGCCATTCTCACGCGATCAGTGAACTGTGATTCGTGCTGCACTGATTGCAACTGCAACTCGTGCTGGATGAGCAGAGCAGACTTTTACATTAGTTTATAATGGTTTTTATTTCTTTTTATAAAAACAGCAAAACGATAGTTTAGGCGAATGTGAGTGTACTGGTGGAATATTCTATGATAATAGAAATCGCGAGACAGCTTTTCACTCAACGGGAAATCTCGTCATGTTAAAGTCTCGCGAGATCTCGTGGCACGAGATCTAGTTACACCCCTAGTGACAACCAAGCTACAGTTGATATCATTTAAAGGGCGTTCGAAATGCCGGTAATTATGTCTCTACTCCGGCGCTTAATCTGGCAATCTGTTACACACAATTTCATCATTAAGGCTGTACATATCCCAGGACATTCTAACGTCATTGCTGATGCTCTCTCTTGCTCTCAGTTTCAGGCTTTCAGACGTCTTTGCCCAGCAGCAAACCAGAATCCAACACCATGCCTGACCCTGGCCGAAATAATCCTAAAGTAGGCTCTCAGTTCAATTCCCTATTGAATTCTGCCAGATTTTATATCACTCAAGGAGTGGCGCCATCAACACTTAAATCATACAATTCAGCTTGGTCCCGGTTTACCATTTTTTGTTTTTCGTTTAGAATCCCCCTATTGCCCATTTTAATATCGACAGTCTGTGCATTCTTAGTTCATTGCTCTGACTCTCGTTACCTGAAGATCGCCACAATACGGAAATTGCTGGCCGGCATCCAATTTCACGCACGATTTCATAATCCCCACTTTCCAAGCCTTTTTTCTTCGCCTACAATTCGGCTTTTACTTAAATGTATAGAGAAATCTGCCCAAAAGACTCCAGAAAAGCGTCTCCCTATCACACTAAGCCTTCTGCACGGACTTGTATCTTCTCTTCGTAATGGTCCGTTTTGTGAGTACATTAAACTCCTCCTTGAAGCAGTGTTTTTAACCGTTTTCTACGGGTTTATGTGATTAGGGGAATTCGCTTCCGATTCAAAACATTTCAGTTCGGCTCGTAGCTTGTCTCTCTCCGATTTACGTCTTTCTCCTAATTTTTTCAAGTTATTTATTACATTTTCGAAAGCAGATTCTTCTGGATCAGATGTCACTATTTATATCCAAAATCAATAATTCCTATTGCCCTTACACCTCTATGGTCAGATATCTCAAAGCACGACCTCGCACTCCAATAAACTCCCCTTTATTCATTCTACTGAACGGGCTTCCAATGTCAAAGCACTGGTTTAGAACTCATTTAGCTTCTTTCTTAATGCTTTGTGGTCTTTCTCCACATCTATTCACAGGGCATTCATTTCGTATCGGAGCCGCTATGACAGCATCGGAATGCGGCGTTCCCGACTCCACTATCCAAATGCTCAGCATATGGTCATCCATGGCATACAAGACCTACATGAGATCCGACACGCAAGTTCTACTTAATGCTCAACAAGCCCTCTCAACCCACAATCAAGGTAAACATCTTAGCTACTGATACACCATACATGAATACACCATAATTAAAATTGCTCCAAAGTTATTTGTAGCTACTGCTTTTAAAATGCCTATTGCGGCTTTCGCTTCTGCATCGGCTTCAATAACGTAAAACCTATGGTGGCTCTCGAAACAGCTCTACAATCACTACGTCAATGTTTTACGGCTAATCCATTATGCTATCAAAACTTTCGACTTCATATCGTCTTTGATACATGAACTCAGCTACCCAAGCATCACTATTGGACGTAGCTTTCATGATTGTACACAGCCCAATATTTCATGGCCAATCGTGGCTCCTCGGAAAGTCGCTCTGGCAACAGCCCATATCGTTTATAAATGCAAGGTCATCACGGACCTATTTTTTAAACAGTTGTGGGATAGTGCAAATGGCTCCAGCCTTTCAGTTTTGCTTTTAATTTATTCTTCTATACATGTATCTTCATACCATGGATATATGCAGCTTAATAACATTTCAGCCTATCGAGGCTTCATTCAAAAATCACAGCTAACTTTCATGGCCAGACGTGGCTTTTACCTATATCTAGAAGATAACATAGCAGCCAGCTCACACGTAGTGACATTCTCATAGTATCTTCATTAAAATTCTCAATCTTGTTTTTAACCAATTCTCCTGCATGGTTTCCAGAATCCTCATAGGCCACACACGGAATACATCTCGTATTCCATATTTTGGGGGGGTAGGCTCCGCACCTGCCTCTATCTTAAGGCAAGACCTACCAATTAACTTCCAAACCTGGACGGAGGACGGGGCCTGCGCCAAAGCACTTTGAGATGGAGCTTGTTGAGGGTTTACTTTTATTTTTTATTGTCTGTAAAATTATTTTATAAAATAAAATCAATTTCATACAAAAATCCTCCTGAGTCTTTTTGGTAGAACTCTTGTGTTACTGAGAACATACACTTATGCAATGCTACGACACATGTGCCTGAAGGAGACATCACAGCAGAACAGGCAGAGGTTAAGGAACAGTTCTGAACCGATCTTTCTTTGAAATCAGTTCATACTACGACGCAGTGAATGGGTTGAACAAGCTTTTTCTCAAGAATAAATGGAGAGAAGCTCTTAGAACCGGATGAAGTAGAATTGTGCCGGCAGACAATCACACACTCTGGATGCATCTATCTCAGATTCTGTGACGTTGCTTCAACTTTGTTTTTTAACCTGGAAGAACAAAATTGCTCTGAAAAATAAACAAATACCACTTGTTGTTGTCAGGGTTGCTGCAGGTAGCTGAAGACGAGGACACGGGAGCTTCAATATAATAGTTTTAATTAACAAAATGAAACTTCCAAAATCAAACAAGAACAAAACTCCAGGTATTCAGGGTTAACACACAACCATACATTGACGACGATCGACAAACACTCAGGGAAAACACAGGGCTTAAATACACATGGAATAATAGAATAATTAACTGAACACAGGTGATGAAACTGAACACAAACGAGGAGCGGGAAAACTTAACAGGACTAAACCAAAAACCACAAAGACAGGGGGAAACAAGATCTCAAAACATAACTAAACACATCAAAACGTGACAGTACCTCCCCCCTCCCCGAAGGCGCGTCCTCGCGCCGTATAACATCCAAAGGGGTGGGAGGGTGGGCGCCCTGGAGGCTGACGAGGGCATGGTGCAGGTCCAGGAAGCCTCCAGGGCGGAGCAGGCTGTGGGCGTAGCCACGACGGTGCAGGCTGTGGGCGTGGCCACGACGGTGCAGGCTGTGGGCGTGGCCACGACGGTGAAGACCCTTCAGGTGGCCACGGCGGTGAAGACCCTTCAGGTGGCCACGGCGGTGAAGACCCTTCAGGTGGCCACGGTGGTGCGGACCCTTCAGGTGGCCACGGCGGTGAAGACCCTTCAGGTGGCCACGGTGGTGCGGACCCTTCGGGTGGCCATGGCGGTGAAGACCCTTCGGGTGGCCATGGCGGTGAAGACCCTTCGGGTGGCCGTGGTGGTGATGACCCTTCGGGCGGGCGTGGTGGTGAAGACCCTTCGGGTGGCCATGGCGGTGAGGACCCTTCGGGTGGCCATGGCAGTGTTATTTTTCCGGGCCTCCGTGGATCTTTGGCCGGCCAAGGCGAAGGCGTATAGCGCCCCCCCCAAAATTTTCTTGGGGAGGACAGGCTCAGGATCGGGAACTGACTTGACATCAACGGGCGCAGGGTCAACGGGGTCTGGGTCAACGGGCTCTGGGTCTGGGTCAACGGGCTCTGGGTCTGGGTCAACGGGCTCTGGGTCTGGGTCAACGGGCTCTGGCTCTGGTATACGGGCTCTGGCTCTGGCACTGGATCAACGGGCTCTGGCTCTGGCTCTGGGTCAACGGGCTCTGGCGCTGGGTCAACGGGCTCTGGCTCTGGGTCAACGGGCTCTGGCTCTGGCGCATCATGGGACTCGGAACTGGACGGGGCCAGCACATCATGGTACTCGGAACTGGACGGGGCCAGCACATCATGGGACTCGGAACTGGACGGGCCAGCACATCAGGGGACTTGGGGGCTGGATTCATGCTCTGGCGGGCAGGCAACGGTCTCTGGCTGGACGGTCTCTGGCTGGACGGTCTCTGGCTGGACGGTCTCTGGCTGGACGGTCTCTGGCTGGACGGTCTCTGGCTGGACGGTCTCTGGCTGGACGGTCTCTGGTTGGATGTGGCTGACGTGAACCCCAGCCTCAGCAGCCATCTTTTTGGCTAATCGCACCGATATCAGCGGGGGATCAGTCAAACTGGATATCATCCTGGGAAGTCCAGGGACAGATCTGGTGGCAGGGCTGATGCGGTGTGCAGGCTCTGGCGGGCAGGCGATGGGCTCAGGCTCTGGCGGGCAGACGATGGGCTCTGGCTTTAGCGTGCAGGTGATGGGCTCAGGCGCTGGCGTGCAGGTGATGGGCTCAGGGGCTGGCGGGCTTGGCACTGGCTGGAGTGGGAGATCTTCTACGAGGTATGTGGATCCACACGCCCACAGTGTGTGATCCACAAACTCCAGAAATGACAGATTGAGATCCTTAACAAGAATTATCTGGGCTAATGGGTCCTTCAGACCACCCCAGAAACTCCTTGTAAGTGCCTCTTCATTCTGAGTCACATCATCATAGAGGTCTATGTACAGCCCGGCATATTCCTCCAGAGAGAGCTCATTCTGGCAGAGGATAGGTGTTTCCATGGGGCTCACCTTGATGTTCCTTTTCCTTCTGCTCATTTTTCGCTTCTCTTCTTTTTGTATGGTCGATCGTTCTGTCAGGGTTGCTGCAGGTAGCTGAAGACGAGGACACGGGAGCTTCAATATAGTGATGTGACATTTGAACCGAGGCATCGGAGCTTGTGTCGAGAAAAAATGGGCGTGCCAGATGAAGCCGCGATTCGAGGCTTGTGTTCTTAACGTGAAAATCACGTGACTGATGACAAACGAGGCCTCGGTTTGTGTGGATACGTCATCGGTTCGGTCTGAGTGTCGCTTCTGGATAAAGGGGGTTCGAAACTCGCGCCACCTTGTGGGTGTTGCAGGAGTAGTAAGCAGTTGTAGCGTGTCAGAGAGTCAGAGTTAGAGAACTCTCATTGTCGTTATTGTGTCATGTATGTGTTAGGGCTGTATATTATTACATTATATCAGGTTAGAAAAGTTATTATAGTCTTGTTATATTAATAAGATAAGATTATTTTGATTGCTTTGGATTTTTGGTAGCTTAGATTTTTGGATCTGGACTGGACTGTTTTTTAATTTGGATTGCCCTTTTGGATTTGTTTGCTTTTTATGACATCTTACTTTTTCCTGGTAATGTAGCCAGCACGAAAGAGGAAATCCTCAACAGAAGCATCAGTATCTTCATTTATACCTGCTGGCACTGACATTTTATGTTCTCCTGCATCCTCTGTTCTTTGTGAAAGGATATTTTTCCAAGGCTGGAGAGGTTTTGTCCAAGAAGAGGAATTGTCTAAACCCTAACACACTTAAAAAAATTCATTTTCTCAATAAAAATCTATTGCAATCCTTCCTTCATCCACCCCAAACTGTGGTGTTTACTGCAGTTTACTTTATTACACTCCCTCCACCATAAGCACTGCACTCAACACAGTCACTTTTGTTGTTCATGCTGTCACTATCCAATTTGTTTTGGAATAATTAATTAACTGTGTGTGTGACAGTTGTCTCAAGTAAATGCAGACAGAGAAAGATACACGTTTTATTTCATACCCAGGCAATGGACAAATGTCTGCACAGATCTATTTATTATTGCAAATGAAAGGTTACAGAGACATCAACAATGAGAAGAAGATAAATAAATAAATAAAACATAGCGGGAGGGGGGCGGGCCATTGGTTCAGAATGAATTAATTTGCCTGCTATTTATTTGCACAGTAGCTAGGTGTCACTAGTGAGCAATAATGAATGAAGCTTCGAGTAATGAACCTTTGGTCGAACCAATGGGCTGCGAGGTCTCAGTGGTTCAGGAAGCCTCATCTTGCCATCACTACTTCAATATAATAGTTTTAATTAACAAAATGAAACTTCCAAAATCAAACAAGAACAAAACTCCAGGAATTCAGGGTTAACACACAACCATACATTGACGACGATCGACAAACACTCAGGGAAAACACAGGGCTTAAATACACATGGAATAATAGAATAATTAACAGAACACAGGTGATGAAACTGAACACAAACGAGGAGCGGGAAAACTTAACAGGACTAAACCAAAAACCACAAAGACAGGGGGAAACAAGATCTCAAAACATAACTAAACACATCAAAACGTGACAGTTGTTTGTTGTACCAATTGATGTGCAGCCTGTACATAGGCCTATCTGTTTATATCTCCAAAAATGTGTTTTAGGTTCATGCTCATTATTTTTTTTAAGTGTTAGCAACTTACACATACCTTATTTGCATTGCTGTAACATAAGTGAGTTTGATTCAGTCATAATTTTGACATGGATGAAAGCAAATAATTTATTTGACACATTACATTTATTTTTTAGGTAAAAAAAAGTGTGATCCAGTCTTAAAATTAAATGAAAGACAATAGGTGGGTTTCAGTCACGTGATTATGATGACGCGGGGAATTCAGATGGAGGGGAGGGAGTGAAGAGCGCAATGGACGAGATGGAGTCTACACATGCATTTTATTTAATATTAGGGAAATAGACAGTCATGCATGACAAAAAAAAAAATCTTTAACTTTTAGGAGGCAACGGTTTTTGTTGTTGTAATTTTGTGAATTACACTGCGCAAATCGGATGAAGAAGGGTTGGCTCTCCACAGAACATAAAATATTCATTTTATTTTATTTTTCGTGTTCGCATTTATGAGGGAAAAACAATGTTACAGACGTGACAGTACTCCGTTATGGACGCGAGCGCTCTGAAGCGGCACTAAAAGACTGCTTTAAAACGTCCACAAAGACCTTACACAGAAGACACAAAGCCTTTCTTTAAAGTGAATTTCGTTTTGTATTAATTGTATCTTAATTTTAATCAATGTTTTATCAACCACTTGCCTGGATTTTATAAAGAAGTAGGCTAAATAGCCTATAGCAGACAATTATAAATAATCACGACAAGGAGGACAATTCACTCATAAATGTACCGAGACTCAGCGTATATGGTAGCCTATTCACGGACCTGAAAAATATATCTATATTGAAATGTCTACATGTAAAACAGAACAATTCAAAACGAAAGAAAACAGACTGCTCTCTGCTTATGAAATTAAATGTGCATTTCTCTCTGGTGCACAAGCTACTGCGAAGATCGCGAGTCAGCATCGTCAACTTCATCTTGACTTTATTAATAAACAATTAAAATGTCATTGCTATTTGACATTCATAATCATTGCTTTTGCCGTTTCTTTGTGACAGCTTTTAGGTGCTTTATCGGCAGCGCCGCCACCCTTACATAAACGCGTCACCACCGCATCAAAAACATGATTGCGTGATGAAAACATGAAAAATACCACATAAACATAGCCTAATAACTGTTTAGAAAGAAAACACAAAAGCAATAGCCTATAATGCGCATACGTCCATCTCGCGAATGAACAGTCTTCTTCATGCCATCTTCACCATTAGCCGCTTCTCCACTGGCCAGCGCGAGCACAGAGGCTAAATCATACCTCACGGCACTCCTGTAAAAAATAAACCGCTATACAAATATATCAGACGCTGCCATATAGTTTTTATTAACAGACTTGGACACCACATGCGGCTACTGCCATGAACAGGTAATTTAGCCTACTTGCATATTTCATTTGTTAATGTCTCGCGGTCTGTGTATTTTTTGTTTGTTTTACAATAAAACTAAAAAGTCTGTTGTAACTTGTAACGTGAGCCTTACTGAACATGTACCGAGTAAAATATTACTGAAAATTGATTAGTAAAGCCTTACACTACTGCGTTACAGCAAAAAGTAATATGTTACTGTAATGCATTACTTTTGTAACGCGTTACTCCCAACACTGTACAGGATAAAAACTCCTCATGGTTTGATCGAAGTAACCATAAACGACGCCAAACATAGGCATTTTGAGTTTGTTATAGTGCTTCCTAAATATAGCAAATCACTTCCTGCCCTCCATCTGCATTTGCCATGGCACGACGTCATATGAAAACATGCTATTGAGTCTCTGTAATGCCGTTGCAAGATTCTAACTTTTGATCACAAAACATATCAGAATTTTAAAATTTATTTATAAAATGTATTTTATATTTTATATTTATAATATAATTATATGTATGTTATATCATTTATTTGTGCTTCCTTTTCAATGTAAAACATTTATTACAATGTTAAAAATAGCTGTGCTGCTTAATCACTTTTGATCAGTTCAATGCGTTCAACTATTAAAACAATTATAATACATTTTGTTTACGGACCCCCAGACTTTTTAGTTAAAAATGTTAATATTAAATGTAATATTAAATTTCTAATGTGTGTTATATAAATGTTTACATGTATTTTTTTGGTTATGGTTCCCTGTAAAAACCTCACTATTTAAAAATATATATATTTTAAAATTGCCCTTTGCATGTGTGTACAGAATTTTTTCGTGTCTCCATATGTGATATTTTCATACACAAAACAGTGTTCATTAGTAGCAGGTGTGTTTTGATTTCTCTCCATTTGCATGTGATTAATTTACATTCTGTTCATTCTGATCACTTCATTGTAAAATGTCGAGACTTGTGGTCCATCTGGCCACTGGAATATCACATAAGGTTATGATTTTTCTATTCATCCTCATTTCCAAAATATACAGCCAGATTATGCCATTCTTTGCAGGTGTTCAGTCTGGCCATCAACACTGTACAGACAGCATCAAGACGATAGAGCTTTTTAGGATCGATTGGGTAAACATCACTTTAAGGTAAACAGGATTTTCTTATTGGTTAATACAATTATAAATGTTTTAAAAACAATCATATACTGTAGGTCTACAAATAGAGCAGCATTTTAATGCAGATAATTGCTGGATTTATGATTATAGTTTGTACCTTTCTAATGCATAACTTGATACAGTATCTACATTTTTAAGTGTAACTTTTTAACATTCTTTAATGATTATTTAATAGCTTTTCTTTAAATTATTTGAACATGTACATCAGTTGTCAAACACATAACATAGAAAAAAGGTTAATTTGGCTTCTATATAACCCTAACAGTTTCTATTAGGCGCCTGACAGAACCCTTTAAGGTTCTAACATTTTCTTCTGAGTGCACTATAAGGCTGACTAACATATTGTTTTTATGTGTGTTTTTTATTATTTTGGAAGTGTAGTAAAAAAGAAAGCAATGGATGCTTTTAATACATCAGAAAGCAACAGCAACATCAACATCAACAACAAGACTGAGTCACCCTTCAATCTTTACACTGTTGGATGGATCCTCAACCTCATTGTTGTGCTTCCTGAAAACTCTTATGTGATCTGGCTCATCGTCACAGGAGCGGGAAATGGAGTCGCATCAGAGTTCTTCAGCCTCAATCTGTCCATTTGTGAGATTCTCCTCTGTCTCCAGTCTTTTTTGTATCTACTGAGCATCTTTTTCCAAGTCTCATTTTTGATGCGTTCTTCCTAACAGGCATTATGATGACTGGTCGTCCTCTGTTTCAGTGTCTGATCTGTGTTGAGCGTTACCTGGCAGTGATTCATCCTGTAACCTTTCTGAAGTACAAACCTCTCAGATATAGAGTGATCTGCTGCACTGCGGCCTGGATAATGATTGGTATCACCTGCGTGCTTATCGTTATTCAAATATTTGATATGTATGTGTTCATGTGTTATTGCTTGTGTCAGGCTCTGCTTACTTTGTCTGTTAAATTCTTCTGCTGTGTGGCTGTTCTCAGAGCTCTCAAGCAGTCAGGACCAGGAGAGAAAAGAAGACAGGAGGAAAACCACATGAAAAGAAAAGCGTTTAATACCATTGTAATGATTACGATGGCAATTCTTTTCATATATGCTGCATATTTAGTGGCAGGACTCATCTATGTTCTGACACTAGAGTTCATTCCAGTGCTCTTTTCTATTGGTCAATTCTCTTTTTTGCTGGGTGGTATGGTTCAGCCTCTCCTCTATCTCCACAGGACTGGGAAACTACCGTTTTGTAAAGCTCTGTAGTCCTGTCTACAGCCTTGGTATTTATGCGTGTTCACATTTTAGCTATGTATTTAATTGAAAGTTAATGTGTACAGTATCATTGCTTTCTCAATCAAAGAAATACACTCATATGTAGTTTGCTTGAGTAAACAAACCACAAAAGTGTCTCTGTGAAGGAATGTAATTTTATAAATAAAACATTAAAAATACAGTACTGTCACAGTCATCGCCTGCCCCAGTCTGTCTTCGTCTTCACTACACTTCCCAAAATCCTTCTTGTCTCCACAGCTGAACTCACTTAAATGTTTTTAAGTGATTATCTTCACTTAAATGTAGACTGACAATGTTGTTAAACTAAATTAAACTTCATGTGGTAATAATGAACTAAATTCATGAGAAAAATATGACTGAATCATCATTAGGTTATCAATAAAAGTAATTTTAAGGGTCAGACCTAGTTGAACTAGTTTGTTAACTCTTAAACAATTTAGGTAGAAGTTCAGTAAGAACAAATAGGTAGCATCTAATCATGTCAGTTAAAAAAATTGTAAAAACAAACAACTTTAAAATATAAAATATATTTTTAAGTATACTTGATGTAGTAAGTGTACTATTAAACTGATTAAACTGTGAAAGGTTATAGCACTTACATTTTGTTGTCCTGCTGTTAGTTTAACTGCTTCTATGGTTCTCATTTGTAAGTCGCTTTGGATAAAAGCGTCTGCTAAATGAATAAATGTAAATGTAAATTTACTAATATCAATGTACTAGTAGTATACTTGTAAGTATTTCAATACTGCTTGGGACTAAATTGGCCCAATTTTTAGTATTCAATGTATACGTTTAAGTGTACAGTAAGTGTACCCGTAGTAAACTTTAAGTGCACAACTAGTTCACAAGTACGTTTCTCAGTATAGCAGTAGTTTACTATTTTAATACTTGTAGCACAATTTTTTAGTTTAGAAAAGTACACTTTGTATACTCTCAGTAAACTACTATTTTAGTAGTTTTGAATTGCAAGTATTATAAGTTTTCTTTAAGTGAACAAAACATCATACTTATTAATTTACAAATAATATATCATTTTTGCACTTTAAGTATATAGGCTACTACTATGTTCCTATTTAGGTATTTATTTTGTATACTTTAACTCTTTCCATTTAAATATATATATTTTTTATTGCATCCTTTTTTATCAACACTTTTATGAGGGTAAGTTTCATAAAAAAGCAACATTGTAAACAAAAAGCTGAGAAAATCACATTTTTTGACAAAGACTACGTCCGTATACTGGATTTAGAACGATTATGAAAACATAGATGGAGTAGATTGAGTCCATCAACACCCCCACAGCTTCACAGTCATTTCCTCTTCATGGGTTCAGCAACGTTAGGCAGTTTTGAACTTATATGCTGTGTAATGTTAGATGATTGTGTTATTTTTCATTTCTGCCTCTTCTTCGCCTGTGTTTTGATCCGGAGATTTTGTACTCTTTCAGAAGATGAGTAATAGTGCCCCCCTACCGTATAAGTTGTTAGCCAGAAAATTCAGTCAATGGCTGGGAAAGAGTACAGCATATGAAGCAAATATCTGTTTTCTTTATAAACCAATATTTTAAAGTGATGACAGTTTATAAGACAGTGAGTAAAACTATGTGAACAAAGTATTTAATAGGCTATTCAATAAAAAGAGCAAACACAACTACAAGCCAAGTATACTTATAATTAAAAGTATAATTCAATATTTTATCTCGATCAAAAGATTTAGTACAAGTATAGGCCAAACTTACATTTTTCTGTCAGTACAAGTCAAGTATAGGCTACTTAAGTTTAATTATATTTCTGAGAAAAAGTAGACTGAAAGTATGTTTAGTTTAAAAGACGTATACTAATAGTGCACCTGAATAAACTTATTTTTTGTTAGAGGAGGCATTGATACCAGTACACTTTACCTTTCAATTAATAAAAAAATTATCAATATGTGAATAAATAGAAATAAATTATCTGTAAAGGACTATGGAACTTTACAAAAAGGTAGTTTTCCAGTCCTGTGGAGATAAAGAAGAGGCTGAACCAAACCACCCAGAACAAAAGAGACATGACCAGCAGTCCAGGCCATTAAAATATACTCATGTGTCAGAACAAAGATAAGTGCTGCCACTAAATATGCAGCATACGTGACAACCGTTGCCATTATAATCATAACAATGATATTAAATGCTCTTCTCTTTATGAGGTTGTCTTTCGCTTTATTTTTCCCTTTCTCTCCGGGCCCTGCCTGCTTGAGAGCTCTGAGAACAGCTAAACAGCAGAATAATTTAACAGACAGAGCAAGTAGAGCCTGAGACAAGGAAAAGCACATGAAGAAATAGAACTGATTTGGAATTACATGAACACCGGCAAACACACAGGCAATAACAATCACTAGCCAGATAGCATTGGAGCAAATCACTCTATATCTGAGAGCTTTGAACTTCAGAAAGGTGAAGGGACGCATGACTGCCAAGTAGCACTCAAAACAGATAAGACACTGAAACAGAGGACGACCAGTCATTGAAACACCTGACAGAAATTTCACAAAAGTATTGACACTTGGAAAAGTGTTGCTCAATAGAGACAAAAAAGACTGCAGACAGAGGAGCATCTCACAAACGGAAAGATTGAGGCTGAAGAACTCTGATGCGACTCCATTTCCCGCTCCTGTAACGATGAGCCAGATCACATAAGAGTTTTCAGGAAGCACAAAAATTAGGTTGAGGATCCATCCGGCAGTATAAAGATAGAAGGGTGACTCAATCTTGTTTGAGTCATTTGTTGTGATGTTGCTGGAAGAATATCTTTTTGACATGGCAGAAATATCCATTTGTTTTCTCTCTCTTTTTACCTGACGGCCAAAATAGTATAACAGAAAATGTCAATAAACATTCTCAAAAATAAAGGTTCTTCATTGCATCATATAAAAAAAAAAAATCTATTTCGCTAATACGTATGCCCTGCACAATAATGCATTACCTATTAATAATGCATTAATAAATGCATTATCTAACATTAACAATGAACAATGCATTGGTTACTGTATTTATTAATCTTTTGAATTATTATTATTAATACTTTTCAATTTAGTATTGCAATGTACCATATTAATAATCTTCAAAGCTGGATACCCTGCCACATAGCTTGTTATGTATATAACAAAGCCATATTTAATATGAAGTGGTAACCACAAGTGCAATTCATCACATTCTTACATTCCACCAACACCTGACAACCAGAACGTTTCCAAATCGCTATATATTTTTTTGACAGTATACCTTTCAGTTAATAATTAAAAAAACATCTTTTGTGTGGAATTTTCCCAATGAGCAGAACCAAGACAGATTGTTCTCGGTTTCTATTTTTGGTCCCACAATGGCAATAATTTAACAATCAGAAAGAAAACCTGTTTACCTTAAAGGGATTAACCTGTTTTCCCAGTTGATCCTAAACAGCTCTATCGTCAGATGCTTGATGCTTACCTGTACAGTGTTGATGTCACCAGACTGAACACCTACAAATAATGACATATTCTGGCCAATAAGAATGAATAAATAAATCATAACCAGAGATGTGATATGGTCAGATGGACAACATGAGTCTCATTTTAAATGAATGAACTAAATGAGTGTCACAGTAAATGAATCACATGCAAATACAGAGAAATGAAAATGCACCTGGTAATAATGGAAACTATTTTATCTAAAAAAAAGAAAGAAAAAAAGAACACTTAAGAAAAAAAAACACTACATATGCTTTGCATATGATACATAAAACAGTATGCATGAAAATAACACTCATGTCTACATCATCACTCAAAGGTGATTCCATATATATATATATATATATATATATATATATATATATATATATATATATATATATATATATATATATATATAATAATGATTATAATATCTCCCTGTGGTGAAAACCCACAACATTTTTTGGTCCAGAAGTTTGGTCTGGACTCGATCCATTGAGGATTAATTATAATCGTTTCAGAAATCGTCGGGCCAATCAAATTGCCAGGACGGGCTTTATACGATGATGGACAGATGATCTGCATTTACGTAATCATCACGTCATCAAACGTATTTCTTTCAAAAATGCTTTTCGTGTTTGCAAGTACTCTGCGAATCCTTAAATTATTTTTGCAACACCGGCAAAGATTGTTAACACTCATTATTTTTTAAATACTTTTTCCAGAGTGCGTGCAGTTATGTTCTGTCCGTCTATCCGTCGCTCAACTATCCGTCACTCAACATACGTCACTTACTGCGTTGCTCTGGGGTGCGTTTCCCAAAGCCAACTATGGTTGTAAGTTCTGTCATTACCAATAGAGTTCAATGGCACTTGCGACCATATTGGCAAATGATGCTTTTGGGAAACGCACTCCATATTGGTTGTAGGTCTATCCAATTGAGTGCAGAATTTTTTTTTCCTGGTTCGGTTAAGACACGCCTCATAATCAAAGCCCTATGGAGCAGTATCAGACTCACATTCTGACTAGAATATGAGTATGACGAAGTCAGGCTATAAGCCAACACCATTGCAGAGTATTTTCTCTTTAAAACTGCAGTGAACCAAATACAGTCTCAAAAACGTGGTTTGAAATTGCTGGATTATCTGACGTCAACTACCTTGTAACCAATTACTTCAGCGAGTGGATCTCTGAGCTGGTGTGAGTGAGTGGAGGCGGGGCTCATTTGCATATTCATAGAACCGTGTATACTAAATGAGGCAAGTGTGTAGCTCTTCAAGCTATTTTCAATATATATTGTAATTTGATTATATTATTTATTATATTATATAGATAGATAGATAGATAGATAGATAGATAGATAGATAGATAGATAGATAGATAGATAGATAGATAGATAGATAGATAGATAGATAGATAGATAGATAGATAGTAGATGCCTTTATTCATCCACACAAGGGAAATTCAGATGGCCAGCAGCATAGAGTGTGTGTAGTCTACCAACAAGCATTCTCACCGCAATACGCTCATAAAAACACAGATGATAACAGTTAAAAAGAAAGAATAAATAAATAATCACAGAATAAACTACTATTATTAGTAGTAAATAGATAAATAATTCACTTCAAACAGATGCATTATGCAGTCTTATGGCGGCCTGAACAAATGACCTGAACCTCTCAGTCCTGCAGCTCATGGAGAGGAGTTGGTCACTGCGGATGCTTTGCTGGGCAACCACAGTGTCATGCAGTGGGTGGCTCCTATTACGTAGGATGGATTTCATCATGCTCCTCATTCTGTCCTCCACCAAATCTCCTACAGCAGGGCTATTCAATTAGTTTCATTCGAGGGCCGCATTATCAAATCGAAAAGTAGAGGTGGGCCGGTGGGTTGGTTTGGGGGTTTATCTTATTTATTGAAACATAACAGTTTTAATAAATAAGTTAAAGTAAAAAAAAATGTGGTATTTACTTGGAAATGTGGTACCCAACAGTAGACTTGATCATTTACAGCTGTGTACAACTATTTTCCTTGGAACAAATACATTATTTATACAAACTTATAGCTGTTGGTGAGAAATAATAATTATTTTTTCTTATAATTGTTATGCTTAAATGAAAATATTCTGACAGTGAGACTTGTTAACCACAGGCTACTCACTCCCATGCACTGTATAAAGAAATGCCTAAACACAAGTTAAAAACTATACGCACCTTTACAAAGAAACTGACGTAATTTCATAACAAGCATTAATTATATATTCCTCTACCCACCTAATAAAACTAATGCAATATAAATACTATATCTACTATTATAGGCCTATATAATATTATAGTAATATATATATATATATATATATATATATATATATATATATATATATATATATATATATATATATATATATATATATATATATTTATTTATTTACTATATTTATTTATTACTACATATTATTCAATATAAATATTGTACATTTCTGCCCAACCATGGTAAATTAGTACATTCATGGTAAATGTTTGTAAGGGTGATTAGGGGATTTAAAGTCTTCTAATTTCGTTCATGCTCACAGTGTTTCTTCTGCTTTCCTCATCAGTCTTGTTGGGAATGTTGAGGCTGTTTCATCCGATTTAATACTAATTAAATCATCAAGTGATTGTTGGTAACAGAGAGATGTCTGTCGAATTGAAACACTTCACTGGTTGTCGCAACGCTGTTTAATAATAGTGTCCGGGAGTAAACGCAACTCCGTGCTGGGCCGTGCTGAAACAACTAGTGAAACAACTGAAAACATCGCTATTTGTTGTTATACTGTAGGCTACTGAACGAGTACCGCTTCAGATGATTCAGTAACGGAGCGGTCCGAATTAATCCGAATAGTTTTAGACCGTTATGCAAGCGTGTTTAGAATCGAACCAAATGAATGATTCATTCACGAATGAGTGGTAGCGTATCGCTGGTTCAGTCGACATAAATTCGGGACACATATAATATCTGCTGAAATATTTGCACGTAAAACGTTTCTCAGGTCAATCGGAGCGAGTATCAAACTGAATTAGCCGCACCGCCAGGAAAAGAGGAGGAGGGAGGTTGGTGCCGTCGGGGCCGGGCCGCATGAAGATGATTGGCGGGCCGCATTTGGCCCGCGGGCCGCCAATTGAATAGCCCTGTCCAGGGGCGTAGCAAGCTTTTCAAAAGTGTGGGGGATGGATGTGACATTTACATTTTGGCATTAACAGCTATTAATGACTAAAAGCTTAAATGGAACTTTGTTGTATATGCTGGGGCACAATTTATAAATGATTGTTCTTTCCCACTTGATTTTGTAAAACTATGTTGTGTGGACCTCTGTCCCTGTATGGGGGGTTCGGGGGCATGCTCCCCCGCAATTTTTTTTGTAAATTTTAAGGTTAAATGCTCAATCTGATGCACTTTGAGAGCTCAAAATTAAGAGCTTCAACCGGGTTCGACCCATGACCTGTGCTGTGCACATTGAACAAAGAAAAAGCATTGACTTGTACCTAAAGAGGGCTCAAACATCTTTTTAGTTATGATATAGAGTCTCAGTCTACATTACATTATCACTGGTGTTTTAGAATGCCAAACATTTATTATAATAGTATAAAGATTTATATAATTATTCCTATGATGGAAAATCCATATAGCCTATAAATGTATGCTGTATAAATGAAAATGAATATTTCAAAAGTATATTTTATATTACGCTATAGAATAGGAAAATTACAATACTTTTGTCCTAATTTCTTCACTTAAACCCTTGAGCTTTTATTTTGGAGAAAAGTGTGAGCAAAGTGCACACTTTTCTTTAAATCACGCAACACAAACAGAATGCCCAAGTTACTTAATTAAAGTCTTGTGCTGTTTAGTAGTCTAAAAAACGAAATATAATACCGAAAACACTCGACATGTCAACAAAACATAAACATTTAACATTTTCCCAGACACATATCAAGCTTATTTAAAAACATTGAAAGCATAAAGACTCATTCAAAGTACCTGGAAAAGGGAGATGTAAATAACCATAAGTTCCCGCCTCCTCAGCACGAGCTGACAGATAAATCTAACACACCAAGAGAGGCGGGACTTAAGGCAGAACAGCCAATCATCAGCCAGTCTTACTCAAAGCCGGTGTCATTTTTGAGAGGGAGGGGGAGAGGAGGCAGCCGCAGCGAGCGCACACATAGAGCGGCCAGAGAAACGACTGAACGAGAGCGACTGTAGTAAGGCGTTTGTGCAAAACTGCAGAAAAAGTGCGGGTGTTGAACCCTCTCACCGGGAAAAGTGTGGGTGTTAAAACCCCCACATCCCCCACGGGTGCGACGCCCCTGGCCCTGTCCTACAGAGTCTACCCTCCTCCCCAACACTGACACACACTTCCTAACCAATTTGTCAAGTCGGTTCCCCTCCCTGGCTGTCATACAGCTGCCCCAGCACACAACAGCGAAGAACACAGCACCGGCCACAACCGACTGATATAAAAGGTACAGGATCTCGAAAAAAGAGTCTGCTCTGACCTTTCCTGTATGCTGCATTTACATGTACTGACCAGTCCAGTTTATGGTCCAGGTGGACTCCCAGATATTTGTAATTCTGGACCACCTCAAGATGGTCTCCAGGGGTGGAGCAGGGTAGGAGGCAGTGGCAGAAGTCGAACAGCCACTGGTGGGGCAGGGAAGGAGACAGCAGCAGAGGTGGAACAGCCGCTAGGTGGTGCTGGGCAGTAGGCAGCCGCAGAAGTGGAAGAGCCGCTGGGTGGAGCAGGGAAGTAAACAGCGGCAGGGGTAGAAAAGCCACTGGGTGGTGCAGGGCAGTAGGCAGCAGCAGAGGTGGAACAGCCACTGGGTGGGGCAGGGCAGGAGACAGCAGCAGAGGTGGAACAGCCGCTAGGTGGTGATGGGCAGTAGGCAGCCGCAGAAGTGGAACAGCCGCTGGGCGGAGCAGAGCAGTAAACGGCAGCAGGGGTGGAACAGCCGCTGGGTGGAGCAGGGCAGTAGGCAGCAGCAGAGGTGGAACAGCCGCTGGGTGGAGCAGGGCAATAAGCAGCAGCAGAGGAGGAACAGCCACTGGGTGGGGCAGGGCAGGAGACAGCAGCAGAGGTGGAACAGCCGCTAGGTGGTGATGGGCAGTAGGCAGCCGCAGAAGTGGAACAGCCGCTGGGCGGAGCAGAGCAGTAAACAGCAGCAGGGGTGGAACAGCCGCTGGGTGGAGCAGGGCAGTAGGCAGCAGCAGAGGTGGAACAGCCGCTGGGTGGAGCAGGGCAATAAGCAGCAGCAGAGGAGGAACAGCCACTGGGTGGGGCAGGGCAGGAGACAGCAGAAGAGGTGGAACAGCCACTGGGAGGAGCAGGGCAGAAGATAGCAGGTAGACTGGAAGCAGTCCCTCAGAGCTTTGCTGGTCTCCGGGGTCCACCTCCTATAGGATCTGGTGGTTACAGGCAGTCTTATTACAAAAGGTCTGTAGGACGACCTGAGGTGGATCAAGTTGTGGTTGGACTTGCCGAGCGGGGGCAGAGCGCATACACTATAAGCATTTTCCACATTATGTAGCAGAGATCCAGAATGCTGCTGTGCCTCGTGTGACAGTTGACATACTGTGTAAAACCGCCCACAAATGAGCTAATGTCAACATGATTGTAATCTCCCGAAATGGCAATCAGCGCATCTGAGTGTTGTGACTGTATTCTTGCAACTGTGTCCTGAATGACGTCACACGCTACTGAGGGGTCTGTGTGCGTGGAATGTAAACAGTGATGGCGATGATGTGAGAAAACTCCCGTGGCACATAGTAAAGTCTTAAACTCACCGCTAGTGTAACACGCCTCGCGGCTAAAACTTCATGCAGATGAGCATGAAGAAGGTGCACCGCTCTAACATTTGGACCAGCGATCAGAAGACTAGACTCGCTCAAGAGACTGTGTGAACAACAAGGGGAAAGAATCAAGGACACACTTCTTTTTTCCCTTACATCAACAATGTCTCTTTAGTAACCTGGGTTACACCAGTACCTACACATCCCGGCAACAGATCTTTTCCTTAACAGTTATATGACTGGAGCGGCAGCATCTGTCGTTCACGAGCAGCACCGACAGATGGTGCCGCTCCAGTCATATAACTGTTAAGGATATAACTGTTAATATAACTGTATTATTATTGTAATATAATATAATTTTGGTGATCAAAGATGAGTTTTAAGGGATACAATTATTGCCTAGAGGGGGACTTTATTATCTTCATGACTTATAGTTGTATTTAGCAGATACTAGGCTGGGAAATACATTTTGCTAAGATGCAAGAAATCATGCATTTGAAATATGTAATACTCTTTGACCTGCCCAGCACGATGCTCACTTAGGGGGAATTAGGGGACTTTTGTTGGTCGCTAAAGACTTTTATTATGATGGACAAGGCCATAAGAGGGAAAGGGTGGCCATTTTGATTGTGGTGTGTGTGGTGATGTGGCATGCTTTTGGCTACTTAACTCCAGAGCTTTTAGTCCAAAAAGATGATCTTGAAAAAGAGTAATGGAGTATTAGACTTTTGAGCTGCTTTACATGTGGACGCACTAGTCTGGAATAGGGGTGGAACGGTACAGTATCGATCGACCGAAACGTACGGGCGTCACGGTTCGGTGCACGAATTTGCACGTAGAATACACGGTACAAAAACGAGGAGAGAGAGAGGAGAGAGAGGAGAGAGAGAGAGAGAGAGAGGAGAGAGAGAGAGAGGAGAGAGAGAGAGAGAGAGAGAGAGAGAGAGAGAGAGAGAGAGAGAGAGAGAGAGAGAGAGGAGAGAGAGAGAGAGAGGAGAGAGAGAGAGAGAGAGAGAGAGGAGAGAGAGAGAGAGAGAGAGAGAGAGAGAGAGAGAGAGGAGAGAGAGAGAGAGAGAGAGAGAGAGGAGAGAGAGAGAGAGAGGAGAGAGAGAGAGAGAGAGAGAGAGAGAGAGAGAGAGAGAGAGAGAGAGAGAGAGGAGAGAGAGAGAGAGAGAGAGAGAGAGAGAGAGAGAGAGGAGAGAAAAGAGAGAGAGAGAGAGAGGAGAGAGAGAGGAGAGAGAGAGAGAGAGAGAGAGAGAGAGAGAGAGAGAGAGAGAGAGAGGAGCGATGAACATTGTGTGTGTCTGCGCGCGCGTGTGCGAGAGAGAGGCGCGATGAACAGTCAGTGTGTCTCTGTGTGTGTGTGTGTGTGTGTGTGTGTGTGTGTGTGTGTGTTTGCGCGCGTGCGAGAGAGATCTCTCGTGCGCGATCCAACAGTGGAAACATACTCCGTCATTTTTTCATACAGGACATCATTAAAACTGCAAAGTGTTTACTGTTTACTTTTGTGTACACTTGCAATAAAACACAACATTGTGCTTTTGTCACACTCTAAACTCTTGTCAAACTGTAACCTACAAATGTTAACAAAAGTTTTTAAAGGTAGTATTATTTTTTACAGAAATCAATTATTTATAATTCGGATGAGAATAAAGTTAGGGTTAACTAAAAATGAAGGAAAACAAATATATTGATCTGAAAGAGCAAATTAATTTTAAATTCATTCAGGTACAATTACCAAACATATCTCAAGGTCTTTTCATCTTTTTAATAATTTAATTAATAAACTAATTATATAAAACTCCTGTCAGTGCACTACAAGTAAACTGGTTCTATGCCTTTATTAATAAAACTTATTTAAAAAATACAAGGCTTAAGACATTTATAAAAATGCCTTCTGCATTTTTGTTTTGCTTTTCACTCCATTGTACCGAAATCGTACCGAACCGTGACGTCTGAACCGAGGTATGAACCGAACCGTGACTTATGTGTACCGTTCCACCCCTAGTCTGGAATATATATTTTTCTCTGACTATCCTCTACGGATTATTTTTTCTTTCAGCTGTAGGACAACCTGTGTTTTTGTAGGGCCTGGAACCAGCATATCAGAAGAATCAGAAGAATCAGAAAGAGCTTTATTGCCAAGTGTGCTTGCACACACAATACATTTTCTTTGGTACTGAAGCTTCCAGTGCACATATACAGATACAAATACTGTACAACAAGAAACAGTAATACAAATTCTAAAAAATAAAATGATAAAAAAATAGGAAAAAATAAGACTATAAAATATAAGGCCAGAGTTGGGTTTAGTCAGAATAAACATTTACAGATTATGAACATATTTACAGTATTTTGAATAGTATGAATAAATATAAATATAAATATCACCTGAGTTTAGAAGATATTGCACTAAACAGTGGGAGTATTGCACGTACAGGCATATGCCTTGGGAGGTATGTTAACTGTTCAGAAGGGAAATGGCCTGTGGGAAGAAACTGTTCCTGTGCCTAGATGTTCTTGTGGCCAGTGATCCTAGTCTCCATCTTGACGGTAACAGTTCAACAGTTCAATAGTGGCATGTGTCCACTATTGGTCAAACAGCTCTGATCCATCATTACTACAATTTGCCTGAAAATTTTGGGTAAATGTGTAAGCTAGATTTATGCCTATTTTTTCACATCTTCATGGACACCACAATGATTTCCCTCGTGTGGTAATATATTTCCTTGTTATAATGTATGATTTGCAAAAATAAAAACTGCTGCATCTGTGTAGATTACATGAGCAAAGTGTATGCGTGTTGTGCACGCTATACATTATGGTCAAGCATGCGCCCTTAAAATAGCATAATGAACAATGCGCAACGCGCCACTGACTTTAGACTAATTTTTTTCTGGTCAGTGGCGCAATTGTTTTATAGAACAGCAAAATAGCATGAGGGAAAGTTTGCGCCGGAACACGCCTCCTCTTTGTGCTGAACCGCCCCGGGGAGCGCAAGTGTATTTCTTAGTTTACCAACGTGTGTCTGTGGAGGGAAAAGTCCGCTTTGCGCGGGTGCAAAATAGGAATGAAACATGCGTCAGTGTACAAAGTCAATTGCGCTGGGTGCAAGATAGATAAGACTCGTCACCGTTTTGGATGAGGCCGATGACGGTGGTGTCGTCTGCAAATTTCAGGAGCTTGACAGTGGGGTCTTTAGAAGTGCAGTCATTAGTGTACAGGGAGAAGAGCAGTGGGGAGAGAACGCACCCTTGGGGGGCGCCAGTGCTGAGGTGAGAGTCCTGGATGTGAGTTTCCCCAGTCTTGTATTGAAGGCCGAACTGAAGTCCACAAATAAGATCCTTGCATAAGTCCAAAGGTCTGTCGAGATGTTGCATGATATAATGCAGTCACATGTTCACTGCATCATCCACAGACCTGTTTGCTCTGTAAGCAAACTGAAAGGGATCCAGCAGGGGTCCAGTGATGTCCTTCAGGTGGGCCAACAGCAGTCTTTCAAACGACTTCATGACCACAGACGTGCGAGCGACAGGTCTGTAGTCATTAAGTCCAGTGATTTTGGGTTTTTTAGGGACCGGAATGATAGTGGAGTGTTTGAAGCAACAGGGAACTTCACACAGCTCCAATGATCTGTTGAAGATATGCGTTAAGACTGGGGCCAGTTGGTCAGCGCAGGTTTTTAGACAAGCAGATAAAATGCCGTCTGGGCCTGAGGCTTTCTTAGTCTTCTGTTTTTTGAAGACTTTGCTCACGTCCTCCACAGAGATCTTAAGCTCAGGTTGGATGGCAGGAGGGGGAGGAGAGCGGGTGCAGAAGGTGATGGTGGATGTGCAGAACGTGTGTGTGGTGTGACACTGGGCTTTTCAAACCTGCAATAGAAGGAATTTAAATCGTCAGCAAGTTGTTGATTGTCCACAGATCGGGGGGATGGTGACTTGTAGTTGGTGATGTTCCTCAGGCCTGCCCAGACTGATGCCAGGTCGTTGGCTAAAAACTGTTTTTTCAGCTTTTCAGAGTAGCTTTTTTTAGCAACTCTGATCTCCTATGTCAGTCTGTTTCTGGCCTGGTTGTACAATATTTTATCCCCACTTTTGTAAGCATCATCTTTGGCATGACGAAGCTGTTTGAGATTCCCAGTAAACCATGGTTTATCATTAGTAAATGATAAGAATGTCCTGGTAGGAATGCATGTATCCTCACTGAAACTGATATATGATGTTACAGTATCTGTGAGCTCATCCAGATCGGTGGTAGCAGCTTCAAAAACAGTCCAATCAATGCAATCAAAGCAGGCCTGTAGATTCTGCTCTGCTTCATTACTCCATCTTTTTACAGTCCTTTTTACAGGTTCTGCCTGTTAGGTCAGTATAAGATGATCCAAACAGTGATCAGATAGCCCCAAAGCTGCCCGTGGGACGGAGTGATACGCATTCTTTATTGTGGTGTAACAGTGGTCAAGTATATTACTGTCTCTGGTGGGACATGTAACGTGCTGTCTGTATTTTGGCAGTTCACAAGAGAGATTTGCTTTGTTAAAATCCCCAAGAATGATTAAAAGAGAGTCTGGGTACCTTTGTTCCGATTCAGCTATCTGTTCAGCCAGCTGTTGTAGCGCCGCGCTCACACACGCGTCTGGAGGGATGTACACATTCACAAGAATGAACGAGGAAAATTCCTAAGGCGAGTAGAAGGGTTTACAATTTATGAAGTGGGCCTCTAAATTAGGAGAGCACATCTTCTTCAGTATTGTTACATCTGAACACCAACTTTCGTTAATGTAAAAACACAATCCACCACCTCTCGTTTTCCCCGATAGCTCCGCGATGCGATCCGCTCGGAACAGCTGGAAGCCCGGCAGATGTATTGCGTTGTCCGGTATGGCTTCACTCAGCCAGGTTTCAGTGAAGCATAGAGCAGCAGAGTTTAAAAAATCCTTGTTAGTGCGGGTGAGGAGAAGAAGTTCGTCCGTTTTGTTAGGAAGGGATCGGAGATTCGCAAGATGAATACTTGCGAATCTCCTATTCGTGGAGTTTAACCAGCACGCCGGCTCGCTAACCTCGTTTGCGTCTGACCGCGCGTTTGAACAACACCGCTGCCCCTCCAACGAAAATGTCCAGCAAAACGTCCGAATAGTCAGAAGCTGTAGAAAAGTTTTCTGGTGTGTGTTTCCTAATGTCCAGTAGTTCATCTTTGGTGAAACTGATTGTAAAAGAATGACTAAACACAGAACAAACTAACAAAAACAACACAATAGCTGTAGAGCGCCACTGCGGCGCCTACTTTTTCTCTTTTTGGGGACATTTGATTTTTTGTTTCATCTGGACTTTCGGTTTTCTGACTGCCCAAGGCAGAAAAAGGATTGATTCATCAGACTGATAAGTATTTTTTTTGTGTGTTATTACTTTTTATTTCTGTAAACTAATGGACTGATGTGAGGCCAATTAGCCTCTTCATGGACTTCCATGATTGGGACTATTTTGTTGGAGTGTATAAAAGGTTAAACAGTTTGTGTTTTGTTTTGTATTACTTTCTAGCAAATGAGTAAATGGGAACCATGCAACCAAATTCTCCCTGTGATAATGATTAGACACTTTCATGAAGAGTTGTAATTGTTATAACAGTAAATATAGCACAACACGGGTGTATGTGTGCGTATGAAGTAACTTCTACACTGCATCAGCTGCTGACGCTATGGGGACACGTTCTCGAGGAACCCGGTGTCTGAGGCACATGTACAAACACACACTACCAGTGCAATGGCTTTGCAAGGTGCGCTCCAGCATATAAGAATGGCGCCTGAGAACACGTCAGCAGCGAAGGTAAGCAGATAATTCAAGTGCTGCGTTCCTGTGTGTCTGCGTTTCTTAACGTCTGACGATAGTCACGAGCTGTCTGTTATTTGTATTGGGAGCAGAAAGAGCTCGTTTAGCCCTTGAGGGGGCTGGATGCATTCATTGTGATAATTTCTCACTGAGAAAACTCAAAAAAAAACAGTTCTGAGAGTTCTAGAACTCATGTGTCGACCACCTGAGTTCACGCACGCTATCAATTTACAATAAATGCCTACTTTGAAAGGCTATGCGTTCGGCTCTAAGCAAACGCTACTGTACGTGTAAAAAAAAATCAACTATATTTATATCAACTATATCAGAGTGTTACACTAAGTGCAAACAGCCCGCTTTTATGGCAGAGGCTATTTACACTAACTCCGTCTGACGTCTGGTTGGGCCAGACAAAATCTGGCCACAAATCGACCCGAGTTCGAAACCGCCTTAAACCGAACTTGCTCTACTCCCTTTTCTAACTCCCTAAGTGTCTAACGTGGGTGTCACGAATCAAGCCTCTGTGGTTCCTCCCACTCGCCACCAGAGGGCTTCCTCCACTGAATATTGACTTAATCTCCATTTCCATTTAAACTCCATTTCCCATGACCCCGTGCCTGGCACTGATTACCTGCACACCTGCCGCTTATCATCTGGAAAAGATTTTCAGTCACTCTATCAATGCGTCTTGTTCTGCCCAGGCAAATTCTGACATTTCTGAGCGTTTTCCCTGGTACTACTGTTTTCTCGTTTCTGAACCTGGACTGCTTTCATTGGGTCGACCCTCTCCTGCATGCCCTTATAATTCTGCCTTGTTTGCCCAGATATTCTCTAAATTGTTTTGCTGCCGGCCTTTTGACTACATTGCTGTACTGTCTTGGATATCTCTATTGCTGGTGTTTGACCCTTGCCTGTTTGTACCACTCTTACTGCTGTTATTAAAACTGCACATGGATCCCAACTCCGCTGCCTCTTAGATACAGTGGGTTTAATAATAAGATGTTTTTTTGGTTAGGGGTAGGTGTAGGGAGGGCTTTATTGTCCCAAGAAGGCAGCATCCATTTATTAATTTGAATACATATAATCATTTACACTGTTATTTTAATGTATTGTACAACCAAACTGAGGCGCAAATAGTATCTGCCACTAGTTATAAGTATAAATAGCATCAAACTAATATTTACACTTATTGCAAAGAAAATACTACTATTTTTACATAGTGTAAATAATCTATTGCTATTTTAACTTAGTGTAAATAACATATTGCTAAGAAAATACTGCTATTTTTACTGTGTAAAAATAATCTATTGCTATTTAAACTAAGTGTAAGTTTAGTATAAGATACAGTGGTGTGTTTAAACAGCCCGTTCTCACCCCAAGGCGTCATCTAACTGACGCCTTGGGAATCATTTTGACCATGCTTCAATATCCGACGCTTTAGGCACCCTTTAGCGTCAGTTAGATGACGCGATCCTAAGGCGTCATCTAACTGACGCTTTACCCTTAGCGTCAGTTAGATGACGCCCTCCTACCCAGACCTAAACCTACCCACGTCATTTAACTGACGCTAAAGGTAAAGCGTCAGTTAGATGACGCCTTAGGATCGCGTCAACTAACTGACGCTAAAGGGTACCTAAAGCGTCGGATATTGAAGCATGGTCAAAATTGTCAGTTAGATGACGCCTTGGGGTGAGAACGCGTTGGTTTAAACCATAAGAATAAAGAGATGGAGACAGCATAAATGTATTTACACACT
This sequence comes from Chrosomus eos, assembly GCA_036326025.1. Lineage (NCBI taxonomy): Eukaryota > Metazoa > Chordata > Actinopteri > Cypriniformes > Leuciscidae > Chrosomus > Chrosomus eos. The sequence goes on from CM070834.1 coordinate 10,854,344, forward strand.
TACAATGATAAGATGCATTAATTTACATGCATGTTTACCTCAAAGCCCCAATAAAGGAGCAGCCTTAACTGTTATTGTGTTTCAATTATATTTATAAATAAATATTAATAATTTTTTAAGACTTTTTTTTATATCATTTTAAAATGTTGCTTAAAACTTCTATGTATCTACTGGGTTACTTCGCACGGAACAATTGTGGATATAATTTAAATGGTATGTGAATCTCTGAGACTTGAGAACATGCAAATAAAGTCCCTCTCGATTACATATACAGGTAAATTGGTTTAAAACAACACAACATTATTATTTTTATTTACATAAAAGGCTAGAATGAAACCTGCATTGTTGTGGGCACTGTCAATTGTTATTGGAGGTTTATTGTTATTGAGCAACTTGAACAGTGTTGTCAAGGTGCTTAACAATGATGAATAGTGTGATACTGATAAACAGCCAATTAATAAACAGGCATAGGCCTATATGACTTGACAAATGTGTTGTGGTATGGCATTCGCTATGTTAAAGGAGTAGTTCACTTTTAAAAAAAACTTTTGCTGATAATTTACTCACCCCCATGTCATCCAAGATGTCCACGTCTTTCTTTCTTCAGTCGAAAAAAAATTAAGGTTTTTGATGAAAACATTCCAGGATTTTCTCCATATAATGGACTTCATTGGGAGCCAAACGGTTCAAGGTCCAAAAGACAGTTTCAGTGCAGCTTCAAAGGACTTTAAACGACTCCAGACGATGAATAAGGGTCTTATCTAGGACCCTTCGAGTCATGACTCGAAAAAAGATTTGTTAATTTTGATGATCGAGTTCGAACAGGACAGTCACAAACGCTCATCACAGAACAGAGCAAGGCGAGCATTTGTGCTTATAAAACTTAAACTTTGTTATTTATTTTTTAAATGACCGATCGTTTCGCTAGATAAGACCCTTATTCATCGTCTGGTATCGTTTAAAGCCATTTGAAGCTGCAATGAAACTGTCTTTTGGACCTTAAACCTTTTGGCTCCCAATGAAGTCCATTATATGGAGAAAATCCTGGAATGTTTTTATCAAAAACCTTAATTTCTTTTCGACTGAAGAAAGAAAGACGTGGACATCTTGGATGACATGGGGGTGAGTAAATTATCAGCAAAAGATTTTTTAAAAGTGAACTACTCCTTTAAGGTACTTTAAACAATCACATACATTTAAAACCGTTTTGTGGAGTAACTAAAAGTAGCAACACTAAAACTTAACTTTCGTATAGTAAGCAGCAACACATTTTTTCTTCAAAATAGCAGGGTACATCTTATCCAGTAAAATGAGCACTCAAAGTATGAATAGCTACAGTGTTGTTTTTTTATCACCCTATAAATCTCTCCCAGTATTGCATTTGCAAGTCTGACTGATTGTAGCCTATGCGAATTTATTCATTTGGATGATTTATTCACATAAAGATTAGTGAAAAAAAGTCAATTTAATTTATGTTATTTTATTTGTAATAGCCTAAATAAAGGCCCATCTTTCAAATTATTTAACAAAATTTGACCAATAAATGTTTTGACGCTGCTTAATGTGGAGTGACATCCCTCATCTGTCTCATTTCAAACAACAGCATGGAGCGCGAGCGATCATTTTTGCTTCCGCTTTCCTGCTAATTGCAATAAACATGAATGAGCATCAGAGGGTGTGTTGATAGATCGCTGTAATACAACTTAATGAACTGTGTGATCGCTCAGGCAATCACACAAAAAATGTTTCAATCTCGGAAAGACATTAATAAAAGAGCGTGTGAAAGTCATGTCACCCATTAGAAGTCATTCAGTAGTAGCTTGTTAGTTCGCTAGAAAAAAAACAACTTTAGAAAAAAGCATACCGTTAACCTAAAATCATAAATATATTGTTAAATATATGCATTATACATTATAAATGAATTACATAGACTATGTTTTTTTCTTCTGTTATTCATTTAATTTTTTAATGAATGTTTAAATAAATCTAATAATTCTGTAAATAAAAACGTGCATAAAATTTCTAAGTCAGAAATATCAGAACGACTCAAATTGATAAATCATGTCTAATCTATAAATAAAAATGTCTGTTTATTACTGTTTTATCACACTTTTATTATTTGTATTATTACAATTTATATGTAAACCTACTGCTCGATCCCAATCAGAGTACACTGTAAAAAAAGTTAACTCATTATTTTGAGTTATCTTTTTGCATGGGTTTTTTTTAGTTTAACTAACTTATTTCGATAAGTTGAGGACAAGAAAACTTAAAATTTCTTGTTGTCTGGACAATCTAGTTAAAAAAATAAGTTGAAATAACTAAATTGCTAAAATATTTTTTACAGTGTAGTATTAATAAAACATAGAAACAACTGGATAAAGGGATTTTTTGTCTGGCTGTCCCCAGGCTAACTTTCAATTTAATGCTGCTGGAAGGGCAGTTTTCCCACCCGACGGATAAAGAGAAAAGGCTGCACCAAACCGCCCAATAAATAGCTAGAATACGATATAGATGCAACTATACCAACATCACTAACTGGATTTAAATAAATGAGCAAGTGAATAATGTTAGGAGCATGTATGATAACCATGGTCACAGTAATTATTAAAATGACATTAAATGCTCTTCTCTTCATGTGGTTTTCCTCCTCTCTCTCTCCCCCTCTGTCTCCTGGTCCTGACTGCTTCAGAGCTCTGAGAACAGCCAAACAGCAGAACAACTGGATGGAGAGGAAGAATATGACCTGTGCCAGGAAAAAACTAAATAAGAAATCAAAGAGCATAAAAAACATAGCCAAAAAATTGACCCCACAAAAAGCAAAAATTACAGTCCAGGCAATAACAGAGCAGATCACTCTATATCTGAGAGGTTTGTACTTCAGAAAGGTTACAGGATAAACCACTGCCAGGTAACGCTCAACACAGATCAGACACTGAAACAGAGCACGACCAGTGATGCTTAGTCCTTGTCCAAAAAATTCAACAAGGGACAGTACCAACAAATGTGAGAAAAAAGGAAAGGCAGAGGCCAGATAGAACAATATCTCATAGACAGAAAGATTGAGACTGAAGAATTCTGCTGAAAGTCCATTGCCAGTTCCTGTTACTATAAGCCATATCACATATGAGTTGGTAGGAAGACCCAACACAATGGTGATGATACCTATAATCATATCAAAATCAATTTCCACTCCACTATCATTGAAAAAGTCGTGATCAGAAAAGTTTGATCCATCAGTGGGGAAGATCTCACTGGAGATGTTCATCTCTTCACTGTGTGACACAACTGTGGAGAGACACAAGTGTTAGATCACCAGAACACTTTAATAATTTTTTTTTAGAACACCAGATTAAATTAAATTCACATTTTCAGTTTTCAGTAGCAGAAACTTTCAAAATGCTACACTAGATATGAAATGACTCTGAATTGCAATGCACTGTATTGTTGTCTTTTAAACAAGCAGTAAAAATCAGCATTTTACCTCTGTCCTGTTGTCTACAGTGATTAAAAAATAAATCAGAAAAAAGATCTGCGAGGGTTAAGATGTAGTTATAAATTTGACTTCCCAGTCGATTTGTTCCACAGAGGATACAACATATTCTTATGGAGAACTGAATTCAAATTCATGCATCATATTTGCTTATTTAAGACAGTGTTTTTTTTTAAGAGTGTTACCTACACAGGATGAGACAAGAGTATTAAAGCAGCAATACAGAAGTTAGTCAGTGTAAACACAAGTCAGGGATGTGAAATGGTATATCAGACTGTGCTTTAGTAAAATAGGGAATTCTATACATGGATTAGACACAATTTGTAAAACAAAATAACCCGCCAACCTCTTTTCCACCACAGTGAATGAGCATAATAGGTCTTCTGAAGCGAAGAAATTTGTTTTTGTTAGAAAAATATTCATATTTATAACTATATGGTTATAAAGCTTTCCATTGATATATGGTTTGTTAGGATATGTCAATATTTGGCCGAGATACAACCTTTTGAAAATCTGCAATCTGATGGGGCAAAAAATCTAAATATTGAGAAAATCGCCTTTTAAAGTTGTCCAAATGAAGTCCAGCTACGCATATTACTAATGAAGGGAAATAAATAAAATTTACACCATTGATTTACCACAACTAAACCTTTATTCACACAAAAAATCTCATTAAAATAGCATTATTTGTAATGCGATCTGGTCAAACCCATCGGCTGTCGCGCTGCACGGTTTCAGTATAAGGTCTAAGAATAGATCGAATGTCAGTTTTTTGTCAAAATTGGGTTTTCATAAAATTATTATTCTATAACATCTTGTCTATCCTCTTTGAATATATCTTGGGAAAATTTACAAGTTTAGTGCAGAAAAATTGCGATTTATAGTGGCAAGCTGAAAAGACTGTCTTACTTTCTCTTTAAGAACAAGCACAGAGAGAGAGAAAAAATCGACATTTTAATCAATGAAAGAAATAAAAACAGATTTGGGAAACAGATTATCAAAACCTGTAATAGGCTATGTCAAATTTCACCATGTGGTGGCTTTTCCCAGATCGCATCACATTTCACCAGGAACATATAAAATTGAAGAGATCCACACAACACACATTGATCGAATTCGTCGTCTTCCAGGGCATATTATTTGCCAAGCCGGTCTCTGGACATTCTGTATCATCTTCCCAATCATTTGCGAAAAAATAATTTACTATGTTCGTTACATTATTGCTGTCATTAAAGTTTAAATTGAGCAAACGCGCTATCTCAGAATCCATGGCTTGCACCGTAACCATTGCGGATTGTGTACACTGTGCACGCGAAGAAGTCGCCAGCCAATGAGAGGCGCTGTAGCAGGCCGTTGCTAGGAAGAAAACGTTTTTTTTTTTACACGAGAAAGTTTTGTTTTAACGCTCTCTATTGGCTTACTGCTCTAATGACGTTGTGGAGAGTTATGAAACCGAAAGCTGGAAATCTAAGCTTGACAACGATACCAAACTTAGCAGCGAGCGAGTTTTTTTAGGCGTGTTTTCTGACTTTTTTTGCCCGATTTTGCTGCATCCACTCACAAAAATATTTTTTATATATATTTACGGTAGGAAATTTACAAAATATCTTAATGGAACATGATCTTTACTGAATATACTAATGATTTTGGCATAAAAGAAAAATCGATCATTTTGACCCATACAATGTATTGTTGGCTGTTGCTAAAAATATACCCGTGCGACTTACGACTGGTTTTGTGGTCCAGGGTCACATATATATATATATATATATATATATATATATATATATATATATATATATATATATATATATATATATAATTGTCACAGGTCGGGAGGGTCGACTGGGTCTACCCCCTCCCTTTAGAATGTACCACTGAGGAGCAGACCAGAAACCAGGCGGACAAGGAAAGTAAAATGTAACAGGCTTTATTGATTAAAAGAATTTGTATATCCTAATTAAAATTCCTCCTTCCTCCCCAGCATCCAGTGGCCGCCGGGACGTCGGCTGGACGACAGGCGGGGACTGGGTCCACTCAACCCCCTCGGACTCTTCGGGTGCCGAGGTTCTCGGCAATGGAGGGAACGCGGACCTGACCAGCAGGTAAGTGCTCTAAGCACGGCTTTCCTTCTCGGACTCTGAGCGGACTGTACTCTTCTCGACCTCCCAAGTACAGAAGTTTACAGCGGTGAAGAGGAGCGTCGACTGGACAGCCGGTAGGTACTCCTGGTACGGTAGGTTCTTTCCTATGCAGGGGATGCAGAAAGCTTACGGCTGTGAAAGGGGCGTCGACTAGACAGCAGGTGGGTACTTCGAGCACGGTTGGTCCCTTCCTATACAGGGGGTGCAGGAAACTTAGGGCTGTGAAGGGGCGTCAACTAGACAGCAGGTAGGTACTTCGAGTCCGGTTGGTTCTTTCCTATACAGGGGATGCAGAAAGCTCACGGCTGCGAAAGGGGCGTCGACTAGACAGCAGGTGGGTACTTCGAGTACGGTTGGTTCTTTCCTATACAGGGGATGCAGGAAACTTAGGGCTGTGAAAGGGGCGTCGACTAGACAGCAGGTAGGTACTTCGAGTCCGGTTGGTTCTTTCCTATACAGGGGATGCAGAAAGCTCACGGCTGTGAAAGGGGCGTCGACTAGACAGCAGGTAGGTACTTCGAGTCCGGTTGGTTCTTTCCTATACAGGGGATGCGGAAGCTCACGGCTGTGAAAGGGGCGTCGACTAGACAGCAGGTGGGTACTTCGAGTACGGTTGGTCCTTTCCTATACAGGGGATGCGGAAGCTCACGGCTGTGAAAGGGGCGTCGACTAGACAGCAGGTGGTACTTCGAGTACGGTTGGTTCTTTCCTATACAGGGGATGCAGGAAACTTAGGGCTGTGAAAGGGGCGTCGACTAGACAGCAGGTAGTACTTCGAGTCCGGTTGGTTCTTTCCTATACAGGGGATGCAGAAAGCTCACGGCTGTGAAAGGGGCGTCGACTAGACAGCAGGTAGTACTTCGAGTCCGGTTGGTTCTTTCCTATACAGGGGATGCAGAAAGCTCACGGCTGTGAAAGGGGCGTCGACTAGACAGCAGGTAGGTACTTCGAGTCCGGTTGGTTCTTTCCTATACAGGGGATGCAGGAAGCTCACGGCTGTGAAAGGGGCGTCGACTAGACAGCAGGTAGGTACTTCGAGTCCGGTTGGTTCTTTCCTATACAGGGGATGCAGAAAGCTCACGGCTGTGAAAGGGGCGTCGACTAGACAGCAGGTAGGTACTTCGAGTCCGGTTGGTTCTTTCCTATACAGGGGATGCAGAAAGCTCACGGCTGTGAAAGGGGCGTCGACTAGACAGCAGGTAGGTACTTCGAGTCCGGTTGGTTCTTTCCTATACAGGGGATGCAGAAAGCTCACGGCTGTGAAAGGGGCGTCGACTAGACAGCAGGTAGGGTACTTCGAGTCCGGTTGGTTCTTTCCTATACAGGGGATGCAGAAAGCTCACGGCTGTGAAAGGGGGTCGACTAGACGCAGGTGGTACTTCGAGTACGGTTGGTCCTTTCCTATACAGGGGATGCGGAAGCTTACGACAGTGTTGATAACACAGAATGCACATGGCGTTCGATGGAGGACACTCAGAACAGCAGATCACTGGACTTCCTCCGTTCTCCAGACAACATCAATGATGAATCAGAACATCGCAAGCTTTAAATTCCACCGTCGCTTAGTCTCTTCTTCAGCGGCTCCAAACTGCAACACAGGGCAAGGCCGATGGGCACGTGACAGAATTCAGAATTCGACAGAATTCATGCAGTAGCTTCACTTCAAACACACACGGTGGGCACAGCATCAACTCACGTCACTCTCAACCACTCTGTGAAATATAAGGCCACAGCCCACCTCCTTGTTCTGAACAGCAGGGACAGTAAGACGGAAGAATATATAGCGATCTCACTCGTGCATCATAACAGCTGTCTTCTCATTACGGTGTCTAGACTCCGGTTCCTAGATCGCTTCTCTTCATATACAGTGTCTTGGTGTATAAATCACGTATCATACGGCCAGTAAAAGGTTTGCACTTATCTCTACCCAGGCAGGGGACTTGATGTTTCCAAGGCAACTTCTCCTCTGCTTCTCTGTTCCACTCCACCCAATCTTTCGTAGCGGATTCCCTTCCGCGGATCGATCTCACCAGTCAATTTTGTCCCACAGAGACTCTCAGCCTTCCTCGACGGAACAAGGTCAGGACACAGCACCCGAAACCGAACACAGAACACTGCACTGAACTACACTCTTGGTCTCCCAAAGTTTGGTCTTTATCTGTTTCAAGCCGCTGTGTGTCCCAATCACCAAACAGCCCCTTGATGCGCCGCACCTGCTGTCACTCTGTCATCAGCGGCTGCTGTTGCCATGGTAGCGACGCATATCAGGCTGACTGGGTGTTGCGTCGAGAGCGCTCCGGGCGGAAACATTCCTCCGTGGAATATATAATTCCGCTGCTGGTTCGTCACCTTGTGACATACTCCCCCGCCAATCCGTTCTAGTCCCGAGAACGGGTTCCGCTCTCCCAGTCTCCATACCTCACCGGGGGTCGACCTCGGTTCTCCCTCTGGGACCGCCTCGGCGGAGACTCGGGTCTCACCGGTCCCGGTGCTGGGCCCAAGCCCCTGGGGACCACTCCCCATCCTACCAGTAACGGTCCTGGTGCTGCCACAACCGGGGGGGCTTCCTCTCTGGGATTTGGGTAGTTCGGGCAAGGGCGAATCAGATTCCGGTGGAGCACCCGTTCTGGGCCCGCTCTCCCCTCGGGTCGGATAGCATACACGGGTTGATCTGGACGTGGTTGTCGTAAGACCACATAGGGCCGAGGCTCCCACCGATCGCTCAGCTTACCCTTCCCTTGGCGACGATTATCCCTCACCAAGACTCTCTCTCCTGGGAGCAGTGGGGCTTCCCGAGCTGTTCGGTCATACAGTCTCTTGCTCTTTGCCCCCGCCTGGTTAATCCGGTCCGAGACCCGGCCATACGCCCAGTGGAGTCGCTGGTGGTGCCTCGCCACCCAGTCTGACAAGCTCCCTTCCTTCCCTTGGGTAGCAGCCCCCGTTACTAAGTCGGCTGGTAGCCGCACGTGTCTTCCAAACATCAGATATGTTGGAGCATACCCAGTGGTGCTATGCACGCTGTTGTTATACGCTTGGATCAGTGCCGGAAGCGTATCTGCCCAATGGCCCTGCTGATCCATCTCCAACGTTCCCAATAGGCCCAGCAATGTTTGGTTAAACCTCTCGCATCCTCCATTCCCTTGGGGGTGGTACGGTGTCGTGTGGGTCTTCCTACCCCCGTACAGCTGGCACAACTCATGGACCACCCTGGACTCAAAGTTCGGCCCCTGGTCTGAGTGGAATATTTCAGGGCACCCAAAAGGCTGAATCACAGCCCTCCACAAGGCATTTGCGGTGGTGGTAGCAGTTTGGTCCAAGGTGGGAATGGCCCAGGCATATTTGGTGAATAGGTCTGTCACCACCAAGATGTTCTGAATCCGGTCCACCGGCCTTCCCAGCGTCAGATAGTCCATGGCGACCATGTGCATGGGAGCCTTTGCCTGAATCGGGACCAATGGGGCTCGGATCTCCTTCCTGGTCTTAAACAGGGTGCACCGGGGGCATCCCTGAAGGTAGGCCTTGGTAATCCTCTCCATCCCAGGCCAATTTAACTGGCGTCGCAATAGCGAGATCGTCTTCTCCAGGCCCTGATGGCCCAACTGGGTGTGATAGGCCTGTAGCAGGGACCGATGTTGCCCCTCCGGAACTACTGTTTGCCAGATCTTCTCGCCCAGGTTAGGGTCCTGGATGGAGCGACAGAGCACCCCCTCCCTCAAAGCCAACCTTTCCCATTGTCCTAGCAACCCTCGGACTGCCTGAGTCTGAGCCCGGCGTTCTCTGGCCTCTGGCCATTTCCCAGTCTGGACCCACTCTCGTACCGTCCGCAACCCTTCATCCTCCGCTTGTCTCGACCTCCAACACTGTGGGTCCCAGCCTCACCCATTGGGGGCCTCTTCCTGCGATGATCCAGGCGCTTCCACGATCCCCACCATTGCTCCTTCCTCCTCCTCGGAGCTAGAGTTGGGCCCCTGAACTACTGGACCTGCCACCGGAAACCTCGACAGCACATCAGCATTCGTATGCTCTTTCCCTGGCCGATACTTCAGCTGGTAGTCGAAATTCGCCAGTTGTGCCACCCATCTCTGTTCGACAGCCCCCAGCCTTGCCGTCTGAAGATGTACCAGAGGGTTGTTGTCCGTTACCACCAGAACCTTGGTCCCCCACAGGTAGTCCTTGAACTTTTCGCTCATTGCCCACTTCATGGCCAACAACTCAAGTTTGAAGGAACTATAGTTAGCATCGTTCCTCTCTGCCGGGTGTAAGCTTCGGCTGGCGTATGCAATCACCCTCTCCTTCCCCTGCTGTTTTTGGGCTAGCACGGCACCCAGGCCGAGATGGCTGGCATCAGTGTACAAGATGAAAGGCTGGGAGAAGTCTGCATAGGCCAGAATCGGGGCCTGTAGTAGTTCCTGTTTAAGCCTCCGGAATGCAGCCTCACATGCCTGGTCCCACTGAACCACGGGAGATCCCCGGCCCCTCAAACGTCCCGTGCCCCCGAGCAGCTGGTTAATGGGCTTGGCGATTTTGGAGAAGTCCTGAATGAACCGCCGGTAATATCCGACAAAACCCAGGAAGGATCTGACCTGTCGCACAGTCTTCGGCGCCTCCCACCCTTGCACAGCCGACACCTTCTCTGGGTCCACAGCGATCCCAGCTGCACTCACCACGTGGCCCAGAAACTTCACCTCTTTCTGGAAAAGCTGACACTTGTCAGGTTGCAGCTTTAGCCCGTATTTGTCCAGGGCGCGGAAAGCTTGCTCCAGATGTTGGAGGTGAGTCTCAAAGTCCGGCGAATAGACAATGACGTCATCGAGGTAGACCAGCGTGGTTTCCGTCAACTGACCTCCCAGGCACCGCTGCATAAGCCGCTGGAACGTGGCTGGGGCGTTGCAAAGGCCAAACGGCATCCGTTCCCACTCGTATAGCCCGAAAGGGGTCGTGAAGGCTGTCTTCTCCCTGTCCCGCTCGTCCACCTGTACCTGCCAGTACCCACTGGCCAAGTCGAGAGTAGAATACCATGCAGACTGTGTAAGACTGGTGAGTGAATCCTCTACTCGGGGTAGGGGGAAAGCATCCCGCTTAGTCACCTGGTTCAGCTTACGGTAATCCACACAGAATCTCCAGGAACCATTTTTCTTACGCACCAGTACGATAGGGGCGGCCCAAGGGCTACTACTTTCCCGGATAATCCCCTTGTCCAACATTCCTCGCAGGAGGGTGCGGACCTCAGAATACAGGGTCGGTGGCACTGGTCGATAACGTTCTCTACTCGGGGCGGCGTCCCCGGTCGGAATCTGATGTTTTACAATGTCCGTCCGGCCATAGTCCTCGTCGTGAGTCGAGAACAAGTGCTGCCATTTGAGCAGGAAATCCTTGAGCCGCCCAGTCTGTTCCTCTCCCAGTCCTTCCCCGCGTAGTGACCCTCCCTGGAGGTGATTAGGCAATTCCTCTCCCTCACTACCCACCGGCGGTCCAGTTCGGGTCAGGGCAACTTCCACTACGGAGGGGCTTACCCGGTTAAACTGCACTTCACCCGGCTCTCTCACTTGTTGCGGGCGCACCCCTGTGACTCGGGCCAGACACTGATGTCGATGCAACAGGACGGGGAACGCATTCACGTTCCGTACTTTCACAGAAATCCTCCCCCGCCGTGCTGTGGCTAGCCCCGAGCTACCTCAAGGTTTGGGCCGTCCAGATGGGGTTCCACCAATACCCACTCTCCCGGGCCATAGAGTTGCGAGGGGAGCCTGGCCCACACCACAGCCTCACTCTGAGCGGGAATGGACAACGCATATCGGCACGCCGTCCTCCCAGTGCCCTCTCGATCTCCTCGCGTCTCGGCAAGGCGAACCCGCCGACAATCGGCCTTGATCCGGTCCCACTCGTGACTTTCCGAGGTCGAGGCCGTCTGCTTTAGTCCACCTCGGAACAGTTCCTCCCAACATTCTGCTATAACGTTCATGCCCAACAAGGCGCGATGGTTTCCCAGGCAGGCGTCACGAACGATCACCATCCCCTTCTGGGGGACAACGACTCCATGGATCTTCAAGTCAGTCACCAGGTATCCCACGTATGGGATGTCCAGACCGTTGGCTCCCCGTAGCGTCAACCAGGGGGCTTCTGAGGTGGGGCAATCCTGGCCCTTAAATAGCTCTCGTGACAGGCTCTCAGAGAACAGAGTGACTTGTGACCCAGTGTCTAACAGGCACTGTACTTCCAAACCGTTGACCTGGGCCACTACAATGGGGCAATGCCCCACCAAACATGCTCTGGACTTCGTAATCAATAGGGGGTCTACCATGGGAGTCCCAGCCACTTGACCCACAGTGGCCGGCAACTCTAAAAAACCTCCTGTGATCCCCGACGGGAGCGGCACTGGCGGAAGTAATGACCCGGCTCTCCACAACCATGACAAATGGGGCGTCCCTGTTCGTCCCACCTGAACCGCGGCCCCATTGGCCTAGCTGGGCGTCGCTCTGGGAATCGGCTCCCCGCTGAATAGGTCCGCTCTCGGAGCAATGGACTGGAACGTTCCCGCCGGAGCTCTTCTCTGAAGGAGTTGGATAGCTCGGCCAGCTGTTCCTGGACGTCCTTTTTCAACTCCTCTCGTAACGCACGTCTCCATTCCGCTTCGACCGGGCGTGGGGGGTCGACGGGTGCACTCGCAGCCATGCACGTTGAGGGCTCTACCGTGTGATCCCGTTCCAAGGCCAAAGCCTCTTGTCTCAGTTCGTCAAAAGACGAGTCCGGGTTCCGGCGGACCTGTATTCGCAGGCTTTGGCGTACGGGGCCTTCCCGTAGCCCCAGGAGGAATTGGTCTCGCAGCAGGCTCTCTTCACCCCCTAGACCATGGTCTTGCCTTCCTCTTAGCCTAGCGAACTGTTCTCTCAGCTGTAGCGTGAATGCCCGGATGGTCTGTCGCGGCCCTTGTTTGCAGTTGAAGAACTGTGTTCGCAGAACGGCTACGGGAGTGGTATCGCCGTATTGCCCCGAAAGGAAGTCAAAGATAGCTTGAGCCGTGGTACGGTTCGCTTCTGGCGCTGCTCGCACTTCCCTCAGTGCTTCTCCTTCCAAGGAATTCAAGATGAACTGCACTCCCTGAGGGGCATCCAGACCTTGGAGCCCGACTTAATATTCGACCTGGGCCCTCCATGTCGACAGACTCATCTCCGATCCCGGACCTTGGTACTTTTGGGCCCAAGGGGCTCCCATGAATATGGGCATGGCTTGTCTTCGTGCTCCCGGTGCCTCTTCATCTGCCATAACGGCTTCTGGTGGCTCAACTCAGTGGTAACCCTGCCGACTACGCCAATAATCTGTCACAGGTCGGGAGGGTCGACTGGGTCTACCCCCTCCCTTTAGAATGTGCCACTGAGGAGCAGACCAGAAACCAGGCGGACAAGGAAAGTAAAATGTAACAGGCTTTATTGATTAAAAGAATTTGTATATCCTAATTAAAATTCCTCCTTCCTCCCCAGCATCCAGTGGCCGCCGGGACGTCGGCTGGACGACAGGCGGGGACTGGGTCCACTCAACCCCCTCGGACTCTTCGGGTGCCGAGGTTCTCGGCAATGGAGGGAACGCGGACCTGACCAGCAGGTAAGTGCTCTAAGCACGGCTTTCCTTCTCGGACTCTGAGCGGACTGTACTCTTCTCGACCTCCCAAGTACAGAAGTTTACAGCGGTGAAGAGGAGCGTCGACTGGACAGCCGGTAGGTACTCCTGGTACGGTAGGTTCTTTCCTATGCAGGGGATGCAGAAAGCTTACGGCTGTGAAAGGGGCGTCGACTAGACAGCAGGTGGGTACTTCGAGCACGGTTGGTCCCTTCCTATACAGGGGGTGCAGGAAACTTAGGGCTGTGAAGGGGCGTCAACTAGACAGCAGGTAGGTACTTCGAGTCCGGTTGGTTCTTTCCTATACAGGGGATGCAGAAAGCTCACGGCTGCGAAAGGGGCGTCGACTAGACAGCAGGTGGGTACTTCGAGTACGGTTGGTTCTTTCCTATACAGGGGATGCAGGAAACTTAGGGCTGTGAAAGGGGCGTCGACTAGACAGCAGGTAGGTACTTCGAGTCCGGTTGGTTCTTTCCTATACAGGGGATGCAGAAAGCTCACGGCTGTGAAAGGGGCGTCGACTAGACAGCAGGTAGGTACTTCGAGTCCGGTTGGTTCTTTCCTATACAGGGGATGCGGAAGCTCACGGCTGTGAAAGGGGCGTCGACTAGACAGCAGGTGGGTACTTCGAGTACGGTTGGTTCTTTCCTATACAGGGGATGCAGGAAACTTAGGGCTGTGAAAGGGGCGTCGACTAGACAGCAGGTAGGTACTTCGAGTCCGGTTGGTTCTTTCCTATACAGGGGATGCAGAAAGCTCACGGCTGTGAAAGGGGCGTCGACTAGACAGCAGGTAGATACTTCGAGTCCGGTTGGTTCTTTCCTATACAGGGGATGCAGAAAGCTCACGGCTGTGAAAGGGGCGTCGACTAGACAGCAGGTAGGTACTTCGAGTCCGGTTGGTTCTTTCCTATACAGGGGATGCAGAAAGCTCACGGCTGTGAAAGGGGCGTCGACTAGACAGCAGGTAGGTACTTCGAGTCCGGTTGGTTCTTTCCTATACAGGGGATGCGGAAGCTCACGGCTGTGAAAGGGGCGTCGACTAGACAGCAGGTGGGTACTTCGAGTACGGTTGGTTCTTTCCTATACAGGGGATGCAGGAAACTTAGGGCTGTGAAAGGGGCGTCGACTAGACAGCAGGTAGGTACTTCGAGTCCGGTTGGTTCTTTCCTATACAGGGGATGCAGAAAGCTCACGGCTGTGAAAGGGGCGTCGACTAGACAGCAGGTAGATACTTCGAGTCCGGTTGGTTCTTTCCTATACAGGGGATGCAGAAAGCTCACGGCTGTGAAAGGGGCGTCGACTAGACAGCAGGTAGGTACTTCGAGTCCGGTTGGTTCTTTCCTATACAGGGGATGCAGGAAGCTCACGGCTGTGAAAGGGGCGTCGACTAGACAGCAGGTAGGTACTTCGAGTCCGGTTGGTTCTTTCCTATACAGGGGATGCAGAAAGCTCACGGCTGTGAAAGGGGCGTCGACTAGACAGCAGGTAGGTACTTCGAGTCCGGTTGGTTCTTTCCTATACAGGGGATGCAGAAAGCTCACGGCTGTGAAAGGGGCGTCGACTAGACAGCAGGTAGGTACTTTGAGTCCGTTGGTTCTTTCCTATACAGGGATGCAGAAAGCTCACGGCTGTGAAAGGGGCGTCGACTAGACAGCAGGTAGGTACTTCGAGTCCGGTTGGTTCTTTCCTATACAGGGGATGCAGAAAGCTCACGGCTGTGAAAGGGGCGTCGACTAGACAGCAGGTGGGTACTTCGAGTACGGTTGGTCCTTTCCTATACAGGGGATGCGGAAAGCTTACGACAGTGTTGATAACACAGAATGCACATGGCGTTCGATGGAGGACACTCAGAACAGCAGATCACTGGACTTCCTCCGTTCTCCAGACAACATCAATGATGAATCAGAACATCGCAAGCTTTAAATTCCACCGTCGCTTAGTCTCTTCTTCAGCGGCTCCAAACTGCAACACAGGGCAAGGCCGATGGGCACGTGACAGAATTCGGTATAGTAAGCATGCAGTAGCTTCACTTCAAACACAACGGTGGGCACAGCATCAACTCACGTCACTCTCAACCACTCTGTGAAATATAAGGCCACAGCCCACCTCCTTGTTCTGAACAGCAGGGACAGTAAGACGGAAGAATATATAGCGATCTCACTCGTGCATCATAACAGCTGTCTTCTCATTACGGTGTCTAGACTCCGGTTCCTAGATCGCTTCTCTTCATATACAGTGTCTTGGTGTATAAATCACGTATCATACGGCCAGTAAAAGGTTTGCACTTATCTCTACCCAGGCAGGGGACTTGATGTTTCCAAGGCAACTTCTCCTCTGCTTCTCTGTTCCACTCCACCCAATCTTTCGTAGCGGATTCCCTTCCGCGGATCGATCTCACCAGTCAATTTTGTCCCACAGAGACTCTCAGCCTTCCTCGACGGAACAAGGTCAGGACACAGCACCCGAAACCGAACACAGAACACTGCACTGAACTACACTCTTGGTCTCCCAAAGTTTGGTCTTTATCTGTTTCAAGCCGCTGTGTGTCCCAATCACCAAACAGCCCCTTGATGCGCCGCACCTGCTGTCACTCTGTCATCAGCGGCTGCTGTTGCCATGGTAGCGACGCATATCAGGCTGACTGGGTGTTGCGTCGAGAGCGCTCCGGGCGGAAACATTCCTCCGTGGAATATATAGTTCCGCTGCTGGTTCGTCACCTTGTGACATAATCACTGTTAACTCTTTTCCCGCCATACATAACTAATGTTAACCAATGAACCTTATTGTAAAGTATTACCCCTATTGTTACTGCATGAAATGTCGCAAAGGATGAGCTATAGGACTGTGCAAGATCTGGGGGTGTTGATAGACTCAATCTACTCCATCGATGTTTTAATCATCGTTCTGAATCTGTTCTGGATGTAGTCTTTGACAAAAATGTGATTTTTGCAGCTTTTTGCTCAAAATGTTGCTTTTTTCATGAAACTACCTACATTCAAGAAAAATAACGCATTAAACTAAAATGCCCAATTTTGACATGCATACTTTAATGATTTATAAGTGATAAATAATATATCAACTAATAACTTATCAACCATCTACTAATTATCTGTTTGATATGAATGATTTATTTCATGATTAACACATATTTTAGGATAACTCGCATTTGTAAATCGTTAGCAATCCACTTATTAATAATTTATGAAGATAGTCAAGTTTTGTAAATGATTAACTCATAATTAACTAATAATTTATTATTAACTAATAATTTATAAATTACTTAAGACTGAACGTTATTATAAAGTGTTACATCTATATTTTAGTTCAATAATATTTCTTATTTAATAATTTGTATTTTGGGGGATTTTATGGTACTAAATTATATTTACGCAGTAGTTATAATCCATTTATTTACTTTTTGACTATATTACTATTTTTTCAGGACCATTTAACCTTTTAGATTCATGTCCATGATATTTTTTGTGTGTGCTCACACAGCAAGTGCCAAAACCTTTACCTTTTCTACCATTCCGATGAATAAAATTATTGAAAAAAATACAACAACATTTTTTGTGTCAAAAATTGTCCAGAGCGTTAAACTGAATATATTTCCAATATTGCGACGTGACATTTTTCTTTATCAACAATTGCACACAAAATGATTCACATTTCATGCTGTCAGCAGCCATATCACCCTGCAGCCCAAGACTTGTTGCCCACTGAAGCTAAGCAGGGCTGAGCCTGGTTAGTACTTGGATGGGAGACTGAGAAAAACCAGGTTGCTGCTGGAAGAGGTGTTAGTGAGGCCAGCAGGGGGCGCTCACCCTGTGGTCTGTGTGGGTCCTAATGCCCCAGTAAAGTGACGGGGACACTATAATGCCAAAGAGCACCGTCCTTCTGATGAGACGTTAAACCGAGGTTCTGACTCTCTGTGACGTGAGGCTCTGACTTGGCTGGCGTGACGTGAGGCTCTGGCTCGGCAGGCGTGACGTGAGGCTTTGGCTCGACAGGCGTGACGAGAGGCTCTGGCTCGGCAGGAGTGACGTGAGGCTCTGGCTGGATGGTCCATTTGGTAGCACACACTGACATCAGCGGGAGATCGGCTACGCTCGAATTCAGCCCTGGACGTCCATAGACTGATCTGGTGGCTGGGTTGATGGTTGCCGTGACGTGACGTGCAGGCTTGGGAAGACAGACGCGGAATGCAGGCTCGGGAGGGCTGCCGTGGATTTCAGGCTTGGCAGGACTCGCCAGATTTTCCCCCGTGGCCATTCTGGATGAGCCGGAGGACTTCGAACCCTTGGAGAGGTATGTGAAAAGTGCTGGTTCGGGGTGAACTGGGGCATCCACATGCTTTCGGATAGGGACTGGATGACGATTTTGATTGTCTTCTACTATATCAACAAATAAATTAGAGCCATGTAATTCTAGGATAAAGTTAATGAAGTCAGGGATTGACCTGTAACAATCATTAGGGGAGATAAATCTGAATAAATTATCATCCAGTCCCATCCGGAAGCAGGCATTAATAGTAGAGTTACCCCAGCTCACCTGATGATAAAGACTCAGGAACTCTTCCACATACTTCTTCAACGATCGCCCATTCTGGGAAATAGAGAGGAGTTTGTCTTCAGCCATCCTTGTACAGTTTAGGGTCAGTTCTTCTGTTACGGTACACGGTGGTAGGAAGCACGAGGAGACGAGGAATAGGAATCAGCTGCTGACGCTATGGGGACACGTTCTTGTGCAACCCGGTGTCTGAGGCACGTGTACAAACACACACTACCAGTGCCATGGCTTTGCAAGGTGTGCTCCAGCATATAAGAACGGCGCTTTGAATGGGTTTGAATGGGTGAGGATGTCATTGTCCAGGAAAAGAAAAGTTGATGAAGAAAATATAATTTTCAAAGATGATTGGACAGAGAGGTATGCGTTCATAGATATCCCAAGTCTCCCGGAAGTTCATGGAGTCTCCGCATATTGATAGCAGCTCCCCGATGCCCGCAAATTAGTTCAAATCTCCCACAATCTAGAGCTTGCGAGCTCCAAACCGTGTAGCGTGCGCACGGCAGAGAGGGAGAGAGCGACCTTACGTTATGCAAATGTGCGTGCGTGCATGCCTTATGAAGCGCATGTAACCCCCATCCAACCCTATGATGAAGGTCGAAAGGTTGAAATGTTGCTGCTAAATTAAAGTTTTTGCAAGTACTGATAGTGTGCGGGAGTTCCTATTTGTAGATTATCCTCCCACTCGCCACCAGAGCGCTTCCTCTCCTGAATATTGACTTAATCTCCATTTCCATTTAAACTCAATTTCCCATGACCCCCTGCCTGGCAGTGATTACCTGCACACCTGCCGCTTATCATCTGGACAATTTATTCAGCCACTCTCTCCACTATTTCACTGTGTCTTGTTCTGCCAAGGCAAATTCTGACATTTCTGAGCGTTTTCCCTGTTACTGCTTTCTCGTTTCTGACCCTGGACTGCTTTCATTGTGTCAACCCTCTCCTGCATGCCCTTGTAATTCTGCCTTGTTTGCCCGGATATTCTCTACTTTTGACTAAGTTTCTGTACTGTCTTGGATATCTCTATTGCTGGTGTTTGACCCCTGCCTGTTTGTACCACTCTTACTGCTGTTATTAAAACTGCACATGGATCCCAACTCCGCTGCCTCTTCGTTACATTGGGTTTAATAAGATGGTTTTTTTTTGGTTAGCTATAGGGTTAGGGGTAGGTGTAGGGAGGGCTTTATTGTCCCAAGAAGACAGCATCCATTTATCAAATGTAATAAATATAATCATTTACACTGTATGTTATTTTAATATCGTACAACCAAACTGAGGCGCAAATAGTAACTGCAACTATTTATAAGTATAAATAGCCTCAAACTAATATTTACACTTATTGCAAAGAAAATACTACTATTTTTACATAGTGTAAATAATCTATTGCTATTTTAGCTTAATAACACATTGCTAAGAAAATACTGCTATTTTCACCGTGTAAAAATAATCTATTGCTATTTTAACTTATAGTGTAAGTTTAGTATAAGATACAGAGGTGGGTTTTATACAATAAGAGACAGCATAAAATGTATTTACACACTCACAATGATAAAATGCATTACAGTTTTTTACAGTCGCTGGACACATTTCTCAATACTTTGGTCACTTTTTCAAAACTCATCACACAGTGAGCACAACAGAAGTATATGTGGGCTAAACTGTGGATCATTTATCATTGCTTTGACACAAAATGCATTCAATGACTACATCTTTCAAATTACATTAATTCTTTTCTTACTTCGACACAACAACTCTGTGTACATACAGGTCAGCTGCAACGCATTCTCATCCCAAGGCGTCATATAGTAGGTGACGCTCTTTTGACATTCGTCAAAAACTGACGCACATGGCACCCTTTAACTTCATTATGAGACACAGAACCCAAGGCGTCATAGGTGACGCTTTTGACATTTCGTCTAAATCCGACGCACATGGCACCCTTTAGCGTCAATATGAGACACACTGTTATGGGTAGGTTTAGGTCTGGGTTAGGGTTATGGTTAGGGTTAGGGTAACGCTTCAACGCATTCTCATCCTTTAGCATCATATAGGTGACGCCATATGACATTTCGTCGAAATCTTACGCACATGGCATCCTTTAGCGTTAATATAACACGCACTGTTATGGGTAGGTCTGGGGTTGGGTTACGGTTATGACGCCTTGGGATCTGCGTCTCATATTGACGCTAAACGATGCCATGTGCGTCGGATTTAGACGAGCGTCACCTGTATGACGCCTTGTGAAAAGGAGTAAGGGGTTGCTTAGGTAGCTAGTTTGAAGCCAATGGGGCTGTCGGTAAGAACAGGTCCAGTCTAGTCATTCAGGAATTAAATTCTTTATTTTCTTTTGTGTGCGTGTGGTTTCTACAAAGGAACATAGGAAGACAGCATTTAAGGTTACAATAAACATATGAGGCATCTACTCATACTAAAGATCATCAAATATACATATAAATAACTAAAGATAATGCCTAAACAGGAAATATAGCAAGCATAAAAAAATAAACCCCTTTAAAGACAAATTTAAGGAATACAGAACTGAATATCAAACAAACGGAACTCACATGGTCAATTACGCACATGCAGGAAAAAACAAAAGAAAGGAGGAAAAAAAATCAGTCCTCTACACAGTACATCCATGTGCTACAAACAGAAGTAACACCTGGGCACAGGTGCAGTTAATAAAGGCAGATATAGAGCCCTGATTGGTTAATCAGGTGGGTGGAGCTAGAGTTAACATGAAAATTAACAGGCTAAGAGGGGTGTGGCACATGCTTTGCACCTTGTGGATTAAGGGACACAATCTTCTCAACAGCCGCCCCCAAATTTGTATAACAAATTTGATCAATCAGGGAATATCAGGTAGGGCTGGAAGAGGGATGAGGCGAGCAACGGGCCTTGTGTATGTCCTGTCCTTGACTTGTACATCAGCAACCCTACAACGACCATCCTTGCTAGGATGAAGGGCGATGACCTTACCCACTGACCATTGGGATCTGGGAAGTTGAGGATCTAGAATCAGAACAACAGTATTAGGTTGTAGGTTAGAATGGTCTGTGCGCCACTTTTGTCTGGACTGAAGAGAGGGAAGATAATTTCTAATGAAATGGGCCCAAAAATGATCAGAAAGGATCTGACTGTGACGCCATTGACGGCGACTGTGCAGCTCGGAATCTGGATATGTAACCAAAGGAAGGGAAGCATCAAGCCGCCCCATAAGCAGCAAGTTAGGGGTCACAGGGTCAGGATCAGCAATGTCAGATGACACATAGCCTATGGGTTTGGAATTTAAGATGACTTCGATTTCAACCATGACTGTGCGTAGTACTAACCTGACTCCGCCAGATGGATTTGCTCCGCATAACCATCTGGAAACCTTCCGTTGAAGTAGTTTTGGTAAGGGGCGAAAATACTGGTTAGCTGATTGGCCTATGTTGGTGATAGACGGGCCAAATCAACCAATCAGATCAACGAAGCATATGAAAGCGACGACGAAAACACAACCACAAGCCAGGCTACTCTTGCTGCTGCAGGTAAAGGCTCGTTAGCTCTGTAATTCCGTAATAACTCTGTAATTCCGATAAAACTTGCTCGATAGCCACACTGATGCTAGTTTCATCCGCTGAAGCCGCCATGTTCTTAAGACTGAACTGTCGCGCTTCTCGTTGCGTCACACCTCAACCCGCCTCAAAGCCAACGCTGATTGGACGTTCGTTTGGCGTATCCAGTATCCAGACTGATCTGCGAGTGAAACCTTGAAAGCTTGCGAGATCAGCATGGTCTCACGAGGCTAGCGTAGTACCTCCTCGCTGACAATTTGAGCACCTAAGGTAGTCTCCAGAGCAATTTTGATGGAGCGTATTTCACGCTCCCAGCTTCCACCAAAGTGAGGTGCGTGTGGAGGATTGAATTTGAAGGAAATCCTCTGCCTGGCCAGAGTTTCCTGAAGGTCAGGGGTTAGGGATTGATAGGCCTCTAGTAGCTCTCTATAGCCTCCAATGAAGTTGACCGCTGCAAGCAATAAAACGCCTGAGTGCCATTAAGAAAGAATCTGTATTCATGTGACTGAGTAGATCAAGATGCACGCACCTAGTCGTCAGACATTTGAAAATTATTCCCCACCTTTTTTCAGCTCGTCTTCCAATCTTGACCGTATAGGGCCCAAAACAATCCATCCCAGTAGAATAAAATGGAGGTTTGTGAAGGCGAAGGCGAGCTGGAGGGAGATCTGCCATTCGGGGAATAATGGGATGTGCTCGGAATTGTTGGCATTTCGGGCACCTATGCTGATATTTTCTGACTGCCTCACGACCCCTTAGGATCCAGTACCGCCTCCTTAACTCTGCGAAAAGCCTTTCTGACCCAGGATGTTGTAGGTGGTCATCACAATCCTTAATTATAAGCATTGTGATTGGATGGGCAGGGTCCAGGACTACTGGATGAACGGCATCAGGGGGTAGATCATTGCTTTGCCGTAACCTTCCGCCTACTCGAATGAGCCCTGATGCTGGGTCTAACTCTGGGGCAAGGGAAAGTAAACTACTTGAAGATAGAAGGGGCTTTTGGATTTGAAGGCAGGCTAAATCATCCCTGAAGGAATCCACCTGGGCTTGTCTTAGCATGGCGGTCTCTGAATCATGGTAGTTTTCGGCTGATGGAGGCCTTGCCGCCCCATGAATGGATGCAGCCATGCAGTCAAGGAGATCTTGGAGGGTGGCAAATTGACTGGGGTCAGGGATGGAGGGGTATGAACTGAGGGATACAGCACCACAGAAGCTGGGCTTATGCCACTCTTCAGCATCATCAGATGGATCTATTGCAGGGCTAGTGAGCCACAGTTCAGAGGATTGAAAAAGAAAGGCAGGTCCTTGGTTCCACCAACAGGGTCTACTAAGTTTGGCTAGTAGCTTTCCTCTAGTTAGGTCGTCTGCTGGGTTGTTCTGAGAATCCACATAACACCACTCCTGACCTTTAGTGAGCTCCTGAATCTCAGCTACCCGGTTCCAATGAAAACGTTGTAACGGCAAGAGTTAGACTTGAGCCAATGGAGTACAGTGGTAGAGTCAGTCCATAGAATAGTCCTTCTGATATGTAGGGTGAGCTCTGTTTTGAGGAGACCGAATAGCTGGGCTCCTATGAGAGCAGCACATAATTCAAGTCTCGGAATGGATAGTTGTTTTTTGGGAGCAACGCGGGACCTCGCCATGAGGAAGGACACATACGCTTGTTGCTGACCATCTTCTGTGCGCATGTAGGCAACTGCACCATAAGACTTCTCTGATGCATCACAGAAGATGTGAAGGTCCTGAGTGGCTAAGGAGGCATCTACTGAATGAGGGGTGAGGCAGCGAGGCAGAGCGATAGTGGAGATGTTAGGGAGTTCATTTTCCCAGGAAACCCAGGCTTCTAAGAGATCATGAGGGAGATTTGGGTCATCCCATTCTCATGCCTTTACCCATAAGCGCTGAACGATGATTTTGGCCCTTGTTGTGTAAGGGAGGATATAGCCGAGAGGATCGTACTGGCTAGCAAGAACTCTGTAAATATGGCGCATAGTTGGAATGGTAGGTTCAATTACTCTGTGCCTGTATCTGAGGGTATCTGTATGGCAGTTCCAGAGGAGGCCTAGTGTAGACTCTGAGGGATCAAGGAAAGGATGGTGTGATAACCAGAGCTCCGTTTGTTCTTGCTCCGTTTGTTCTTACCTGCCTTCAGGAGGTAGGTCATAGATGACCTGAGGATCATTACTAGCCCATTGTCTGATTTCGAAGCCACCAGAGAAGAGGGTAGAGCGCAGGCTATAAAGGAGGTCTCTGGCTTCCTCTGGGGTTGTGAAACTCTGTAAACAGTTATCCATGTAGAAGTTATTGTGTATGGAATGGTGATTGCACTCATCTGCCTAAGCATCTTTGATGATCCTCTGGAGGATGTAAATGGCACAGCAAGGGCTTGAGGTTGTACCGAAGGGGAGAACTTGCCATTCATACACAGTTGGAGGAGCCTCACAGTCCAGGTCACGCCAGAGTCGCCGCAGGAGAGGTTTGTCCTGGGGTAATAGGCGCACCTGGTGAAACATTGATTTAATGTCTCCACTGATAGCAGTCTTGTGCTGCCTGAAACAGAATAGAACTCCAAGGAGTGAAGGCCCAAGGATTGGTCCAGGAAGAAACTGTGAATCAGACACTGATTTCGGTAGGAAAAGGAACAATCAAACACAATGCGATCTTTACCATTGCGATGCACAATGTGGTGGGGTATGAACCAGGACTCAGGGGCATCTTCTATTTCAGAGGATGACAACTTCTTGACATACCCAGCATTGACCAATTTCTGGATCTCCTTGGTATAGGTCTCTGCCTGTTGTGGGTTTTGAAGGAGTCATCTTTCACAGCTACGGAGACGGGACATTACTGCCTTCTTGGGGGCCTTCAGAGGGGGCCAGGGGTCTACACGGAGGAGAGGTGCTGCATATCGTCGGGTGCCATCAATAGGTATTCTGATGGTTTGGGTCTCATGCTGGTGAATTGCCTCTTGATCCTGTTTGGAACGAACCACATCTTTAATGCTTCTCTGAGGTAATGCATCAATCTGCCACAGCTTCTGGACATTATGGTGGATGTAATCAGGTGGGCATTTAAAGGAGATATAGTGAGAACAAGTTGAAGGAAAGCTAGAGATATCTCTTGCAGGACCCTGCAGTGTCCAGCCGAGGCGGGTCTTGATTCCTACAGGGGTTCCAGGAGGGCCTAATTTGACAGGTTGTGTTGGGATAAGATGTGTATGATCAGCCCCTAAAAGGAGAAGGGGTCTTACTTTATTGAGCTGTTTGAGAGGGAGATGACGGAGGTGTGAGTAGCGCCGCTGGAGGAATTTCACCGGGTGAGAATGTTCTGACAAGGATAGCTGGTCAGCAGTGAAGGCTTGACTAATTACATAAGACTTGTTAGGATAAGCCTTAGAAATAAGGGTGAAGGATACAGAAGCTCCATTAAGAGTTTGGACATCAAGTTCTCAGCTGTAGATTCTCAGATTTTCCTTTTAACTGAAGTGTTTGGGCAGCAGGGTGAAGGAGGATTGTTCTTTCGGATCCATCATCCAGTATGGCATAAGTGTCTAAGGATCTGTTGCCATTGAGCAGGGTCACTTCAACTACCTTCAGAAGTACTCTATTACAGTCACTAGGGTGGTCAAGATATAGATTTTGCACTTGCCTCTGGTTAATGTTGCATAGGATTTGTAGATGTTTCCCGTTACACTGGCTGCAGCGTCCCTTCAGGTCACATTGGGTTGCAAAGTGATCTCGTAAACATCGCCAACAACGCCTCTGTTCTTTGATCCAGTTAGTTCTCTGGTCTGTGGTAAGCTGGAGGAAATTACCACATTTACTGACATGATGTTCGGTAGAATCACAGTAAGCGCATACTGGACGGCACTCAGCTAAGCTGTTAGAAGGAGGCTGAAAAACTTTAGGTGAGGGAACTTGTGGTCTGGAGGAATTCATATAAGAGGAGGTTTTATTACCATGAAGTATGGTTGTACCCCTTAATGTGTGAGGATATGGAGCCCTCTGCCGGATAGGCTGACCGATAGGCTGAGATGGTCTTTCTCTCCTGGGCTGGCAGCGGGCTTCTTGTTGTAGCCAGTTGGAAAAATCCAGGAGGTTATAGGAAAGGGGACCTGGTCTACTCAAACTCATACATCTCTTAAACTGGCAGAACTGTTCTTGGGGAAGCTTCTCTAGTAGTCACTCAACATGTGAGCCACAGGTAAGCTCAGAGAGACCTTCAGGGCCCATGGACTGAAGGAGGCCCACTAATGCCTGCACTCTGAGGGAAAATTGGTCTAAGCCTCTACCATCACCTGTACGAATAACAGGCATCTCCATTATGGTTCGGAGCTCCTTCAAAGCGAGTTGTCTAGGTTGACATAACGCTCATCTAGGGCTCGTACAGCTTGAGTGTAAGGATCTGGGGCATAAGCATAAGCCAAAGCAAGTCTCCTCGCCTGGTCTACCTTCAAATGATCCAACAGGATGTGGTATTTATATTGCTCTGATTCTCTTGGATCTAACAAGTTGGATAAGGCCATCTTTAACATCATGTACTGACATTCATCCTCCCTTGTGAGATCAGGGAAAGAAGGGCCTTCTACCCTCCTATGGTTGAACTGCTGGAGGCCAACAGGAGGAACTAGCTGGTTTAGAGGAGGAGCCGATGTCAGGTGGTGTGGCTGCATATTGAGAGGCTGGTATGGCAGCTGGACAAAATAGGATAAAACAACAGGCAAAAGTTGATTTGGCAGTGTATAGGCTGGGTGCACAGGGTTATACGAGGCTGGTGCTTGATATCTGGCAGGAAACTGACCACAGTCTGGAGGATGCATGCTCTGCAAGGACTGTGGCATAGGCTGGGTAAGAGGGGCATGGCTTACAGGAGGAGGAGATGGAAGCTGTGACTGAAGTGGAAGAGGAGGTGGCCTATGGTCCTCCATAGTCTGATGGGCTTGTGGTGATTGAAGGTTAGAATTATAAGGGCAAGGGGATGACAAGTGAGACCGTGAGGGGTGAGTGCTGCTCCTAAGCATGCACTGCTGGATTAATCTACCCTGATTTCTTAATTCTTCTACCAGTTGCTGTAGGAGTGCAGTCTGAGTATCAGGCATGGGAGCTATAGGAGAGGTATGTGGGTGTTCAACATCAGGGGTTTGCATTCTCTCAGCTAGGACAAGTGAGCCAGGGTGTGGAATATTCTCCTGAATGTCTTCCTCTCCCTCCATGGGCAATTCCAACTCCTCTGGCTCTTCCTCAGACTCGTCCGCTTTCCAGGGTTGATAATGAGGACCAGTACCAGAACTATATGCAGGATGAGGCAGTTGTTCTGGTGGTTCTGCTGTAGGTTGTGATGGCTGATGATGTTGCATGATGAAATCATCATAACGTGCAGGGAGCCGGGCTTAGCGATGTGGGCGCCCAGACTGAGACAACAATGAGGGCAGGGAGTGACTAGACATATCCACTGATCATGAATGGGCTCCGGCTCAAAGGACCATGAAAAGGAGTAAGGGGTTGCTTAGGTAGCTAGCTTGAAGCCAATAGGGCTGTCGGTAAGAACAGGTCCAGTCTAGTCACTCAGGTATTAAATTCTTGATTTTCTTTTTTGTGCGTGTGGTTTCTACAAAGGAACATAGGAAGACAGCATTTAAGGTTACAATAAACATATGAGGCATCTACTCATACTAAAGATCATCAAATATACATATAAATAACTAAAGATAATGCCTAAACAGGAAATATAGCAAGCATAAAAATAAACATCTTTAAAGACAAATTTAAGGAATACAGAACTAAGTATCAAACAAAAGGCACTTACATGGTCAATTACGCACATGCAGGAAAAAAACAAAAGAAAGGAGGCAAAATCAGTCCTCTACACAGTACATCCATGTGCTACAAACAGAAGTGCTGTGGTCACAGGTGCAGTTAATAAAGGCAGATATATAACCCTGATTGGTTAATCAGGTGGGTGGAGCTAGAGTTAACATGAAAATTAACAGGCTAAGAGGGGTGTGGCACATGCTTTGCACCTTGTGGATTAAGGGACACAAACTTCTCAACACCTTGGGTTCTGCGTCTCATATTGACGCAAAAGGATATTGAAGCATACTGCATCATGTTTGATTCATTCCAGTAACACATATTGCAGTGAATTCTAAACAGTAGAGATGTGTGCTTGTTTTACAGAAGAAAACATGGTATAATGCAACCTGTTGTTAGTGTTTTTTAGGTCATTGTTTTATGGGTGACAAAGTGTGTTTGTTGTCTGTCAACCTTTGCAAGTGTGATGGAAGAATGTGTTGATTTGAGACATGTATGAAGTGATTTGGTAGTTTTAGTGCATTTTGAAAGTGAAATTAACTGCTGTCCCGAGCTGAAAGTTGGTTTGGAGAACTGTGTGAAGAGTTTTGAAAAAGTGACCTAAGTATTGAAAAATGTGTCCTAGCGACTGTAAAAAACTATAATTTACATGTTTACCTCAAAGCCCCAATAAAGGAGCAGCCTTAACCTATGTCCTGTTATTGTGTTTCATTTAAATAAATATTTATAATTTTTTAGACTTTTTTCTTTATATCATTTTAAAATGTTGCTTAAAATTTCTATGTATCTACTGGGTTACTTTGCACGGAACAATTGTGGATATAATTTAAATGGTATGTGAATCTCTGAGACTTGAGAACATACAAATAAAATCCCTCTCGATTACATATACAGGTAAATTGGTTTAAAACAACACAACGTTGATATTTTTATTTACATAAAAGGCTAATATGAAACCTGCATTGTTGTGGGCACTGTCAATTGTTATTGGAAGTTTATTGTTATTGAGCATCATGATCAATGTTGTCAAGGTGCTTAACAATGATGAATAGTGTGTGATGCTGATAAACAGCCAATTGATAAACAGGCATATATGACTTGACAAATGTGTTGTGGTATGGCATTCGCTATGTTAAGGTACTTTAAACAATTACATACATTTAAAACAGTTTTGTGGAGTAACTAAAAGTAGCAACACTATAACTTAACTTTTGTATAGGCTAAGACAGCAACAAATATTTTCTTCAAAATAGCAGGGTACATCTTTTACAGTAAAATGAGCACTCATAAAGTATTAATAGCTACAGTGTTTTACTTTATTTTATTTTTTTATCACCCTTTAAATCTCTCCCAGTATTGCATTTGCAAGTCTGACTGATTGTAGCCTATGTGAATTTATTCATTTGGATAATTTATTCACATATAAAGATTAGTGAAAAAAAGTCAAATTCACTAATTGCAGTTATTTTATTTGTTATAAATAAAGGCTCAGCTTTCAAATCATTTAACAAAATGTAACCAATAAATGTTTTGACGCTGCTTAATGTGGAGTGACACAGCCCATTCTCACCCCAAGGCGTCATCTAACTGACGCCTTGGGAATCAGTTTGACCCAGTCCCGGCACCATGCACTGTAAAAAATTTCCGTAAAAAAACGGTAGATTGAACCATATAAATTTGAAGGAATTTTCCGTATTTGTCTTTTACAGGTCATTTACCCGTATTTTGAATTACGCGTTGCATTGTGGGAACAAGAACCTGGCGCCGCGAAAAGTGAAAAGACGCAACCGCCATTACACACGCAGATGACCGCAGCCAAAGTTGCTTATTAAAGTCGGATTTCGGGTGTGTGGAAGCCATTCTGACACTTCTGTGGTAAAATACGAAATTTATGTTTTGCTAAATGTCAAATAAGCTATTGACGTAACGTTATTTAGTTGCCATCTGGCATGTTAGGCAAATGAATGTCGGAGCCGTCGCGTTTGTCATTTTATGCATATCGTCACACATTAAAAGATTTAGTTTACACTCGTGGAGATTCCCTGATATATGTGTTATATTGTGCCCTCGTTGTAATTTGGTTTAATTACTTTTATTTGTCGAAAATGCGGTTTATTTCTTGACGAGCGCATCCGTTAACCAGCTGTGATTAAATGCAGTAGCAGCTAACGTTACTAACGTTAGTTTTTTTCGGAGCAATTTAATGCCTTCAAACAAAAGCTACCAGAGGAATCGTCAAGAAAAGTAAAGGCCATTAAGACTTGCTTGATTTAAAAGGCATGAAGATACAACGTGAAGATGCTGTGTGTGAAGATGAAGTAACTGTTACAGCTGGATCATGGAAAACACCACCAGTTTTTCTGCCAAATGAGGTAAGTTAACGTTGTTTGCGTTAGACTTTTTTTTGTTTTAGACGACACACACAAACACACTCACGCGCGCGACTTTAAACCACAAATAATGACCACGAAATATTAATTTACGTTTTACATGACTGCTGTCTACTCTTCTGCCTGTAACGTTAGTCATTCTTAAACGTTACCATTCCCTCCTCAGTTTGTTTCATTCATAGTTTTTCTGTTGTTTTCTTATCTATTGATAGGACATTGCTGTTGTAGTTTGCATACCAAGCACCACCTGCATGCTGCTTATGGGTTTGTATTTTGTTTTATTACCATTTTTTTATTATTAATTACTACGAGTGTTCAATACGGGCAACACACATTCAAATTTAAAGTCTGAGGAAAAGTGTTGATAGAAAAAGGTGGTTGCTGAATACCCCCTTCAAAGATGTGTATGCTTACATGATCAGTAGAAATACAAATTGTATAGTGACGATTTAAACAACTATGTTTAAAGGGATAGTTCACTTTAAAATGAAAATTCTGTCATCATTTACTCACCCTCAATTTGTTTCAAACCTGTATGAGTTTCTTTCTTCTGCTGAACACAAAGATATTTTGAAGAATGTCAGTAACCAAACCATTAACTGAAGCCATTGACTTCCATAGTATTTTTTTTTTCCTACTATGGAAGTCAATGGCTCCAGTTAACGGTTTGGTTACTGACATTCTTCAAAATATCTTCCTTTGTGTTCAGCAGAAGAAAGAAATTCATACAGGTTTGAAACAACTTGAGGGTGAGTAAATAATGAAAGAATTTTAATTTTAAAGTGAACTACCCATTTAAAGCAGTTTTCTGAAGTGATCGTGTAATGTAATATCTTTATGATTGTAATATCATTTTGTAATATCTTTTTTGTTTAAGGTGGTGGACAATCAGGATTGCTGTCATTCAAGAAGTTATTATTGACCACATCTCTACCCCATTGAGGCAGTGAGCTACAAAATACCTGAAGAAAATGCAACTACAACTTTTCCTGGAGTTCATATAAAGGTAAGCAACACATTTTTAATTAAATGATTTATAGATTGTTATTGTGTTTCTGTTTATTTAGTTGAAAATAATTAAACATATTATAATGTATAGTTGAGCAGACAAGCTAACATGACATGCAATTGGAGTCCACTGAAAACAAAAGTCTTAGCATTGTATATACAGTGTTTGAATTTGAAAGGATGGCATTAGGGATGGCTGATTATTTATAGTTGATAATTTTACGAACGTAAAATACTGTACAATTGTTTTCCTCAACCTGGTCTGCATGATATTTTGTAGTTAATTTTCCTTCATTTAATTTCTTGTGTAGCTAAAATATATATTTTTTTTCTTCATATCCAACTTTTCTGTGCTGAAATCCTGAACGAAGGCCGAAAAGACTGAGATGAAGGAAACCAAATGTCTACACATTCCTCCAAGACTGCTGAAGTTCCTGTATGAACAACTTTGAAAAACAATGTAAAGTATTAGCTTTTGTCAAATCTCAAAATGAGACTTTAACTGAACATACCGATCACTCCTTCATCTAGGCGATAGACCGGGATCAGCACTTCCTCATCAAACAGATCCAGGATAATCTACCTGATGAACATCTACGTCCAGCCCTGAACCCTCTACCTGTGTCGGCACGGAGAGAACAACGACAACCTGGAGGAACAGCTGGGCCGTGATGCAGGCCTCTCGCCGCGAGACAGACAGGTACGGTTAACCGCAGACAGAACCATTACAGTACACGGTAACTAAATTTGAAACATCATGATGGTTTGGCCACATACTGTTCTCTCCCCTCTGTAGTTTTTGGTGGCTAAACCCAAGTTTGCAGTCCTACCAGGACCTGGTCCAATCAGTCCGGTGACTCTGAAGAATTGACTACACATTTCTTGGTGAGTGAGTTTTTCCCACCTAGAATCTTTGTTTTCTTTGTTTTGACACATTCTGTATGTCAGTAATAGTGTTTTGTATTTCTTTTACAGCCTTCATCTTACCTGAAGACAAGAAGAATACACTTTTCCCTTTTGTGTTTTTTTTTTTTCCTTTTATATTTTAGTTTTCATGGAATTGTTGTAGATCTATAAGTAAATACAAATATTTTTTAATCACAGAAGATTTGTTTGAAATGTTTTCAACAAGAGTTATCATTACACTGTTAACTAACAGAAAAGTAACAATTCTATTTGCTGTAGGTATATTGCCTAAATTTATCTGTTTTATTTTTACTGTAGGAAATTCATTTTAGGTTTGATGGAAGTGTCCGTAAATGGTAAAGAAAAAGTCAGGTAAATCTACGGAAATATCTGATAGGGTTTACGGAATTGTCCGTACAATAACGCAAACATTTACGGAAAATACGGAATTTTCCATTTTAGGTTTAACGGAAATGTCCGTCAATGGTACAGAAAAACTCATATAAATCTACGGAAATATCCGTTTTGAGGTTTACGGAAGTGCCCGTACAATAACGGAAAAAGTGCTGGTAATTAATTACCAGCACTTTTTCCGTTTTTTAACGGAATTTTTTTTAACAGTGTGGCCGGGCATTGGGGGGCCTGTTCCGCCCTGTGAGTCACTAGTGCCCGCCCTGGACGAGCGAGCCTGTCTCCCTTCATCAACTGTCACGAATCTCAGTTCATCGCGATCTCACAAAGCTATTTTATTATCAATGAAGCTGACTGCACACTGCACAGTGCACAATGAATCTTTCATAATGTCAACACTTTGTTTGGTATAATCAGAAGATTTGCCAGCATGCAGAATTCAGCACTGAATTAAAACTCCGACGTTTAGAGCGGTGAGTGGATTTTATCTGAAATGCATCTGATTGGCCATTGCGTTTTAGAAATCAACACATATGTCTGTGATTGGCTACATTGCACAAGGTTACAAAAACACGTTATATATATAAACTACCTATTCTTGCAAGTTGCAACTGTAAATCGTTATTTTGTTTCGTTGTTCGTATTGCTTTTGTGCAATAGATGAATAGCAATTGATTTGTTTTTGGATGTTTTATTAGGGAGTCCCACAAATCGTTTTATTCTCCCGCAACATTACCGCCCGTGCCCGCAGTCGGCCATCAAATCTAGTCTGTAAATGTTAGTAGTCCCGCCACGGGAGTCCACCAACCGCTTGTTTGCACTTTTATTTATATATTTTTATCAATAGGCTACTGTAACTGTTGTTGTGAAAGTTGAAAAGTTGTTGTTTTGTATATACATAATGAATAAACTACTGAATAAAAAATGATTTAAAAAATAATCTTTTTAAACGGATTTGATTGGTTTTTCGGTAGTGAGCGCGGGAATGTTTGTTTGTGTCCTAAGCATAGTAGCGCTTAAAAACGATAGCTGTTCTTTTTTTTAAACAACTGCTGACCTATTTCGTGTGACAGTTACCATGGATATACGGCGTTTCTTTAATCAAAGACCACCAAAGTTGGCAGAAGAGAGCAGCGAGGTAAGGGGAGAAAAACTTTCCTGCACGTGTTTTCTCAGGCAAAAAAAGATCATTTAACAGCTCCTGGTATGGAAGCAGAGACTGGCTAGAATACTCTATTCATGCAGATGCTGCATTTTGCTACCCATGCAGAACGTTTCGAGCACCCTCCTCTGCCACAGACACCACATTTACGATGATTGGATTTTGCGACTGGAAGCATGCAGTGGAAACTGGGAAAGGACTTAATAAACATTCAGCATCAAAAGAACACCAGACTTGTGAAGCTATGTGGAGGGACAAGGAGAGACGGATTCAGTCCAGTAAAGAAATCACAACTTTAATTAATGCAGAACATTTGGAACGCAATAGATACTACTTGTCATCAATAATTGATGTCGTCGAGTTCCTTGCAGTGAACCAGCTACCTTTTAGAGGTGACCATGATGCTTTTGATCGTATGGATGAAGATGGATGCGGATTATTTTTGTCCTTATTTGAATATACTTTGAGGAATGATGATGTGTTGGCCAAGATAGCGCAGACTATACCACACAATGCTAGGTATACTAGCCATGACATTCAAAACAGTTTGATTGAGACTATGAGTACTTTGGTCACGGAGCACATAGTGAAAGAGGTTGGCGAGTCATTTTATACGATAAAAGTGGATGGAACTCGAGACCCGACAGGACGAGAGAATATTTCGATAGTTGTGCGTTTTGTGAATGAACTGTTTGAGCCAACTGAACGTCTTCTTACAATTGCCACCGCTGACCAGGGAGATGCAGAAACACTGACTGACACGATCATTGAAGAATTAACAAAAGCAGGACTGAGTTGTGGGAAAATCATCAGTCAGGTGTATGATGGCGCCTCCCTGATGTCGGGTAAACATGGAGGGGTACAAAAACTGCACCGAGACATACCTTATGTCCACTGTTTCAACCACCAATTACATTTGGTGGTCACCCATGCTTTGGCAGCAGAGCAGGCCTTGGTGGACTTTTTCACTATGTGTAACATGCTCTACAAATTCTGCAGAAAGCCTACTGTTGCCATTCTCTACAAGGGAGAGACATTGAAGCGCCTCCTAGACCAACGCTGGACTGGACATTTTGGCACGGTCTCAGTTATTCTGAGATCATTTGATGACCTACCCACACTGCTCCGAGAAATCAACAGCAGCCCAGCCTACGGAGCAGATGTGCGAGTTGAAGCAGCAGGTTTACTACAGGCCATGTCTGAACCCAGCTTTAGGTTCATTGCCGAGATGGTCCACAAAATCTTATCGTATCTCGACCCCCCTAATAGGATGCTACAGGCAGAAGACATGGATCTGTTAACAGGTGTGCAACTTGTAAATTCAGCATGTTCATGCATTGAAAATCTCCGTTCTGAGATGGAGTTTGTGACACTCTTGAAGCGTTGCAAGGATGCAACAATAGAGCCTGTGCCAAATAAGAGACGACGAACAAGAAACACATCCTTCGCCATGTATGTAGTTGAGGAAAGAATTACATACGAAGATCTCAGCGATGAAACAGAGCTACGCAGGATGTATTTCAGTTGTATCGATGCAGTTTGTGGGGAAATGAAGGAGCGCTTTGGGGAACGCAATTGTGTGCTGATGGATGCGCTCAGATCTCTTGACCCAGAGGATTCTACTTTCTTGGATGTGTCCAAAGTGAAACCTTTACTGGACCTTACTAATACACCCATTGTGGAGTCTGAATACACAGTGGCTCACCAATTCCTAAGTGTGGAAATGAAGGACTCATCTCCAGCCAATGGGGGTAAATGGACAATGGAAAAAGTTCTACAAGAATTTCAGAAACCTCTCGAAGCAATGGCAACCGTGATGACGGCGCTCAAACATGATTTGACCTTTGGTGCAAGCACGGCACTCTGTGAGAACTCTTTTTTAAGAAC
This sequence comes from Chrosomus eos, assembly GCA_036326025.1. Classification (NCBI taxonomy): domain Eukaryota; kingdom Metazoa; phylum Chordata; class Actinopteri; order Cypriniformes; family Leuciscidae; genus Chrosomus; species Chrosomus eos. Next base: position 10,889,300 of record CM070834.1, read on the forward strand.
GTCCTTACAGAGCATCGCCTTAGCATGCTTCATCGACGCAAGGCCAATTTAATTAAGTTGGCATTTGAAAAGGACCTAACAAAAAAGTTCAGGATGGAGTGGAAGGAGAGCGTTTTAAGAAGATTCCACTCTGTCGTAAAACGTCGCCTACCGCTCTACTAATGGTGACGAGAAGCCTATTTTATTTTACGCAGGTCCTTTTCTAGACATTTTGAAAAATGTCATTAACCCTTCAAATAAAACATATGGTTATGTAGAACATAAAATAGCTATTTGAGTAGACCTAGTTTTATATTCGTTTTTTTTTTTTCATTTAATCTTATTGGAGTTGCTTTTTTTATTAAGTCCTTGCCTTGTAAAAAACAAAATGTAACAAAAAGATATTGACTAATGAACAATGAATTTAAAAAGGGCTTGACATTGTGACAATTCTGTTGTATATAATTTATTATGAATCAGTATTCACATCAGAGTTCAACCAGCTTTGACATATTTAAATCTGCATATTTGTGATATTTTTACCTTTGTTAAGGACATTTGCCCTAATCTTATCAAATATACCTATGCTTAATGATTCTTCTTTCATTTTAAATTCTTTATTTGATCAATAAATTAAATTAGAAATAAGACACTATATGACTGTTCATTTACACTAAATAATATACATTAAATAATGTTATGAGATTGTTTTAAATCTTTTTTTGTTGAAGAAAAATTGAAAAGAATGACACTTTTAAACATGAAACTAAACCGCCAGTAGATGGCGGTAAGTGATAAGCGGTGTTATTAAGCGAGTCATTGAGTCACTTGTTCAAAAGTTTCGTTCAAACAGCTGATTCATCAAGAATAAAGTAGTCGTTTATGAATGGGTCATTGAATCTTTGACTCAACCGATTCGTTTAAAACACTGAATCATATTTAGTAATGAAAACACGGTTGACTGTGAGATGCGTTCTGTTTCTGCTGGGATCTTTGTTTGGATTGGAATTATTTTCGCTGCTAAAATAGATCAAAACGTCAATATTGGATTTAAAATGTAAGTGATTTAATATTAATTAGCCTACTTGTTTATCAGAACTGTCGAAATCAGTGTTACATTTTCAACTGTGATGGTATTCAGCACTTTGTCGTGGTGTTGCTTCATGTTATAAATAGAAAAATTATCTTAACGTTTCACATTTTGAATTTTTTACCGCAGTATGCTAGTTTCTTTGTGTGAGCTGCAGATAGGCCTATTTGTTTCATCGAGAGGAGGCTGCGCGAGCCTAAACAGAAGCAGCTACATTATGTATAGGCTACAATCGATCATTTCATATTCAATTCATAATCGATCATATCGTTTAATGTTATTATATTAGGAAATTAGGTTTATTTCATTTGTGCCCCCCTGGAAAAAATGTAATGCCCGTCCGTAAATTTGTGTCTGGCGCCGGGTCTGGTTTGACCATGCTTCAATATTCGACGCTAAAGGCACCCTTTAGCGTCAGTTAGTTGACGCGATCCCAGGGCGTCATCTAACTGACGCGTTACCCTTAGCGTCAGTTAGATGACGCCCTCCTACCCAGACCTAAACCTACCCGCGTCATCTAACTGACGCTAAGGGTAACGCGTCAGTTAGATGACGCCCTGGGATCGCGTCAACTAACTGACGCTAAAGGGTGCCTTTAGCGTCGAATATTGAAGCATGGTCAAAATTGTCAGTTAGATGACGCCTTGGGGTGAGAACACCAGCCAGCCACATCACTCATCTCATTTCAAACAACAGCATGGAGCGCGAGCGATCATTTTTGCTTCCGCTTTCCTGCTAATTGTAATTAACATGAATGGGCATCAGAGGGTGTGTTGATAGATCGCTGTAATACAACTTAATGAAATGTGTGATCGCTCATGCAATCACACAAAAAAATGTTTCAATCTCGGAAAAGACATTAATAAAAGAGCGTGTGAATGTCATGTCATCTGCTGTTAAAAGTCATTCAGTATTAGTTCGCTAGAAAAAAACTACTTTAGAGAAGAGCATACCGTTAACCTGAAATCATAAATATATTGTTAAATATATGCGTTATACATTATAAATGAATTACATAGGCTGTTTTTTCTTCTGTTATTCATTTAAAAAAAATTTTTGAATAAATCTCGTAATTCTGTCAAATAAAAACATGCATAACATTTCTAAGGGGTCAGAACGACTCAAAATGATACAGCATGTCTAATCTGTAAAAACAAATGGCTTTTTATCACTGTTTTATCACTTTTATTATTTGTATTTTTACAATTTATATGTAGGCCTATACTCCTCGATCCCAATCAGAGTAGTATCAAACACAGAAACAATTGGATACAGGGAAAATATTTTGTCTGGCAGCCCCCTTAGGCTTACTTTCAATTTAATGCAGCTGGAAGGGCAGTTCTCTTACGAGAGTATCTCTCGTACTGCGTAATATCTTACGCTATGGGGAAACACTCTTTCCTCGAGATATTGAAGCCAAAAATTATCCTTAATTTTTTTAATCATGCAAAACGCTTTTGCAGCAGCAAGCAGACAAGGGCGAAACAGCTCGCGCGCCCATTGGCTGCCTCGCTGGAAAAGCTGCAGCCTATCGAGTGAAGGCACTGCGTGACGTAATGACGAATGAAGACGCTTCGCGCTCATTTCGTCATGTCCCGCCAGTATAGGCGTGGTCTCACCCTATAAATACCCCTCGATAGCTGTATTTCTCTGATTTTTTCATTCTTCACGCGAAGCTCACGCATCGCGGGATCCAGAGTGAGAAGCCGCGCCGTTGACTTGTAGCCTTCTCAGCGGGACGTGCCATCTTCTGAAGTCGCTGGCCCAGCCGCCTTCAACTGCCGTACCTGCTGCGCTTTCCGGCGTACTATATCCTTTACTCTGTCACTGTGTGTGTGTGTGTTTGCTTACGTGACGCAACACCCATTATATGTTCTAAAAGAGCTGCGTCTTTTTAAAGATGCCTTTCTGTGGCTCGTGCCGCTCTCAACTCAGCGATGAGGACCGTCACGTCATCTGTGTGTCCTGCCTGGGTCATGAGCACGCTGCTATCGCGCTCGCGGATGGTGGATGCCCGCACTGCGAACTTCTGCCTATGGCGACTCTGCGGACTCGCCTGGCGTCGTTCTCTGAACCCGCGTCCCAGCCGTCTGTGCCGCGCCGTAAGAAGCGTCGCGCCCAGCGCGCTCCCGAGCCTTCTCCAGCCCGCCAAAGCTCGCCGGTGCGCCCGCCTGCTTCGCCGGCTTCACCTGAGTCGCTCCCGGACGGACAGCGCCCGCCGTCTGCCGCCGCTTCCGTTCCCGAGCTGGACGAGCCTGCCGAGGTATGCTCTCTTGTGGCTTCCGATAGCGAGGATTGGGCGAGCTCTGTGGACCTCCCCCCCGCTGACGTGTCTAGCCAACCCTCTGTGAGGAGACCCGGCATTGAGGCTGAGCTGATGCGTCTGCTCACCCAGGCCGTAGAGAGCATCGGCCTCGAGTGGGAGGCGCCCGCCTTGCCGCCGCGCAACAGACTCGACGGGCGCTTTCTCAAGAAAGACGAAGCCCCGTCTAAGTCTAGGGCCGCCCCCTTCCTCCCTGAGCTCCACGACGAAGTCGCTAAGTCATGGACCGCCCCGTTCTCCGCCAGACTGCGCACTTCCACTTCTGCGGCCTTCACTTCTGTCACCGGCGCGGGAGACAAAGGATATCTCTCCATTCCTCCTGTCGAGGCGGCGGTCGCGTCGCATCTCTGCCCGCCCTCTGCGGGACGGCGCGCGCAGACGACGCTCCCCTCTAAAGCCTGCCGGGTGACTTCATCGCTGCACGGACGTGCTTACACAGCCGCTGGACAGGCGGTCTCAGCGCTGCATACGATGGCGATCTTGCAGATCTACCAGGCCGACCTTCTCCTTAAACTGGACGAGGAAGGCCCGGGTGCGATCAACGTGGCGGATTTACGAGGCGCTACGGACCTTGCTCTACGCGCCGCTAAAGCCGCTGCTCAGGCCATGGGGCGGAATATGGCCTCTCTCGCCGTTGCTGAGAGACATCTGTGGTTGACGCTGTCTGAGATGACGGAAGCTGAGCGCTCTGTATTCCTCGACGCGCCCATTTCCCCTGCGGGCCTCTTCGGATCTGCCGTCAAGGATTTCGCGGACAGATTCTCGGAGGAGCAGAAGACTTCGCAGGCCATGAAGCACTTCCTTCCGAAGCGCTCGAGCTCCGCTGCAGGTCGCTCTAAGCAGCCGTCTGCTCGCAGCTCGCAGCCTCGGCCTGCATCGCCCGCAGCCGCCGCTACACAGCGCCGCCAGGCCCGGGATCAGAGACCGCGCTCTCGCTCTGCTGGACGCCGCCCCGCTCAGCGCGGGCCTCGGCCGAAGATTGAGCTCAAGCCCGAGGCCTCGAAGCTTTCCTAGCCACTCTAAGAAAGCGACGGTGTTCGGAGCCCGCTGCGGCCGGCTCCCCACCGAAAAGATTCGCTCGTTCAGTTCCTTGCGAAGTGACTGTGCCAGTGTATTTAGCAGTGAAGCAGCCGGTGTCTCAGCCCGCTTGCCTGCACACAAAAGCCGTTTTCATGGCTACCCAGATAAATCCAATAAAGAGTGTATTTTCTGGTATGCCGGCCACGGCCGATGGTGTTATGAGTGTTGTAAGAATGCCCACGCCCCAGTGCCCATTCCCACACCCAGACACAGCCCGCCACGGTGCGAGGCGAGCACACATAAATCTGACTCAGGTCGATTGTGCAAACAATGTAGCGATTGCGCCCATACAATGCCCGCTCACGCTGCATGCCCCGTGTCCCTTGGTTTCTGTAAAAACGAAACCAACACACAATCTATCGGCTCCGGCCGAAAGCGTGCACAGTGCTGTAGATGTGCCCGTAGGTTTGCGCCCACATCCTCCCGCAAGCACGCCGAATCCCACGGGATTCGCCCCGCTCACTCTCGTTATGCGTCCCGCCATAGAGATTGTGAGCGCGGCCAGACTGCCCGCTGTGCCCAGCGCGCCCCCCGCCTCGAACGCTGTAAACACGGCGTCGTGTTCCCAGGGTACCGGGGCTCTCGAGCCGTTGTCAGGTCACGGCCAGAGCCCGGTCTGCATCCTACCCCTAGCTACTCGCGCAGAAGCGTGGTCGAAGCTACCCGGGGTATCAGACTGGGTGCTGAACACTATAAAGAGAGGCTACTCGCTACAATTCGCACGACGTCCACGCCGTTGTACGGCGCCCGTCGAGACTTCGGTGAAAAGCGAAGTATCTCATCTACTTCGAGCCGAGATAGCGAAACTACTGAGCAAAGGGGCCATAGAGCCCCTTTCTCAGGCTCAGAGCGAAGGGGGCTTATACAGCAGATATTTTCTGGTACCGAAAAAAGATGGGGGCTTCAGACCCATTCTAGATCTGAGACAGCTGAACAAAGCGCTTGTGAAGCGCCAGTTCAGGATGCTTACGACCAGGAAAATCCTCGCGCAAGTGCGCCAAGGGGACTGGTTTATGTCGATAGATCTGAAAGACGCGTATTTCCAAATACAAATAGCGTCCCATCACAGGCGATTCTTGAGATTCGCGTTCGAGGGCCAGGCTTATCAATACACAGTCCTGCCGTTCGGCCTGTCTTTGGCACCCCGTACATTTACGAAGTGCATGGACGCGGCTCTCGCGCCCCTGAGACTTCAGGGCATGCGAGTTATGAACTACTTGGACGATTGGCTGATTCTAGCTCGATCACGGTCAGAGCTCATAGAACACAGGGCCACAATGCTCGAGCATCTCGAGACACTGGGCCTGACGGTCAACTGGGAAAAGAGCCTGCTGTGTCCCAGCCAGAGAATTTCTTTCCTGGGAACAGTGTTAGACTCGCTTTCCATGACGGCACGCCTATCACCGGAGCGCGTACTAAGTATTCAGCGCGTCGCGGAATCCTTCCGCCACGGCTCCATAGTCCCGCTCAGACGGTTTCAGAAATTGCTGGGCCTGATGGCCTCAGCATCCCATGCACTCCAGCTGGGCTTGCTTCGCATGCGCCCGCTGCAGTGGTGGCTGAAAGCACGGGTCCCGCCCCGGGCATGGTCCACGGGCAGGTGTCGCCTCAGGGTCGACCAAAGGTGCGTTTCGGCTCTGGAACCCTGGAAAGTAACCAGCTGGTATCAGTCTGGTGTGAGTCTGGGGACCGCCTCAAGGGTGAAAGTGGTGTCTACGGACGCCTCCACCACGGGGTGGGGAGCGCTGCTCGAGGGCAGACCGTTGGCTGGCCTATGGTCAGAGCGGGAGAAGCTCCTTCACATAAACTGCTTGGAATTGATAGCAGTCGACAAAGCGCTGCGGCGCTTCTGTCCCCTGGTGAGGGGCCACCACGTCTTGGTCCGATCGGACAACAAGTCAGTGGTGGCGTACATAAATCGCCAGGGCGGCCTCAGGTCCGCACGCCTTTGCAGGCTGACGGAACCCCTCTTGGTCTGGGCCCAGCGCAACCTACTTTCTTTGAAAGCGGCGCACGTGCCTGGGCACCTGAATACGGGTCCAGACATGCTGTCCAGAGACAACGTCCTGACAGGAGAATGGTCGCTGCACCCGCAGACGGTCCAGCTCCTGTGGGAAACGTTTGGCAGAGCGCAAGTGGACCTGTTCGCGTCCCGCGAGAACGCTCACTGCCCAGTATTCTTCTCAAAGCGCAGGGACGCGCTGGCCCATACTTGGCCCAGCGGTCCCCTGTACGCTTTTCCCCCGGTCTCGCTCCTGCCACAGGTGTTGGAGCGGATCAGGGAAAATGGATGCCCAGTGCTGCTTGTGGCTCCGCTCTGGACGAACCAGGCTTGGTTTCCGGTCCTGATGCGGATGACCAGCACTGCCCCGTGGCCTGTACCGTTGAGGAGAGATCTCCTCTCTCAGGCAGAGGGCTCGATTTGGCATCCTCACCCGGAACTGTGGTCCCTGCACGCATGGGCCATCAACGGGTACCCGCTAGCCTCCCAGAAGGAGTGCTAAACACGATCGCACAGGCTAGAGCTCCGTCTACCAGACGGCTCTATGCCTCGAAATGGTCGGTGTTCTCTACTTGGTGTCGAGCCCGTGGCTTTTCACCCGTGGACTGCGGGGTTGAGGAAGTGCTTGCCTTCCTTCAGGAGCTGATGGATAAGGGAAGAACCCCATCCACGCTCAAAGTGTACGTGGCGGCCATAGCAACGTTTGCTAAACCTGTGTCTGGCCAGTCACTGGGGAAAAACGACTTAGTCGTGCGTTTCCTACGAGGGGCTCGGAGAATGAATCCTCCCAGGCCCCCTTCAGTCCCGGCTTGGGACCTTTCCACGGTCTTGGAGGCCATGAAAGGCGCCCCGTTCGAGCCGATCCAGCTGTCGGATATGAGGCACCTGTCCCTTAAGACGGTGTTTCTATTGGCTCTCGCTTCAGTGAAGCGTGTAGGGGACTTGCAGGCGCTTTCTGTAAGCGCGTCATGTCTGGAGTTTGGGCCCAACGACTCAAAGGTCGTACTCAAACCGAGGCACGGCTACGTGCCGAAATCCCTCAATACACCGTTTAGGGCCCAGGTGATTTCCCTGTCAGCCCTTCCGGTTCTCGATGAGGAGAGGGACGCGAATCTCCTTTGCCCTGTCAGGGCGTTAAGGGCTTATGTGTCCCGCTCGGCTGGGTTCAGGCAGACCGAGCAGCTTTTCGTTTTGTTTGGCGGCCGTTCTAAGGGACTCGCCGCCTCAAAACAGAGCCTATCCAGATGGATAGTGGATGCCATAGCGCTGGCTTACACTTCCAAGGGCCTACGGTGCCCATTGGGTGTCAAAGCGCACTCCACGAGAGGCGTGGCCTCGTCGTGGGCATGGTATAGCGGGGTCTCCCTGCAGGATATCTGTACGGCTGCGGGCTGGGCCTCGCCGTCGACATTTATCAAGTACTATAACCTGGAGGTGCCCGCCCTACAAGCTAAGCTTTTGGCGGTCTGAACTTCGGGCTTATTGGCCGCCAATGCGGCTATGTTGCCCTTACGGGTCAGTGTCCCTACGGGACTTTATAAAGGAGTGATGCTTTAGCCTCTCCTCCTCTACTCTATGTGAGTTATGGTGATTATGCACTAGATGTGCCCCGGGCTTTGCCCCGGGACTCTGGTGTTGGATCCCTGTCCGCACGGCGTTTTGTATGGGGTCCCCATAGCGTAAGATATTACGCAGTACGAGAGATACTCTCGTAAGAGAACGTACTCGGTTACTAACGTAACCTCGGTTCTCTCTAGAGAGGGAACGAGTACTGCGTATCTTGCCGTGCGTGAACTATGCTCTGGTTCGCTTCGGTGTACAAAATCAGAGAAATACAGCTATCGAGGGTATTTATAGGGTGAGACCACGCCTATACTGGCGGGACATGACGAAATGAGCGCGAAGCGTCTTCATTCGTCATTACGTCACGCAGTGCCTTCACTCGATAGGCTGCAGCTTTTCCAGCGAGGCAGCCAATGGGCGCGCGAGCTGTTTCGCCCTTGTCTGCTTGCTGCTGCAAAAGCGTTTTGCATGATTAAAAAAATTAAGGATAATTTTTGGCTTCAATATCTCGAGGAAAGAGTGTTTCCCCATAGCGTAAGATATTACGCAGTACTCGTTCCCTCTCTAGAGAGAACCGAGGTTACGTTAGTAACCGAGTACGTTTTCCCACCCGACGGATAAAGAGAAAAAGTCAAAGTCAAAGTCAAAGTTTATTTATATAGCACTTTTCAAAAACAGCAAGCGTTTAACAAAGTGCTGTACACAAACATACTTATGCACTCAAACCAACAAAGGACAGGTAAAGGACAGTGTTCGAATTATACCGAGCTTCGGGGGTACAGCTATTTCGACTGGTGAGGTGACGTCACTCTCCATTGGGGGTTAAACATTTTTATTTCTCTGATATGTGCATTTCAAGACGTTTGAAGGCCAAAAAAAAAAAAAAACGGATATGAAATATCTTTAAAACCATGTTAGTGGGCAGTAGATTATTTGTCAATACCTGCTCTCTCCTCTTATCCATCACTTTATTTTTCTCTCATTCTCATCTTGCCCTGTCTCTTCCCCTCCTAAAGCTGATATTTTTTAATTTACTGAAGAAATTGTATTATATTAATTCTCAATATGTACAAATTCATTATTAATCTTGTGCCTAACATGATGAAAACGGCTTTGTTAATGTGTCTTGTCCCTCACAATGACACGAGTCATGTTATAGGCATATTTTCAGTTCAAAATGGCGAAATTAGATAAAAGTTTATTAGTTTTCCTGATTATTTTTGTCATTAGTTTAACATTTATGACCTAAAAGAACGGTCAATTATGAAATGTTTAGTTTAGCTACTTACATCTTCTCGCACTTGACCGTAAACTGAAGCGTCAGTCAGTCACTCTGCTAATATTCACGCAATCGCGCTCAGCAGCTTCTGTGAACATAAAGCCCGCCTACTTTGATTTGATTGGTCATCTCAAAAATTCTGACATTGACGAGCAGTGACAGACCAATAAGGCTCAGATGAGTACACACACACACACACACACACACACACACACACACACACACACACACACACACACACACACACACACACACACACACACACACACACACACACACACACACACACACACACACACACAGTCTGTTCTGACCATAAACTGTAAAAAAAAAAAAAAAAAAAAAAAGACGTTCTGACGTGCGCTGCTCTGCGCCGCTGCGGATTGAAGATGAACGCCCTGAATCTGCAACCCGTTCTCATCTCAGGGCGTCATATAAGGCCGTTTTGTCACGTCCTTCGGCGTTTTCTGCCCACGCATATAGCACCCTTTTGCGTACACATGACACGCACATGGCTTTCAACCAACTTCAATGTAAAACCATCCGCGATGTTATTACACGCTCAGGGCTTCGCCAGTCATCAATTCACCTCAACATTGACCGACTGCACAGACTAAAGACGTTTTCAGCAACAACGACGTATGTTTGCTTATTAGGATTGCCTTCTACACCTAATAGGAGGTCACTGTTTTCCATTATTTATCTTTCAAGAGGAGTCTATTTGCCATTTTCAACACCCTTATCGTCTGTGAGAGACGCTCGGCTAAACCACCTCCAATGCGTTTTACAGGACGCGCTTGGGCTTATATATAGCCAATCCAAATGCGTGATATCAGACGCTTTCAGCATCAGTAGCGTGCGTAGGCTACAATTTCGCTTATTTTAAATTAGCCTGTGGTAGCCTACTCAATTAAATGTGACTGTGTGCTAGGTATCCTAACTAAAAACACGACAATATAGGTTCCATCATCACTTAATTGCCCGCAGGAGTATATTGGCCGAATTCAACACACACCCTTTATCGTCTGTCAGATACGCTCTTTCAAATGCAGCCATCCGCGTTTTACAGGACGCGCTTGGGCTTATATATAGCCAATCCAAGTGCGTGATATCAGACGCTTTCAGCATCAGTAGCGTGCGTAGGCTACAATTTCGTTTCTGTTTTAAATTAGCCTGTGGTAGCCTACTCAATTAAGACTTGACTGTGTGCTAGGTGTCCTAACTAAAAACACGACAATATAGGTTCCATTATCAATTAATTGCCCGCAGGAGTAGCCTATATTGGCCGAATTCAACACACACCCTTTATCGTCTGTCAGAGACGCTCTTTCAAATGCAGCCATCCGCGTTTTACAGGACGCGCTTGGGCTTATATATAGCCAATCCAAGTGCGTGATATCAGACGCTTTCAGCATCAGTAGCGTGCGTAGGCTACAATTTCGTTTCTGTTTTAAATTAGCCTGTGGTAGCCTACTCAATTAAAACTTGACTGTGTGCTAGGTGTCCTAACTAAAAACACGACAATATAGGTTACATAGGCTCCATCACCCCTTAATAGCCCGCAGAGCAGTATGTTCAACACGCACCCTTTATCGTGTGTGAGAGACGCTCGAGGCTTTCAACCAACTTCACTGTAAAAAACCATTCGCGATGTTATTGCACGCTCAGGGCTTCGCCAGTCAATTCACCCCAATATCGTCCGACTGCACAGTCTTATACCTTGAGCAACAACGAAGTTTGCTCCATGGTTATTATAGGTGGTCATTGACATTATTTAGGCTATCTTTTGAGAGGAGCATAGTGTCCGTTACACCCTTTGCGTTTATCAGAGACGCACCTGACTATCAAGCAAATGCGAATCCATCTGCGTATTTAAGCACGCATTTGGTCAGAAAATAAAGACGCTTTCAGTAATTAAATATTTAAAAAAAAAAAAAAAAAATATATATATATATATATATATATATATATATATATATATATATATATATATATATATATATATATATATATATATATATATATATATATATAAATAATATAATAAATAATAAATTAAATATAAGTTCATTGAAACTGATCATGAAGTTTTGTCCACAAATAAACACATTTTTTTTCCCCCTCCTGTTGTTATTGTTTAGATAGATTAACATCGGAGTTGGTTGAATGACAGACGCTGGGTTTTGAAATAAAAGCCTATTTTTAATTAGGCTATATATTAATTATATATTAGGCCTTTCTATATATATATATATATACATTTCTTGGTGATTCGCATATCATCATTTTAAATTGTCTTGATTTGATGAATATAAGGCTTTCTCCAGTTTTTGAAAGCGGAATCCCATAATTCCAGAAGGTCACAGGTCACATGTCACTTCTCTGACGCAGTCCATACCAGAATTCCGACTGATCTTCTTCGACTCTCTAAATCTTCTTTTTACTTTGCTGATTCAGGTAAGTGAAATGTGAATATAGACATATATGCTCATGTTATGGTCATGTTGAAGCTGGTTACAGCAGGAAGTTTTATTTAACTCCCTATATAGTCATTGGAAATAGTGTAATAAAAACGGAACATTTTAATAATAAAAAAAGAAATCCAGAGCAAATTGCTATAATGTTTGCATCTGCCTCCTGTTCCTAAATGCTCTATACAGAATGCACCTCCAAATAGTATTAACTTATGGGTTTATTTAAATAAAAGGGTTTATTATTCTCGGGCATGTTCAACACGCACATGTCACCCATGGCGTTTGTTTGAAACGCTTTAACCAGCTCAGAAGTAAACCTTATCGACTGCAATATTGGACGCTCATGGCTAACTTCGCTTGGTATCAGCGTCCGACTGTCAGGTAGCATTGATTGCTCTCTGTATACAATGAATAGATAAAATATGCCTTGCTATCCCTGCTGAAAAAAAAAAAACAATAGAAACCATTACAGAAATGCTAATGGTTTCCACTACAAAACCATTACAAACCATCAGCCGTTAACCTTTAAAACCATTACAAAGTGGTGTCCATTACGTAGTGTGTTTTGGGCCACATTCCATTAGGATTTATTGGTACTGTAAAAAATATTTTTAGCAAATTAGTTATTTTAACTTATTTTTTGTGTAGAGATAACTAGATTGTCCAGACAACAAGAAATTTTAAGTTTTTCTTGTCCTCAACTTATCGAAATAAGTTAGTTAAACTAAAAAAAACCCATGCAAAAAGATAACTCAAAATAATGAGTTAAGTTTTTTACAGTGTAGGTTTCCATTACAAATTTGTATTGGTCATGATTTGTATTTTTAATGGTTTCCAATACAGTTTGTATTGGTTCTGCACATATTTAATGGTTTCCATTACAGCTTCTATTGGTTCTAAAACGCCAAAGGATGAGAATGCGTTGCAGCCAACATATATGTATTGGTCATGATTTGTGCATATTTAATGGTTTCCATTGCAAATTAGTTGGTTTATTTATGTCATTTTTAAATCTATTTTGCTGTTGCAATAATTGTAAAAAAAAAAAAAAAAAAAAAAAGAAATCTGCTTCTAGCCTATTCATTATGTGTATGTGTATATTAAATCATTATCATCAAACCAAAGAAAACACCACATTTATTGGAGTCTTAATGGTTCATACTGGTGTCCAGTAGATACTTGCAACCTATAAGATTTCAAAAGTGTTCTATTGGTCCTTAATGGTATCCAATAGAAAAAACATGCCACCAATAGAAGAAAGCAAATCACCAATAGAGACCCACTAGGACCAGTACAGTTTCCATTAAAACCAATACAGACAGATAGACAAAACATAACACCAATAGAAGAAAGCAAATTGCCAACAGAGACCCACTAGGACCATTACAGTTTCCATCAAAACCAATACAGTTCCCTTTATAACCATTAAAACCATTAGTTATTCTGGAATGGTTTCTATTGTTTTTTTCAGCAGGGTATTGTGTCATATTTGTCGTTCAGCCAACAAGACTGTGTGAAACAGGCGACAGAACGGTGCTTCGGACAAGCGTTCTGTTCAAAACTTTGCACATTCCGCAGTATGTTACGTTAGCCTACAAGCAATAGGCATTATAGGCCAGATATTAGAAAAATTGACCTAAAGTCGTATTTCAATCTTCAGTGTTGGGATGTCTACATATTTCTCTAAGGCATAGGCTACAGGTGCTTTGACTGTGTATTACTTCCATAATCCCCATCTTCACATCTTGTAGCCTACCCTGCAGCAAAGATAATGAACACTGATCTTATTCACATAATAATCCAAGATTAATTATAAAGATTAGATTGTATGTTTCTATTTATTTCACTGACATGGACTGTCAAAATTCTCTTCTTTTCAGTGTGTTTGAAAAATGGAGCAATTGGATGATTTGGAGTTGGAGGATGATCTTCAGGACACAGATAAACTTCTGCAGAATTTACATGTGGGTTATTGTTAAAAATCATGCTTTCTATTTTTACGATAAAGTGCAGCTAAACCACATTGTTTCTAGTGAAATTGGACACTGCATGTTACTACAGTTTCAAACTCTTAAAGGAGTAGTTCACTTAAAAAAAAAAAACTTTTGCTGATAATTTACTCACCCCCATGTCATCCAAGAAGTCCATGTCTTTCTTTCTTCAGTCGAAAAGAAATTAAGGTTTTTGATGAAAACATTCCAGGATTTCTCCATATAATGGACTTTACTGGTAACCAAACGGTTCAAGGTCCAAAAGACAGTTTCAGTGCAGCTTCAAAGGGCTTTAAACAAACCAGACGATGAATAAGGGTCTTATCTAGGACCCTTTGAGTCATGACTCGAAAAAACATTTGTTCATTTTGATGAACGAGATCGAACAGGAGAGTCACGAACGCGCATCACAGAACAGAGCAAGGCGCATTTGTGCTTATAAAACTTAAACTTTTTAATTTATTTTTTAAATGACCGATTGTTTCGCTAAATAAGACCCTTATTCATCGTCTGGCGTCGTTTAAAGCCCTTTGAAGCTGCACTGAAAGTGTCTCTTGGACCTTGAATCGTTTGGTTACCAGTAAAGTGCATTATATGGAAAAAAATCCTGGAATGTTTTCATCAAAAACCTTAATTTCTTTTCCACTGAAGAAAGAAAGACGTGGACATCTTGGATGACATGGGGCTGAGTAAATTATCAGCAAGTTTTTTTTAAAAGTGAACTACTCCTTTAAACCTCAAATATTAGCCTACACATTCATCACACAAACATTCATTTAACATTAGGCTATATGGAGTGTTGCATTTTACATCTTGTTAAATTGAGTAGAATGAGGCAGAGGCACAGAGGAAAGAAAACCCAGCGCCGGTCAAATGGAGGAAGAGAGATGGGCAAGGAAATCGTATTCCTCAAAGGCCATTTAGGAAAAAGCCATCTGGTCAGTATTACTACTCCTCTTGCCCCTTTTTAGATGTTTACCAAACAATTTCCATAAGGAAATATAATGCAACATTATTGTTATTTTCAGCACACCGCGGCCCCGCAAAGCGACAGAAGTGTCCAGGTAAAGGAAACAATTTCAATTATGCAAAAAGCATATACTTGAAGTTGATGTTACGACTGCTTACATGTTCTTTACAGTAAATACTCTGTGAAAGACAATTTAAAACTGTCAGATTATTTAATTTTTTGAACAAAAGTCAATATAATGTATAAACAGTATTTTTGTCGTTTTTCAATTAACTTGCCTGCAACTCTTTGCCTCCTGCTTAAAAAAATAGCATTCTTTTTTAGGGACAGTGCATTCCCAATGTGATGTACCAACTGATGTCAGTGTCAGCTTCACAGAAGGTACGTGTCTAAACACAGACACACACACACACACACACACACACACACACACACACACACACACACACACACACACACACACACACAATAACTTAACAGATGCTTGTTTAACATAAGACATTTTGTACAAAGCAGTAAACTTTAAATTATCATGACAATTACTATATAGTGAAATCAATTACCCTTAAATACTAATATTAATTTTATAGTACCGGTAAATGAAATTTAACAGAATGATAACCATAATCGTAAATATATACAAACCGTGACTGTAAGGACAAATTAATTGGATAGAAACAAGGTAAAAAAAATCAGTGTTTAGATGCTTTCTGAAGATCCCAAAGCTATCACTAGAGCGATGAGGATACATAATTTCACCAAGAAGGAATCACAAAACAGAGAAATTTGAAATTTAATTCTGGGGGAATAATATAAAAATATAGGAAGCCAATGTTGAGACAAACAGTGACAGTATTGCCTGGATAATTGTGCTTTCATCATAACACCAATAATATTAACTGTTTTTGACAGTAACTCAATCCAAGGTACTTCGCAAGGAGCTTCTTGACCTGCTGGAGGTTGGTGTAGAGGATACACCTGAGACAACAGACAAAGACCCAACAGAATGGAACATTAGGAACACTCTGTCCGCAGAGAAATGGAAAGAGGCCAGGCCATCTCTCATTGATAGTATGCTGGCCAATGAGGACCCTCACCCACAGTCTGGATGCCAGTGTGGGAAACCAGCTGTGGTGAGGTGTTTGGACTGCCTGCCTCTCCCATTACTTTGTTTAGACTGTGATTTAATTGTACACTCTCGGTTTGTCTTGCACAACCGAGAACAATTAAATGGAGAGTTTTTGCAGCCTGTTCTTCATCAGCAAACAGGTACCCATTTAGAGTCCTTAATACATATCAGCCATGTTTTATTCCTGTCAAACTTTTTCAAAATCTATATAAAATCTACATATATTTACAGCTGCAGCAATGTTTTTTTTTGTTTTTTTTTTTGGGGGGAAATGACATTTTTTGAATGTTAGCATGGATGGTGCCGATTCAAAGGCCAGATCGTGTGTGCCACTGCTCAGGCAGCATCCATGTGTCACCTGGAAGGGTCGTGGCAGTCATAACTATGAATGGTAAGACATCTTGTCACATTATACATTAAAATCCTACAGAGTTATCCTTTAAGAATGCATTACTCTGGATTGCTCATCTGCTTACTCATTACAGTGTTACTGCCTGATTTCAAGTGGTGATGATGATGATGATGATGACAAAATAATAACAATAACAATAATGTCTTAGCACCCAAGGTCACTTATAAAAGGTGGGGTAGGGGAGGAGGGTTAAAGGCCAATGGCATCAGTGAAAAGTTGTGCTTTAAGGTGTTTTTCTACGTGCCCAGACTGGGAGAACAACTTTTGTGTAGTAGTAGGTTATTCCATGGAGTGGGACCAGCAATACAAAAGGCTCTATCCCCAAAGGTCCGCAGTCTGGTACGATGGATGGCAAGCTGATCATTGTTAGAGGATCACAGGGGCTGTGACTAGATTTGTGGGTGGAGGAGACCAGTAAGATACTGGGGTGCAAGTGTATGGATGGATTCATAGGTGAGTAGGAGGATTTTAAAGGTGATGTGGGATTGGCAGCCAGTTAAGTTGCATTACAACGGATGGGTGTGATATGATGCTCGGGTTTTGTGCATGTTAGGATCCTGGCAGCCGTGCAATGACATCATTGCAATATAGGCCAGACAGGAGCTGTTGAAACAGTGAATGTGAGTTTCAATTTCAGAGTGCTCTTGAGAGTTTTTTTAGGTGGTAGTAGAAGGCAGATTTGGGTGATGTTTTTGTTATGTGACTGGACTGAGAGGGTGGGGTCAGCGATGGTCACCCAGGTATTCCAACTTCAGTGGACTTACTGCCTGGTTTTAGGTGTAAGTATGTTAATAAAAAAAAAGGATGTTGTTTGGATCACAGTTGTTAAGTTGTAATTATATTATTGGAATCATGAAATCCATGATGATTACACAAACAGGCCTGTAATTTTTCACAATAACAGCTTTATCACTAAGTAGCAGTCTTCTCTCCACTGGAATGTTGGTGTTTCAATTTGTAATTTCAGCATAATTGAGTAGCTTTAACAATGCAAATAGAAACTGAATCAGTCTTCATTCAGAACGTTGACCAATTACACTTTGTAAAAAGTTTTTTTACATCCAAAGAAGTATTGCCTTATTCTGGTGAGGTAAATGAAGTCAATTTTTTGAGGAAATGCTGTATTACTTCATTTGGATTCATTCTCTGTACAGGCCGCTACAACCTATCAATGCCAGTGGTGAGTTGCACCAGCTGTTGTGTCACATGGTCCATCTCCATCAAGGACATCCAGCGTGATGGATACTGGCCAGGCAGTGGTACCACAAACTTCTGCACGCTATATGCCACTGATATCTTTCAGTCATTTTATGACTTGAAGATGGCAGCACCAGGGGTCTCTCTGAAGGCATACTTAAGAATGCTTGATGCAAGGACTGTGCGCTTTGGAAGAGTGAGTGTTCATTTTACAAAATGCAATTTAGTTACATGCCTTCAATTTATCAACATTTATGTTGAGTTACAACACAACCTGCACAAATTAAATATCCCTGTATTTTGTTTGTCTTAAGACTGGCAAGATATCACCAGACACATTTTATAAAAGCTTCTTGGAATGGGTAGCCGTAAAATATGAAGCACAAAAGCTGTGTACGCCGCAGTCCTTCAATTGCCCCGCCTGCAGTCCAGAGATGCTTGCAGTATCAGTGGATGGTAATCGCAAGCTTTATAGATTCAAATCAAATTCAAGGTACGCTACATTGTGAATGACATGTCAGTTAACTAGTAGATTGTATGAACAGCACATGTAAAATGGAGAAATTATATAATGAAAACAAAATCGTCTGTTTTTCAGCACTCAAGAGCCAGGACATTTTGATGATGTTTTTATTCAAAATGATGAGGAGGTAGCCAAGTTTGTTGAATACATCCACACACAAACAAAACATGTAAGTTCAAATATTTGTTTTTTGTCTCATTGCCGACATTATTGCTGGCACTACATTGTTCATTAATATTTGCTGTTAAAGGAGTAGTTCACTTTTAAAAAAAAAAAACATTGCTGATAATTTACTCATCCCATGTCATCCAAGATGTCCATGTCTTTCTTTTTTCAGTGGAAAAGAAATTAAGGTTTTTGATGAAAACATTCCAGGATTTTTCTCCATATAATGCACATTACTGGTAACCCAAACGGTTCAAGGTCCTAGAGACACTTTCAGTGCAAACTGCAAACTGTTCAAAGGGCTTTAAACGATTCCAGACGATGAATAAGGGTCTACTCAAGCGCAACGATCGCTCATTTAATAAATAAATAACAC
>CM070834.1:10907952-10915452 GCA_036326025.1 Chrosomus eos
TCCGGGTCCTGTTTTAAGCCCTGTGTCACAACTACAGCTGTTTTCTTGGCTAACACCACCTTTGCTACCTGGGCTTCAGCAGTTCTTTGTGCTAACACCACCACAGCTACCTGGATTACACCAGCTCCCTGGGTTAATACCATCTCTGCTACCCGGGTTACAGCAGATACCTGGGCCAATACCTTCTTTTCTACCTGGGTTGCAGCAGTTACCTGGGCTAATACCACCATTGCTACCATTGCTACCTGAGTTACAGCACTTCCCTGGGCAAATTCAAATTCAACCTCTGCTACCTGGGTTACAGCAGCTACCTGGACTAATACCATCACTGCTACCTGGATTACAGCAGTTCTCCGGGCTAATTCAATCTCCGCTACCTGGGTTGCAGCAGCCACCTGGGCTATTACCATCACTGCTACCTGGTTTTCAGCAGCTACCTGGGCTAATACCATCACTTCAGGATTCTGTTACAACTAAGTCCAGTATGTCTTCACAACGTATCACACAAAGGAACCCGGTATTTAAAAAACATCGATCATGTAAGTTATTTCAGACTCTTAATCAAGCCAGGACTATATGGGATCCACAATGTAAAAATAAAGGGCTCTTAGGTGGCCATCTGAATATACGCAGTATGGTCCCTAAGAGGGAACAATTAGAGCATCTTCTCTTTAACTCAAATGTGGATTTCTTAGGACTTTCAGAAACCTGGCTTAATCCCTCTTCCCCACAAGCAGTGGTATCATTACAGGGCTACAATGTCTTTAGAAAGGATAGGCATCAAGGGAAGGGAGGAGGGGTGTTAATATATATGAAAGACTCTTTAAAATGTACACAAATCATTTGGCCTAATGAAATATCAATTGAATGTATTGGAGTTAAAGTGTCACTTTCAACAGAAATGTCATTTACTATTCTATGTCTTTATCGTCCGCCGTCAGCAAAAGTAGATTTCTATGATCAATTTAAAGCACTTCTGAGTTGTTGTGACTTTAATAATGAGGTTATACTAATGGGAGACTTAAATGTAAATTGGGACAACAAAAGTGACAGAAAGAAACTGAAAGAAATTACAGATAATTTTGGATTAACACAAATGATCAGTGATCCCACTAGAATAACAAATCGTTCTAAAACTTTAATAGACCTGGTGTTCTCTAACAAACCAGATAGAATAATAAAAACGTACAATTTCCTGACTGGCTTGTCTGACCACAATGCCACATTCTTTTCTAGAAAGCTGACTAAAAAACGATTGAGAAGTGCCAGTAAAAACATGAATATAAAGCAAACGTATATTCCACAGAGCCAAGAACAATGTTTAATTGCAGCTCTAAATACTTTTGATTGGTCTAGTATAGTATTATGTGATGACACTAATCAATGTTGTGATTTATTATATTCTTCTATTACAAAGGTTCTGTCTCAATTTCAGAAAGTGGGTCATTTTAAGAAACGAGTTTATTCCTTGCCTTGGATCAATAGTGAGTGTAAACAGCTTATGACACTCAGAGATAAATTACTAAAAAAAATCATTAAAATCTGGATTAACTACTGATCGATTACATTTTGTATCCGCAAGAAATAAAGTCACACAAACTTTGAGAATGGCAAAAGCAAATTTTTTCATGTCTGTAATTAATGGTGCCAAAGGAAATTGTAAGTTGATTTGGGAAAATATTAACAAACTCCTTGGTAAAAGTAAGCATATTGCTGATAAAGACATTGAACTCAAATTTGCTAATGAATTGGTATCAGAGCCTCTCAACCTAGCAACTAAATTAAATTATTATTTTCAAAATACCATTGATGAGATCGCTCAATTGTTTTCTAGCTCTTGTGACTCTCAATCAAATATTGTCCACACTGACCTTTACATGGATGACGTAAATCTAAACTCTAAGTTTAATATTCAAATAATTACAGAAAATGAAGTACACAACATAATCTCTAAATTAAAAAATTCTAAAGCAAGGGATGTGTTTGGATTTGATACCAATCTTCTGAAGCTTTTTAAATCTTGTATTTTGGTGCCTGCGACCCATCTTATTAATTTGTCAATTAAGCAAGCAGTCGTCCCCTTGAGTTGGAAGGTTGCAACTGTCATACCAATATATAAATCGGGTGATAAATTAGACCCTGCTAATTATCGACCTATTAGCATACTTCCTATATTTTCTAAGATAGCAGAGAAGTGGGTCGCCAACTCTATCATTGTACATCTTAATGATTCCAATCCGGGTCTGCACCCTATGCAATTTGGATTTCGATCTCTCCACTCGACTGAAACGGCTGTTTGTGTTTTTGTCGAGAAGGTGAAGTTTTATTTAGATAAAAACAGTTATGTTGCTGCTGTTTTTTGTTGATTTTAAGCGTGCATTTGATACTGTGAATCACTTTAAGCTTTTGTCTAGACTGTTAACATTTGGCTTTAGTAATCAAACAGTTAAATGGATACAGTCTTATTTATCGGACAGAAAACAATGTGTGCAAATAAAGAATTGTAAGTCACCCTATCTTCAATATACACAGGGTGTTCCTCAGGGATCAATCTTGGGACCTCTGCTATTTTCCCTGTATGTGAATAGTTTGCCCAATGTATGCAAAAATGTCGACACGATTATGTATGCTGATGATACAGTGATTTTTACACATGCCAAAAGTGCTGATGATGCAGCCCATCAGCTTTCATTTGCTCTAAATGATCTGCAAAAATGGCTGAATGATTCATGCTTGTGTCTTAATGTTAAAAAGACTGTATCAATGTTTTTTAGTAAACCTAAAACAACTGTGGCCACAGCAAAAGTCTGCTTGGGTGGACAAGAATTAACTAATGTTGAGGAATTTAGGTATCTGGGAGTTCTGATAGACTCAAAATTATCTTTTAAAAAACATGTTAAAAAAGTTGTGAAAACTATAAATGTTAATTTACGGAACTTTAAACAGATTCGCACATCATTAACGGATACAGCGGCAATTACGTTCTTGCACTCTATGATACTGGCTCATATTGAGTACTGTATCACAAGTTGGTCTTATACGAGTTATGCTGCTATTGGGCCAATTGAAGTATGCTACAAAAGAGCATTGAAAATATTAGATAAGAAACCTTCATCATATCATCATTGTAATATTCTAGATAAATATAAGTTTTTAAATTTTGCGAATTTCAAATTATTTAAATCAGCCTGTCTAATCTATAAAGTTATACATGGTCTGGCACCTCCACCATTGAGTGATTTTATTAAACAAAAGTCTATCAGTGCTGTCGGGTCTCGAGTGACTAGAGCCACTATGAGAGGTGACTGTGACTTGGCGTTTAGGCGGACCGCCTTTTCACAGAACGCTCTATCATATCAGGGGGTGAGCTCCTGGAATAGCATTCCTCAGTCAGTGAGGGAAAGCACAAGTTTTACTATTTTTAAGAGTCGTTTAAAAGTATGGTTGAGGGACACACAAATATGTGAGCATGTTTAGTAATCATTAGTTTATATATCAGATGTAAAATAGAGTTAGTGTTTTACAAAAATAAAGGGGATAGAATTATCAGTGTTATATGGGTTGTGTAATAGGAGTTAGCATAGCATGGATTGTGTAAGAGGGGTCAGTGTAATATGGGTTTGTATGTTGTTATCACTGTTATTGTCCCTGCTTTATATAGCCTGTGCATAGTGTGTCTGTATTTATGTGTATTTATGTGAAACATCTACCTGCTTGGGGGTCTGCAGATGGAAATTAGCCTATGGCTATAATCTGGCATATTTACATTTGTGAAAAATGTTCATTAATATGTATTGTCCCTTTTGTCTTTTTTGTCTACAAATAAAATAAATAAATAAATAAAATATATTTAAGTTTTTTTCAATAAAATTTAGTATTTGACTAACCAATTATTTCTTTATAATACACTTAATATATTTGTGAAATTTCTATCAAAAAATATGAGAATGTTTAATTAAACTGATCTGTTTCAAGAAACAAAAAAATATTTCTTAATTCAAACATACAGAGGCGTAATTCGACACCTAAACAGAGTCGCGCGTGATTGAAACGCCTTGCATAAACACACGACTTATTCCTTTCTAATGATAATGAATAAAATTCATTTGGATGATAAAATGTCCTCAGAACTGTCACTGTTTGTTTATTGGCAGGTTATGGAGTCAGTCGCTCGCAGTATCTTTCGGCTATGAATGGGACGGTATTCAGGACACCGGTCTAAAGTTCGAAGTTCACCCGCAGAGCGCGAGTCCGTCTCCGGGACGAAAACCAGCGCTAATCCGGTGGACATTGGATAACAGACTGGGGTGCGTTTCCCGTACAACTATGTAACTCGCTGCTTCACTACCATAGTACGATGCATCGTTGGAGAAATCAACTAGCTAGTCGCGACTGTTTCCCGAAACGTATTGTCGCAAAGTATCGTTCAACCACGTTGGTTTATGACGTCTCGCACGTGGTGGAGTAATATAACTACTTTAATGAAACGGTTTGAGATCCAATTAACGCTCGATTTGTTTATATAAATTACAGACATGTCATCTGAGGACTATTTCTAAATTTTCTCTGTTATTTTGCTTGATTACCAGACTCAATATTTAGCTCGTTCTTACATAGTAGAGCACGTTCGCACATGCGCAGTCTTCAAACACGGTACTTCAAATCTTTTGACAAACTAAAAGACGTAAATTACATTTGTATGTATTCTAAATAAAAGATATAGATTGTACTGAATGTCAGCTTGCTTATTTGGCTCAAGATAATAATTTATTAAGCCCACATGTTATAAAACTATGCTTCTAACGACAGCTTGAGAGCTGTCGTTCCAACCACACAATTTTGCGATGCTGTTTGCGAATGTTCGTTGGAACGATGGTTTCGGGAAACACAGACTCGTTGAACTATGCTAACAACGACGGAACTTGCGACCATAGTTGGCTAACGATGCTTTCGGGAAACGCACCCCTGGTTGATTACACTTGAATTAGGCTACCTGAATGTTTAAATGTTTCATTTTTACTTCAAAAATGTTTGTTAATTGAGTTTAAATGTAGGCAAATTGTATACATGTTAAAAACAGTGTAAAATGTGCTGTATTGCTGTACTCAATGACAATAAAGGCCAATGTAATTTAACGTATACTGGTTGTTGTATGAAATAGGCTACTATTTTACAAAGGTTTAGATGAAATAAAAGAAGTTAATATTACTCATAATTAAAAACAGTTAATATTACTCATAAATATTGTTTTTTAAATGTTAAATTATACTCAATTTTATTTCTTAATGTACCAGATGCAGTTACTTCGATTTACTTAATTTTTTTACTTGCATTTACTCAATTCACACAGTAAATTTCATTGATTTCACAGCTTTAAAATTTACTCAATTTTTTTGAGTGTAAAAATGTTTCACCAAAAAAATTGAGTAAATAATAGTTAAACTTTTTACAGTGTTGCCAGTTCCTGTTACTATAAGCCATATCACATATGAGTTGGTAGGAAGACCCAACACATGATGATATACCTATAATCATATCAAAATCAATTTCCACTCCACTATCATAGAAAAAGTCTTGATCAGAAACGTTTGATCCATCAGTGGGAAGATCTCACTGGAGATGTTCATCTCTTCACTGTGTGACACAACTGTGGAGAGACACAAGTGTTATAGACCACCAGAACACTTTAACAACAACTTTTACAACACCAGATTAAATTAAATTCATATTTTCAGTTTTCAGTAGCAGAAACTTTCAAAATGCTACATTAGATATTAAATGACTCTGAATTGCAATGCACTGTATTGTTGTCTTTTAAACAAGCAGTAAAAATCAGCATTTTACCTCTGTCCTGTTGTCTACAGTGATTAAAAAATAAATCAGAAATAATTATCTGTGAGGGTTAAGATGTAGTTATACATTTGACTTCAGTCGATTTGTTTCACAAGAGGATGCAACATATTCTTATGGAGAACTGAATTCAAATTCATGCATCATATTTGCTTATTTAGACAGTGTTTTTTTTTGAAGAGTGTTACCTACACAGGATGAGACAAGAGTATTAAAGCAACAATACAGAAGTTAATCAGTGTAAACACAAGTCAGGGATGTGAAATGGTTTATCAGACTGTGCTTTAGTAAAATAGGGATTTCTATACATGGATTAGACACAATTTGTAAAACAAAATAACCCGCCAACCTCTTTTCCACCACAATGAATGAGCATAATATATTCTTCTGAAGCGAAGAGATGCGTTTTTGTTAGAAACATATTCATATTTATAACTATTGTAATGGAAAATTTTACATTTAGATGTGTTTCCTTTTACTTTGTGTTTTCTTTTACTTTTAGATGTGTTCTTTTATTTCTTTACTTCTTTTATTATCTTAGATGTGTGCAACTTTTTATTAACATTACAGACTTACGTAATCAATAAGCATTTAAAGAAGAGATGTTCGTATAAGCTAAAGAACATTATTAAAGAATATAACCAAGCGGATAGAAATGCATAAGTTAAGATAAGCTTCTGGAACAAAATGTTCTGTCAAGTAGAAAATAGACTATTGTATACTCCAAGTGAGAAATGTATGTGTATTCTGAGTGACCCATTGTATCTCAAGTGTGAATTGTATGTGTGTGAGTTTTCGATCAGAAATAAGTATAGGCGAAAAGGTGTGATGTCAAACTAACACCTAAAAAACAGGAAACTTTAACGAAGATGTCATTGTTCTGTCTAGATGAATTTATGTTAGGACGAGAAGGCTTGCAAAACAAGTTTCCTTTTAAAGGTTTTTTGAAACAGATGCAGCCTACACAGGATGTTTTAGGGTATATAACCTGGGTGAAAGCGACCAGACCTTCGCCTTCACATGTAGACACTGTCTGTATGTTGAATGCCAATTCAATTTCTAGCAAAAAATAAACATTTACTTTGACTTTTCAGAGGTTTCCACTTGTCTCCTTCCTCCTAACTTTTCGAATAGAATTATTTCCACAACAAGTATTTCCACAACAAAATATAACTATAATCACTGTTAACTCTTTTCCCGCCATACATAACTAATGTTAACCAATGAACCTTATTCATAGATGCCACCTACGTCACACCAAATAGAACGCCGCCATATTTACGACCGATCAACTGCCCGTTTGAATGAGAGAGAGACAGACATAACTGGAGAAAGATTTAATTTTAGGCTCCGATCCTTATTTGTTTCCCCGTTTTCTTTTGTCCATTATTATCTGCCTCATACTTGCCCCAATTTGTTTGTTTATATTATGCATAGCCCCTCCCCATACAGTGGGGATCGCTTGAAGGCTTTCAAGAGTAACGTTACCGATGCATATCAATATGCTGTGGCTAAAAGTGCGGCACCTGGCCACCACGGATTTATATTTAATCATGTGAAATGCAAATTCAAATGTTCAAAATTCAAATATTCAAATGTATGATTTTGGTGGTAGTTTGCTCTGACTAGGTAGCGAGTAGTTAGCTAGTG